>QNUK01000608.1:0-376908 GCA_013621035.1 Clarias magur
TTTGCCAACTTAATCGGGTTTACAGTGCAACAGACCCCGAGTTCCACTCCCCGCTGTATTTTATAGCGTGGGGAGAAGCCCGGGATCATTAGCTGCGATAGCTCACCAGCCGTGCCTAATTCCGTGGCCCTGCTCTTTCGCGCACCAGCAGAAGGAGAGGCCGCCTAGCTAGTGAGCGACGAGCGATATTGATTTGGGCGCACTAGCCTGAGAGGCCGCCTAGCTAGTGAGCGACGAGCGATATTGATTTGGGCGCAGCCCATCACAGGCGCACGCCGTGACAACATGTAACACAATAACAATTATATTTCGAACATTTTGCAGGCTGCCGTTTGGAGGAAACAGGAGGAATTAACCAATTGTTGGGTCAAAATAACCCAACCAGGTGTTAATTTGTAAATGATTCACTACATCTCATTTGACCCAACATGAGCAACCCAACAATGTGTTTAAAGTACCGGAAATAACCCAGAATTTTGACCCAGCATAAACAACCCAACAACGTGTTTACAAAAACAACACAGCATTTTTAGAGTATTTTTTGACTGCTAAACTGTAAACCCGATTAAGTTGGCAAAACGCCAAATATTTGAGGTAATCAGTTTTTAAAAAATGAATTCATGATGTTTCCAATTTTAAGTAAACAGAAGCATCAATTTTTAAGTTTGTTGAACAAATAAAAAAAATATTGCAAACTGTCCAACATCCATGTCTTCCGCATGGCAGGCGAGACACATAACTACGCCACGAGAGATCTATAGAGTTTCCACTGGTGGAAGTTTTACTTAAGTTATTGTTACTTACGTACTCAAAATTATTATTCATTCAATTATTTAGGTTAACAGTACTCAATGTGTTTAATTACTTTGAGCATTAGGGTTTACAGTGTAGTGTACTTGTTTCAATGTTCAACTTCAATGTTTTTTTTTTACCCATTACACTATTGTACAGCAAATATCAATAGCTCTGATTAAGATTTTTCATGCTTGTTGTATAAAATATACAGATGTGGAAATTACCATTACTGTAGTATTTCTTCAATACAGTATAGTATAAAATATAGTTTTGACTTTTTTATGACTTAATTATTTGTAAAAAACCGAGATGACGGAAAATGTCACTTTGCGCCACCTGGTCATTTCACGAATTGCCTTGGAATGCAACTGATTTATTTTGGCCGCTGTCGTTTTGTCGCGGCGGTGAGCGACGGTAATAGACATTCTCCCCTTCACACATCTGTACTTAGTGCTCCCACATTAATCACGGCTCTACAGCCAGTCTGGGGCGTCTGTGAGCTCGCGCAGCGGAGGGAGCGGATAGCGCTGTCCTCCGGGTGTGTTACGCTGCCCCCAACGGTGCACGAGCGAGCAGTTCGAAAAGATGCGGTCGGCTGGCGTCACGTGGTTCGGAGGAAACACGTGATAGTCTTCGGCCCTCCCGGCTGAGTGGTAGTAGTAGCCTTAATGTGGGAGCCCCCTAGTGATGGGGAGGAATTGGATACGGGGTAAAATCGGAGGAAAATAAATAAATAAATATAAAATGCAACCCATCATGCCAAATATTACTGAAGATGTATCTGTTTCTTCAGTACTTGACCTAATTCCCTAAATGCCTAAATGTAAATGTAGTGCTGCCTGGGCAGCTCTGGCAGCTCGGGGCATAACTCAATTGGATTGAGATCTTGGGAGTTCAGGGGCCGAGTCGGTCTTCTTGGGCTCTTTGCCTTTAAACATGGCAATTTAATCAGAAGCCGTGTGTGGAAGTCTGTGATTGGCTGGTTTTGTGGCAGGTTTGTAACACTGGACGAAGTTGAGCGAGCGCACCGGCAGAGTCGAGCGTGCGCGGAGAACATGTTGAGCGAGCAGGGGAGACACTGCACGCGCAGAATTGAGTTGTTGAGCACGCAGTAGATGCACGCGCATAGAGTGTTTTGCCTGCTCTCAAAATGTCGAACCGCGTGCTCAGAATTGTGGCAGGAATATAACGCCATATTTAAGTACCATGTGTGGTGGGCTGTAGTGCACTGGATGTTCTAAGGCCTTTCTATCGTGACAGTAACTTTTTTTTCAGCAAGCTGTGCTGCATTGCATTGGCTTATCTGTGGGATCAGACCAGACAGTCTGACTTTTACTCCCCACAGGCATAAATGGGCCTAGGTTTCCCATGATCCTGTGAATTTCTTGATCCTGTGATCCCAGGCTCCCACTTGAGCTCACTTCACCAAGGCGAGTGGCCCGAATACCGCCAATTCACTTGCTTGATCATGAGAGCGGATCATGTGCCCTGGAACAGCTGTTTGATCGCCACATTGGAGAAAGTGGTAAAAAGGCCTGCATGGCCTTCTGCCGAGTGTCTGTGCAATCAGCCACCGAGAAGAAAAAGGCTGTTGCATTCGGCGATAAGGCCCCCGTTCCCAGCTGGGAAAGCTGCCAAATCGTTGGACGTCATGGAGACTCCCTCCTGAAGCTGTGCCAATGGACGGCTGGGCGGGGCCGGCTGACCATATCTGTAAAAGCTGCGTCGAAGGGCCATCAGGAGCCACTGCCCACATGAATGCACTCTGCTGCTCAGTTATTGCCAACACTCCCCAGCTGATTGCCCCTCTGCCAGCTGAGCACTGCATCTGGACCTGCACATGCACACCCTCACTACTTTCCTCCCCTTCTTCCCTCCCTCTCTAGTTAAATCCTGTACCTTTTCCTAGTAATCCTAATAAAACTATCTATTTTCTTTAAGACCTCGTCTCATGTCTGTGTGTCTGGGCTGCCTCCCAAGTCTCCCAAAGACCACACAGACACGAGACGAAGTCTTAGAGAAATAGACCTTATTTGTAACTGGCCATTATTGATTATCCATTACTTTATGGATGGTGTTAAGGTTATGGTTGATTTGTGTATATTACTATAGGTATTTGTAGCCCATGACTGTAAAGACATGAGTGAGGTGACTTTTAAATATCACGCATTTTCAAGAAGATCAAAAATACAAATTTCCTGATTAAATATAATTTGAATGCTATTGAATACCTGTCACTAAAATCTACTTACTATAACATACATTTCCTATTTACTACTGCAGTTTGCAACAGCTTGCTATGATTGAGCTAGTTAATATCATCAGAGTCATGCTAACTAACGACTGAGAACTTAGAAATAACAAAAGCACAGATTAAATGGGGTTGTTGGTTAGTCTTACTGTAGCTAATATGCTATCTAACATCCCTTAGTGAAAGATGCAGTAATGTCATGTAAAAAAGTCATGCGTGATGTAGAGCAGACATTCTTTCTTTTATTAATCTGTCTTTTACTTTTATTTTCTTGCTTGTTCTCATGCTCTTTTCTTTTTTACTCGAGCAGAACATTTGATAGTATAATTTAGTTTTTTACCAAATACCATGCTATTTATTCAGATGACTAATTGTTCATTTTTTTAGTAAAGAAGTTCTACACATTTTTCATCTCTGTAGCTATGTGGCGGTTATTAGTACCTCATGCTGACCTTGTTCACAGTAGCAGCCTCAAGCCAAATCTCATCAAATGTTTTGGCAACTCTAGTAAGTTGAAGAAAAGATGATTATACATGCTGCATACATTGGAATTGTTTTTTTTTTTTCATTCATTCATTTATTCATTTTATGCTTTTGTGTGATCTTTCTACTACAGTGCTACACCAATCATTTCTTCAGAATTCAGGAGAAAAGATTTAAAAGTTATGTTGTCAGTGTTAAGGTGTTTTGAGCTTAAGGAAGTTGATGTGCAAGAGACAGTTAGTGCCAGTCAAATAGGCACAGCCACACACCAATGAACAGCTTTTGAAAGATCCTGTTCTCTGCATTCTGCACAGGTGGAACAAATCTGGCACAGTTTTTTTTTTTTTTTTTAAATCAAGTAGTACCAGTCTACCAACCTGTTTTTAAAGAAAATAGTGGACGTGTTGGTCACATAGGGAAATACAAAAGGGATTTGCTGCTCTATTGGAGGATTAAGCACATTCTTTCTTCTAGTGGCCATTTCCTCATTATAAGAAAAAGTTTTCAAAGCCTGATCAAATCATGAAGCAACTAGACATTTAAAGGGGTGAAAGACTTTGTCAGAGCTTCTAGAGATTTTGTATGGGAAGATGTCCAGTGATTTATTCTGAGATTGCAGCACTGCAAAGCACACTTACTTTAATGTGCTTACATTTTACAAAATCTCACAATTTACTTATTAAACATTATCAGTATTTAATTTCCAGTCTAGTCAGAGAGTAGTAAACATTTTTGGCATTTGGCAGACACCCTTATCAAGAGCTGCTAATATTTGTCTCATTATACATGTCATACACTTCTTAAAATATGATAAGAATATTATTATGCACAATAAATATATTACAAATACTATTGAACTAAACAAAGTAATAAAAAAGACAAGAAAAGGCATTTTAGTGGGTCGCTCACACAACTATCTAAACAGTGGCATCTTTGTATATCCATGAGACGCTTAGAAGACACTCTCACTCACTATCTATATCGCTTAATCCTGTATTCAGGGTCACAGGGAGCCTATCCCAGGAGACTTAGAGCACATGGCAGGGTACACCCTGGACAGGGTGCCAATCCATCGCAGGGCACACAGACATACACACATACACTCACTCTTTCACACACTACGGGCAATTTGGGAACGTCAATTAGCCTAACCTACATGTCTTTGGACTGTGGGAGGAAACCGGAGTACCCGGAGGAAACCCACCAAGCACGAGGAGAACATGCAAACTCCATGCACACAGAGACGGGAATCGAACCCGGACCCTGGCGGTGCAAGGCGACAGTGCTAACCACTACACCACCGTGCCGCCCGCTTAGAAGACACCTAATGAGAAATCTGTTATATCTGCTTTACCCATATTCATATGAAACCTGAAATATTACATGCAGTATATGTACATTCATTTGCCAAATACACGTGGACACCTAAACATCCCATTCCAAAGAATATGGGCATTGATATGGAGTCGGAATGTGTTTTAATTCATTTTCCATAAATGCATGGCTAAACTTCGCATTTTGTTGTCAACTACAAGGTAAAACTAAACCGAAACTTCAAATCTCCAAGGATAAGTCCTTGGGGAAGTGAATTGATATTGCATACTTGAACATCCCTCAGAACAACTCACCAAGCGGCAACCATTAAAAAAAATAAGAGACAGGGAATCTGACAGTCCTCATCATTAAACACTATAAATCTGAGCAGCTTACATCCATTTGTGATTTGTATATTTGACATCTGTGTACCTGGACCATCCAATCATCGATTTCAGTGTCATATTATTTTGACCATAACTCTTACAGATCCTCCATCATTCTCAGAATCTCCATCATCACAACACAAGAAAATATGAAAAACTTTAGTGTTATCTCCACTAAAACCTGTGTACCATAAATCTTTTTTTTTCTGTAATCACAAGACCTGCTGACTTAACAGACTAACAGACTACACGGCCAATTTGACAGACACCATGGCTGGATCATCAATGTTATTATCAATGAACATTTGCATACTCAGACTCATCTTCAGTCTCCACTTTTACCTTGTACCTGTCTACCAATTTAATAAATTAATAAATTAATTGGTCAAATTGTGTGTGAACAACTGTATATATGTATACTGTAAGAATGGCTTTTATGACCATGGTGAGCAAGAAAGCATGTTAGAATGCACAACACATCAAACATTGAGTATATGTGCTACAACAGCAGAATGCCACATCAGGTTCCACTCTGTCACACTGTCAGCCAAGAGCAGAAAAATGGCAAGTTAAAGACTGGAAAATCACCAGTGTTTTTTTTCTTCTTTTTTTCAACATTTTACCTGTTCAGTTTGAGCAAGTCTGTGACCATGATAGTCTCAGATCCCTGTTCCTAGGTGACAGGAGCAGAACCCGATGTGGCCTTCTGCTGTTGTAGCACATGTGTCTCAATGTTCAATATTTTGATCTTTTATATCCTTTCTGGCAGCTCAAACTAATCTGCCCATTTTCAGCTGCCCTCTCTTATTTCCACCAGTGTCACTCACTTAATGTTGTATTATTATTATTATTATTATTATTACCAGGTGTTTTAGCCTGTTGACCCTTTTCTCACAGATTTTTTCTTTGTTCACCATTTTGTGTAAATTCTACAGTCTGTTGTGTGTGAAGATCCCAGGAGATCAGCAGTTTCTGAAATATTTAAACCAACCCATCTGGTACCAACAATCATAACACAAAGAGAGCACACACTTTGTCTTCATTCTGATGTTTGATGTGAAAATTACCTGAAGCTCTTTTTATCTAAATTACAGCAATTACGTTGAATCTGCAGGTTTTTAGTTTTTTTTTTGTTTGTTTAGTTTTTTTTTTTTTTTGGTATTGTTCTGTTGCTACATGACTGGCTGAATATATCAGTGCATGGAAGTGTTATGATTCAAATCATTTAATTCAAGTGATCAGAAAAATATGCTAATAACAATAAACACTATAACAAGTAGACCTCCTGGCTATGCTTAATGGACTCATGACCCAAAACCACTGCCTTAATAAACTCACCGGATTAATCTCATTAGTCACATTATCTGCTCATACTTTTTCTGTGATCAAAGGAATCACAATATGACATTAAAAAAAAAAACAAATACAACCAGACCACCAATAAAATGCCTCTGCATTTCAGCTGTACTACTGCTATCAAGTCCAGAGTGTATATGTCCCTTTCAGGTGCATAGAATTAATCAGTCCCCTATCTGTTTAAATTCATTTCTAATTATTGCTTTCTTTCCAGATTATTTATAGTGATTGGATATAGTGATTTCTGAGAATGCTATGGCTCAGAAAAATGGTCATCTGAATAGTTGGACATAGACTTTGAAGGTGGGGACCCCTACACCCCCACTGCCAGCACCCTGTGGCCCCATCCCTTCAACTTCAAGCTTATATTTACCTGACTTTCATATTCATAACAATTTTTTTTTTTTTTTTTACAAAATAAATAATATGGTCTACGATTATTATGGATGTAGTATGGGATATTATCTAACAATGCCATGAACATGAGTGTCATATTTTGTTTATACTAACAACTCTACTAACATGCAGCATCGGGGGTGAAGTGGTTAGCACTGTCGCCTTGAACCTCCGGAGTCCAGGTTCGATTCCCGTCATGCATGGATTTTGCATGATATCCCTGTGCTTGGTGGGTTTCCTTCGGGTTTCCTCCCGCAGTCCAAAGACCTACAGATTAGGCTAATTGGTGTTCCCAAATTGCCTGTAGTGTGTGAATGAGTGTGTGCATGTGTTTGCCCTGCAATGGATTGGGAAATCCTGGGATAGGCTCTAGGCCCCTGTGACCCTGAATACAAGGATAAAGCAGTATAGACTATCTATCTATCTATCTATCTATCTATCTATCTATCTATAAAATCATTAGTCACTTCTACTCTACAGCACAGTGAAATTATTCACCTTTTTTTCACATATCTGAGTTAGGAAGCTGGGGTCAGAGCGCAGGTTTAGTCAGGATACAGATCCTTGGAGCAGGTAGGGTTAAGGGCCTTGCCCAAGGGCCAACACTGGCAACTTGGCCGTGTTGGGGCATTAACCCTTAATCTTCTGATCAGTAACCCAGCAACTCACAGCCCTAACATTTAAAAAAAAAAAGCTTTTTGTTTATACTGTTTTTGTTTCTTCAATCTCAGCTCCAAAAGTCTGTACATGGTTTAGAGTTAAACATTGCCAAATATTGAATTCTTTCTGTACTCCCTTGCGATGTTGTTTCTGAGGCAGTTTGTTTATTAAATTGTATATTCAAGTGGAAGCAATGTTTCATGTTAAATCGTACAATCCCCATAATTCATATTTGCTCACTCAACAACTGTCAAATGTCAAAATCATTGCCTGTAGTCGAGCTAGCTTGCATTGAATGAATGGAATATTGACCTTCCTAATTCAATGGTTTGAAGCTTATCCAAGACGCAAGTCTGAGTGGGGTTGTACCAGGAGATCCACACCAGGATATGGAACACCCCTAGCCTGTCCAATCAGAAATTAATAATTTTTTTACTGTTTTTGTCAAATTAGGTCAGTGTCTGTCCAATGTGTTTGACCCCCCACCCCCCGCCCGCCCCCAAACATTCGGTACCCCCTCTCAAATATAATTGAAGAACAATCTTGAATTCTCCCTACAAGATTTACATTATTTCTCCAGCTGGAGTCTTTGGCTTTGGAAGAGAAGCAAACCCACTTTTCACCACCAGAGTTCACCACAACCAGAGTCCTGATTTGTTACCATGGTTACTACTGATCATTCACACCTGTTTGCAGTTAAGCCCTTTTATTCCCTGCATGGGGTTTTTGATTATGGTTTGTTCTTTAATAAACCTGTCACTTGGATCCACCATAGTAATATAAACCCTGATTGTTCCATTATTTATTCACAAAAGATTTTACATTTATGAGACTTTATGTTAAATTTGACATGATGTGTCATATGGTCATTATGTCATACTGCTATTACATTTATATGGTCATTATGTCATACTGCTATTACACATATGCATTTAAAGTAAAGATAAAAGACATTTAATCAAGAATGACTGTCATTCATAACTCACTGTATGTGCATGTTTCAGCTAAGTAACTAAAAGCATTAATACAACCTATCTGCTATGTATTTGAAAGCTGTACATTTTACTGTCCTACAACATTCAATCACCCCTGTTCCCTGAACACATTCATCTGTATGAAATATTCAGAATATCCCATAGTTAAGATGTTCAACATTCCCCAAAGAACAAAAATGAGTTCTATCATTCATGACTTCTTTTTGTATGAAAGTTATCCTTCAATCCATTATCCATATGAGTTACACTGTGTTGGGTTCATGCAGGGATGCTTAAGGCGCAAGATAGGTTACACCCTAAATGGGGTGCTAATCACTGGACACATGCACGTACAAATAAAAACACGAAATCACATACAGTATTAGGGACCAATTTAGAAATGCCAATCAACCTAGATCACTATATCTTTGGACTGTGGTACGAAACCCACCAAGAAACCCACTAAGCATGGGAAACTATGCAAGCTCCATGCAGGGAAGATTCAGACCCTCATCCCTGGATGTGTATGGCAAAAGTGCTAATCATTAAGCCTCAGTGCTGCTTAAAAAATGCTTTAATGTGTTCAATATAATTGTTAATCTTAAGAAAGTACAAGGGTCTTAACCAAATAAAAGATTTAATGTACATTACCATGGACCCATTTTAAACACATTTTGTGTATTTGCCAAATGTTTGCCTAAAAATTCCTCTCATCCCAAGATAGTTTCAACTCTATTACTTAGACTTAGAAATTGCTAATTTGTAAGAAATCCAACCAATAACATGACAACTATGAAATAATTTATTTAAACATGTTAGACAATGCAGTAAGAACTATTGAAGAATTAATTCTAGTACTATGATGCTCACTGGGTTTATGCATATCAAAAAACGGAGATGTTGTCATATAAGGTATAGGTAACTAATAAGTTGAGGACATGCATTATGAATAGTTAGCCTGTGCTGGGAGCAAGAAAGTCTAAACACTAAAAACAGCATGGCATTAATCTGGGGAGGAATCTACATTCTTCAGTCATGTACAGTACAAGGGACTGGTGTATAGCGAAATATTTGCTTATCTATTTCCTGATGATGATTATCTGCCAAGGCAGGTGGGGTCATGGTATTGTGTAGGTTTGTACTGAAAGGAAAGTGTTTGGGGATAAGCTAGTGGTTTCATGGCTAACCTGGCATACCTGAATCATGCTGTCCCACATATATTTATGTAACCTCCCTCTGTAAATAGAACTACTGTAATTTCAGTCATCTTGTTGCTTCTTCCATTCGTCTACAGTATACACACAAATTTCCTATATAATGGTAGCCATTTATCCAAGGAACATGACAATGTGCTCTCACAGTCTGAACCACATTTAAATGTAGCTACAGTAGATACAGTCAATTATTTTAAGTGGCAGAGTCACTCTAGCTTGCTTTAGTCTATTTCTCAGAGGGGAAAGACAGAATTAGCTGTGAAAACAACAAATCATATTACATCATAGAAGGGAAGTTTTTGAAAGCAAAAAAACAAGATTTATTATCCCTGGGAAAACAATAATTCCTTTAACATGCCTTCTTAGTCTGCCAAGTCATTGCCTTCATAATTACATGCTCCATCTGTTTGTCTCCTTCTTTCTCTCTCACTCTGTCCAAATTAATTTAGGCCACTTTCAGTAATGTCTAGACAGTTGTAATCTCGCTCCCTTAACAAGTGGGATGATTTTTAGGGGAAAATGTTGAAAATGCATTTCTGTTCATTTAGGATGTGACGTTCTGATTTAGATTTTTTAAACAGGTTTAGCTCACATTACCATTGTGTCTTCTATAAGGAAAAGCATTAGGGGCCTGATTATGAATTCCCTCGCAAAAAGACGTTTTAAAAAAAATGATTTATTGCATGGAGTTTAGTAGAACTGTTGCTGCTTGAACACAAAAACATACCTTTGCGAAACTCCTTTTCAATGCTCTCTCTCTCTCTCTCTCTCTCTCTCTCTCTCTCTCTCTCTCATATTTTTCATGTACTGTATACTGTGAACACTTTTTCAAATGTTTCTATGGACTCTAATTTTCAGATGAACAATGCATGCAATATATAGATGCATTCAATCTATGGCTGTATGGTGGCTTAGTGGTAAGCACTGTTGTCTTATACCTCCAGGTGCTGGGTTCGATTTTTTCCATCATGGGACTGATGATACTTAGCTTCTCTAAAGACCTAAGTATGTGTCCTTGCCGTATATTAGCTTCATTAATATCAATCATTTTTCTGGGCTAGACTACAGATGCTGCGTGTCAGAAGTACTGATTATGAGATTAGCAGTACGTTTCTTGGAGTTTCATGGAGTTTCCTCCCCAAAACATGCAGATTAGGCTTACTGGCGTTTCCAAATTGCCTGTAGTGTGTGAATGTTGACTGGAGCTCTTACCATGGGAATAAATACAAGGGTCACCATTGGCCTGTTTCTAGATGGATGGATTAAATCTATGTGTGTCTGTATTTGAGTTCAGTGACCTTGTATATAATTAAAGCTCTTGAAGTTTTTTCTTGTCCATCAGTGCTTGGAATAGAGGTTTTGTTAGAGTGTGGCATGTCACTTTAGAATAGTTTGGACATGTAGTGGTTACTGCCTATCTCTCTCGCTCTCTGTTTCCCTCTCTTTCTCATTCTCCCTTCATCTCATTAAAAAGCTAAATCAGGTTAAATAGGGTAGTGCCATCTGCAGTACTGCTGGTGCACGGAGCTAATAGCCCCACACTGCATCAACGCATGACACAGTAGAATGCTGAAGAACTCAGTACTACAGATGTGGTTGAGTAAATTGCAGAATTTCTTTTTTCCAATGAGAAAGGCCAAAATGTGTAGGCTAGGGCAGAACATTTATTACAATATACTGTACAAGAAAATGCTTTGTTTAAAATATATTTTAAAATATATTTCAATATGTTAACACATTGAAAAATATGTGTGGAAAATAGATTATTTGAGAATGAATTTGAAACCTATCATATGCCAGTCAAAACATTTTTGTTCATGGCATGCATGTGCATATAGAGTTGGATCATAAAGTCCGGTTTAAAACTGTAGTTGAACATGTTAACCTAGTAAAGCACAGTATTGGCATTTATCATGATGATATACTGTATTACCTCTGCCCTGACATGTTTATGATGTGGCAAGGTCAGTTCCACAAAAATCAATTCAATTGTTGTTTTGAATGACGTACATAGTTTTACCAAATCACATGCACTGTTCAATCATTTGCCTTCCTGAGCATCTCATTATTCTAAGTCTCAGTGTGTGTCTTTACTTTTAGGTCAAATGTCTCCTGGCACAATGATGCAACCAGACAGACAACTGCAGCTCCTGTGGACACTCGTAGTGCCTTTGAGAACAACTGCAGCCTTGCAATCCCAGGCACTACTTGTCCCTGATCACACAGGTGTAGTGCTGCTTGAATGTGTGAAAAAGGCAAATTGTGCCACTGCTCATGACAATTTTGTTTCCACAGGAGGGCACAGCAGCTACAATTTCTGCCCCAGTATGGCTTTATATTCTTTTATAGCTTTAACATTGCTTAATATTAAAAGCAATTGATTATGACTAGGTTATCACGTAGTGACTGATACACTAATCAAATACTTAATTGAGTCATTAATTGTTTAATTATGGCTTCAACACACTTAAAGATGTGGTATTTGTTCTTTTCTTTTCTTTTTTTTTGCTTTTTGTATTTGGTAATTTGAGGAATAGATCAAAAAAAGCTAATCTGAAGAGTAAGCATTTTATTCATTTTACAGCATATTACTTTCTAGGAGCTTTCCATTGAAATCAGCCCACGATTTTATTATGATTTGCCTAAGATAAATTAATCACAAGCTTAATTATGTGTCATCAATATTTCAATCCTATCGAGCAGTTTTGTACATTAGTATTAATCATTCAGCAGCTTCTCTAAAGACCTAAGTATGTGTCCTTGCCGTATATTAGCTTCATTAATATCAATCATTTTTCTGGGCTCGACTACAGATGCTGCGTCCCAGAAGTACTGATTATGAGATTAGCAGTACGTTTCTTAAGACCAAAAGCACATGTCTCATGCTGAAGTCTATATTTGCATTAGTATCTAAATTAATAAAACTACAGTATTGTAGATGTGCAGTTAAATTAAATAAATAAATGCATGAATAAATAAATGTTCAGCTTGATATAGTAGTCCATGACATCAAATGCCTGTACTCCTTAAATTGGTTTCATAGCTTCTACACACCTTACACAAATGGTCTGATAATAAATTAAGAGATTAACTGAAAAGGTCTTATAAAGGGGGGCATAAAATCGTAAATGCATAGGATTCACACCATTGAAAATGTCTACAGTATATGATTATAGTAAAGGACCAGTGGTGGACACTCAAATCTTGTAGAATCACTCATTGCTAGCTCCAAATTCCAGTTTAGCTGTAAAGCATTTCAATATACATCTGCTATTTTCTGAGCAAGGTAATATTGAAGGTTATTATTGAAGGCCCTTGGCAATGAGCGATCCAACAATTTAATTGTTAAACAATTCCTTACCTATTACCCCTGAGAGAGCAAAACAAATTTTCAAGAAAGTATCTGACTTCTCCCTGGGCAAAAAAATGGAAGCATGTTGAAAATTGAATATATCATGTCCTGAAGATCCAGCAGTGCAGCAACAGTTCATACAGTAGGTCAAGAGCAGTTATTATTATTTTGATTATTAATCTTTTTTTATGTATTTCTTCAGCAACTTCTTTTCCTCCTTGAGTTCACTACTAGTCTGAATCATTGAGCTGTGAGCATCCTCCTTTTGGGTTATATATTTAAAAATTGCAGCAGATTTAAAAAAAAAATCAAATTGAGATCTTATGAATTTCAAGGTCTTAAAATCTTTGTTACACTCCTCAAACCATTTTTGCATTTCTTTTGCTGAAAGAGGTGTTCCTGTTCCAACAATGTTTAGGTTGGTGGTACTGTACATATCAAAGTGACATTCACATACTGTAGATGCCAGGGCCCAAAGGTTTCCCAGCAGAACATTGCCCAAAGCATCACACTGCCTCTCCTTGCTTGCCTTCTTCCAGTAGTACATTTCCCCCAGGTTAGCAATGGACAAGCACCCAGCCATCCACAGGATGTAAAAGAAAATGTGATTCATCAGACAGGTCTTCTTCTGCTCACATAAGCATTTTAGGCACTTTCGGCAATGGGCAAAGGGCCAATATGGGCATTCTGACTGGTGAGCCCTGTGCAGCTACGCAATCCTATTCACAGCAATTTGTGATGCACTGTGTGTTCTGGCACTTTTTTTAGGATGTCAGGACCCAGGGTTTTCCAGCAGAACATTGCCCAAAGCATAAAAAAAAATACTTTGCCTGCGTTGCCTTCTTACCATAGTGCATCCAGGAGCCATCTATTGCCCAGGTCAGTGAAGAGCACCCACCAGGCCATTCACATGATGAAAAAGAATATGTGATACCTCAAACCAGACCATCATCTTTCATTGTTCTGTGGTCCACTCCTGATGTTCATCTGCCTATTGTATAGGAGCTTTCAGCAGCAGACAGGAACATGGGCTCCCTGACCGGGCTGTGGCTACACTGCCCCAAACCCAAGCCGTAGTGCACTGTATGTTTTGATTGCTTTCTTCCAGGAATAACTTTTTCAGCAAACTGTCTTTCCTTGAACTACTAACCACTGTATACTAGGAACCTCCAGAAGTGGACCATCACAATGTGGACCTTGTTAAAATCTCTCAGATCCTTGTATTGCCCATGTTTACTGTTTCTAACACATCGACTTAAAGAACTTTGAGAACTTGCTGCCTAATATATCCCACCTCTTGACAGATGTCAGTATAAGGAGATATGTGCTGTCAGTGCTTTTAATGTTATGCCTGGTTGTGTATATATAATTTTAATATTGTGAGATACCATCAATAGAGGCTGTCACAATACACATTGTACTGTATATAAATATATTGGTTTTTTTTTTGTTGAAAGAATGCAAACGAATAATACCACACATGTGAAAAGTTTACATTTTATAAAATTTAACATGTAATATATAAAAAATAAAGTCATGCAACATTTCTTTGTACAAAAGTATGAAGTGGTATCAAAAAGTTTGTAGAGTATCTCTGTTTACAAGCTCAGGTTTTTTTTCTGTACCTCCACCCCCAGAAGTCTTAAAACCTGGCAGTAGAATTTGCTATTGTTGGTCTGGCTCCTGGGGATGAATTCTCGATGCACAATGCAGCAAATGACGAAAAAGACTATGAGAATGCATTTGGTCGAGGTGCAGACCTGCCTCACTTTTTTGAGGTTGTATAGATAGATAGATAGATAGATAGATAGATAGATAGATAGATACTAGATTATGGGCCCTTCTACTGTGAAAACTGTTGCTTTGTCTCAGGGTCATACCCATACACCCAGGTTATGTCCCTGGTAATGATCCTCGACATGAAGGAGTGGTGAACCACGGCATGCTGACGTAAAATTTTTGGCAGACTTTAACACAATGTTCCTTCTGCTCCTGGGTCAGCAGCCTGGGGACAAACTTAGCAGGAATATGGCACATGTTCAAATCATGTGTTGTCTGGACTGTTTTGTATGACACACTGATCTCTGATGATCATTCATGATCTGAATGGTTTTGACATTTTCAAGGGTTGAGCTCGTTGAAGTTCTTCCTGATCTCTCGTCGGGAAGTGCGTGTACCACTCAAAAAAACCTCAAACAAGGCACATTTGCACACACACTCACTCACTCATCTCAGGGGCCTGGAGCTTATCCCAGGAGGCTTAGGGGACAATGTGGGGTACACCTTGGACAGGGTGCCAATCCATTGCAGAGCACACACACACCACGGACAATTTGGGAACACCAATTACCCTAGCCTGCAGGAATGTGTTAGGAAACCCACCAAGCACGGGGAGAATGTGCAAACCCCATGCACACAGAGATGGGAATCGAGTCTGGCTGGGAATTGAACCCAGACCCTGGAGGTACGGCTAATCATTACACCACCCTGCCGCCCAGATTTGCACAGTTTCACACAGGATTTTATGTTCGCTTTTTGTTCTTACTTGCTGTCCATGATGAAATAGCATATGTGGTAACACACATGGTCAGAATAGGACCAGTTGCACTGCTCTCGATGTCTTTTGGCAAACTGACTTATGAAGTTTGGTGCTCCCTGTGACTGTGCGTTCAGCTGTGACTCTTGTCTAAGTCCACTGCTTCATTCGATACGAATGTAATCATGGAATGCTACACATATTCTAAAAAGTGATATTATTTATCATGATATGGATATTATTTCACCATTTCACCTAAAAAAAATTGCTGTATTACATATTGGTCTAAAACAACATGCATAAAGTTTTACCCATTTTTCATTGTTATGTTTTCATTTATCTTAGAAACACTACTAGTTCTTTTAGTTAAAAGTAGTTCCAATATGCTTAGTCATATGATAAATAAGACTCATGTGTGAGGCAAATAAGACGCCTGTTTGCATGCCAAGGCGTGCTTGAGACATTATGCCGAGTCACAAGGTCACCTTGCAGTTTTGTGGCTCACGACGATGCCTGTCACAACAACCTGACAGCGATGACCTGGCAAGCATCCAGTCTATTCCCAACACCTGAGTGGGACTGTGCTTGTCACACACACACACACACACGCACATACACACTCACGAGAAGAGATGTGTCCTAGTAATTTATTGTACGAGTCTGCTTATTGACAGCATGCAATACTGTGCTCATGGTCAGTGCTTTTAATGCTGTCCTCCGTTTTTTCACCTCGGGTACGAGTTATGGACAGACCCTTCAGCCAATGATAGCCGACGGGGGCGGGACTGGCGCTCAACTCTCCTCGCGCTCTGCTCCCGGGGAAATAATCAATGGACACTCGGTCACTGCGCCGCTGCAAGTTGCGCTGGATTTCAAATCGAGCTCTACTCTGTGCTAATGCGCTCCACACGGACAACACAGCCTAGTTTCGTAGCAGTCTCGCTGTAAGTGCGTCGGGAGCGGACGTGTGTGCCAGAGGAGGAAAATCAATCAGAGAAGCGATATCGTCAGAGTCAGTTTGAAGAATGTTCAACCCGGTGGGCTGCGTGCTCGCGGCGTGGCTGCTCGCGCTCATCGTGTATCCAGGTAACGGACGCGCTGTGAACGCGGGGACTTTGTAGAGTTTTAGTGACAGGTGTACTGTATGAAGCTGCTCTACAGATCGATGACTTCCGTTTTAAAACAAAGCAATATAACACAGTAAATTATATTACTATAATAAGTCTCAATATACTATTATAACTACTATAACTAGTAATAGTGAAGCTGAGACTACTACTGCTGCTGCTGCTGCTACTGGAAAAGAAAATCATGCATGAGTATATTTATATTAAGAAAAGAATTTCTACTCAAGTGAAATATGTAGGCTACACAAGACCAGAATCTTTTTAGGGAAGGTTAATACTACAGTTATTTCTACAGCTGCTGCTGCTGCTACTCTAATAGTAATAATGGCTTAGTGTTTAGCAGTGTCACCTTGCACCTTTGGTCTGTGTGCATGTTCTCTGTGTGCGTGGTGGGTTTCCTCTGGGTACTCCGGTTTCCTTCCACAGTCCAAAGACATGCAGGTTAGGCTAATTGGCATTCATAAATGGCCTGTAGTGTGTGTGTGTGTGTGTGTGTGTGTGTGTGTTTGAATGGCAACCGGGCGTCAAGCTGGAAACCCAACCCCTTAAGTAACTGCCATAGAAACAACGGATATATCTCCAGGTTGGGGAGTATCTGTCGTCCGATGTGCCGGATGGCACGTGGGCAAACCAAAAAAAAAGGCTAGTAGTAGTGATAAAAATACTGCCGCCGCTGCTGCTAGTACCACAACTAATACTACTAATTATAATGCCACCCCAAAGTGGTATTAATACTACTCTAGCTGCTATATATTATTATTATTATTATTATTATTATTATTACTATTATTATTATTATTTGTGTTAAAGGTTTGGGTTGTAGTCTTTAAATTCAATTCATGCATTTATGGTGTTACATTGTTTCTCAAGAAAAGTCCCCTTATTGTTTATAATTTATCTAGCCAGGTGCATATACTGTACTGTAGTACGTTTAAAGGTTTACCCTTTTATCTTAAATTTTTAAAGCTACTATTATGTTCGTGTTTCCAGGTGAAAAAATATATGTTAAAGGGTGCCACCCCAGTGGAAGAAAGTACTGTTTACAGTTTCAGAGTGTACAGGGAAATGTAAAAATTGCTGATGTGTGTAGATGAAAGCAGCTGCTGAAAATGGAGCAGAGGAGCCAAGGGATGGCTGATCACTCATTCATGCCTGGGTTAAACTAGAGTGTCAGGGAATTAACCTACAAAAGACTTAAGAGCTGGGGCTTTCTGTCTGGTATAACAAATTGGTTAGATGTAGCAAAAATCCATTTATATAATTTATTTATTTGTAAGCTGTTGGACTTGTCAAACTTGCGGAGTGATTAGTTTAATATATTAAATGTATCAAAGATTTTTTCAAATTCATTAAAATCTTTTAAAGAAATTTAAGTCTTGAAGGTGGTATGTAGTGACTGATTTGTTTGTTTGTTTGTTTGTTTTATTTTTAAAAATGAAAATATCACACACTTAAATGACTCCATAGAAGTGGTAGACAATACATAAAAACCCAATAAAGGTATTCAAGCAAGGAGTACTTTGACATTTATACAGATTTACTGATAGTGTGTGTTTTATAAAAGGTTCTTATTGGTTGCCTTCTTGTTAAACCCAGCAAACCATAGTTCATTCAAATGCTTTCCATTGAGAATTATTATAGGTTAAAATGGGTTACTCTTTCCTTTCTTTTTTTGTCAGCTTCAAATAGTTGAATTTGTTGACAAGGAGCATGTCACAGCACGCTAGGTCATGCCCATATCTCAGGCAAGATCATGATCACCTGCACACTCCTGCTCCACGATCCATCCCGTTCCTTGCTTTTCACCACCTCATTCACTGCTCCAAACACACCTGTTCTCAATTTCTGATCATCACAGCTCTCTATTTAACACACCTTCAGACAACAGCTCTCTGCCAGATTATTGTGTGCTATCCATGCCCAGTATTCCAGCGTTTCTCTCTGTTTTGAACTCCCGGATCTCGACCACGCTCTGTTTTCACGACCTCGTCTTTGTCTCACGCTACGGATCTTTCGTCTATACGGATTTACTGTTGCTGACCCTTGGATTTGTTTATCGACCACGAGCTCTGATCACGGACTTTCTCGGTTTCACGTTTCTGACCTCTGCCTGTTCATCGACCACGAGCTATTGTTTCGGATCTAGCAGCCTGCGCGATCCGTCTGCCTCGCTTTGCGGGATTGTCATCACCGGCAAACAGCGTATGCTCTTTCTACACGCGCCGGCTCGGCACTTCCGCATTCCTGCCACAGAGCCCATTCAGAAAAGCAGTGAGCGCGCTCTCGGCACTTCCGCATTCCAGCCACTGAGCTCATTGACTCTAAGCGCTGCACTCGCTCTCTACATACACCGGCTCTACTCTGCATTCGCGCTGCAGAGCTCGTGCAGAGAAACAGTAAAAGCTCACTCTGCGCTTGGATCCTTCACCCCCACGCACGCCCGTGACAGTATAATCTGGCCATTAATGGATCCAGCAGAGGCTGTACAATTAAGAGGGGCACTAGAGAAACAGGGGGCGCTCTTGGACACTCACCAGCAGAATATCCAGCAGATAACTTGCTCCCTCCATAACGTTACAGAGGCTTTAGCTGCTCTCATCTTGCAAATAAAGCAAACACAAGCACATCCAGCTCCCATTCTCCAGCCTCCTCTTCCTGGGCACTCTATCAATCATGAACCATGCCTCCCTGCACCGCCCACTTACGACGGAAATCCGTCCACCTGCCGCTCATTTTTATCTCAGTGCTCCCTTGTGCTTGAGCTGCAGGCATCATCTTTTCCCACTGAACGCTCCAAGGTTGCCTACATCATCACTCTCCTTTCTGGTAAAGCAAGAGAATGGGGGACAGCCTTATGGGATGCCCAGATGCCCTGCTGCTACACGTACAAGACTTTCACGGATGAAATGAGACAGGTTTTCGATCGTTCATTCACGGGGCGTCAGGCGGCAGCTCAGTTACTTGAACTACGTCAGGGATCTCGATCTGTCTCTGATTATGCTATTGATTTTCGGACTCTGGCTCCCTCTTGTGGTTGGAAGAATCGGGCACTCTTCGACACTTTCCTTCACGGACTCTCTGACCCAGTCAAGGATGAGTTAGCAGCCCGAGAGCTCCCTTCCAACCTTCAGGGGCTCATTGACCTGGCTACAAGTATTGACGCCCGCAAACGAACACGACAAAGGGAGTCTCGTCAGTTCCTCAACGTACCCGCTCCTAACACAGACACACCTAAGCCCCCCCCAGAACCTATGCAGGTCGACTGCGCGCACATCTCGTCCAAGGAACGTCAACGTCGGAAGGATGATGGTGCTTGCTTCTACTGTGGTCAGGTTGGCCACGTCGTACGAACCTGTCCATTAAAAAGCCGGGACACCCCGGTAGTTCTGGGGGTACGGGGCAGTTCTACACAACACCCATCTCCTAACCTTCGCTCTCGCTTCCCAGTGACCCTGATTTATGACAACCGGCCTCACGTCACACACGCCCTAGTAGACTCTGGAGCAGACCAGAATTTAATCTCCTCAGCTATGGTTTCTCAACTCAAGATTCCACACACCCCACTTAACCAACCATTTAGCGTACAGGCCCTTGATGGCAGCAAGCTCTCCTCAATCACCCACCGCACTGCTCCAGTCACACTGCAGTTTTCTGGTAATCATGTTGAAACCACCACGTTCCTCATCATTAAGAGTGCTCATGCACCTATAGTTCTGGGTCTTCCATGGTTAAAACTACATAACCCTCACATCGACTGGGCAAGGAGAAGCATCCTGGATTGGAGCCCTACTTGCCACTCCTCATGCCTCCGTTCCGCTGCCACCAGAAGCGTCTTGCCCACCTCTCTGGAGGAGATCCCTGACATTTCCAAGGTCCCTGCCGAGTACCACGACCTTCGCCAGGTGTTCAGTAAGTCACATGCCATCTCATTACCTCCTCACCGTCCATATGACTGTGCCATCAACCTACTTCCAGGCACCACTCCACCTAAAGGGCGACTCTACTCTCTCTCACGTCCCGAGAGAGAAGCCATGGAAAAATACATCTCTGAGTCACTTTCAGCTGGAATCATACGCCCTTCCTCCTCCCCTGCAGGGGCGGGCTTTTTCTTTGTGGAAAAAAAGGACAAGTCCCTCAGACCCTGCATCGATTATAGAGGCCTTAATGAGATTACAGTCAAGAACCGCTACCCGCTTCCCCTCATGTCTACCGCATTTGAATTACTCCAGGATGCCCGCCTGTTTTCCAAGTTAGACCTAAGAAACGCTTACCACCTGGTCAGGATAAGAGAGGGTGATGAGTGGAAGACTGCATTCAACACCCCTACGGGTCATTATGAGTACCTGGTTGTTCCATTTGGTCTGACCAATGCACCGGCAGTTTTTCAGGCACTCATTAATGATGTCCTTAGAGACTTTCTCAATGTTTTTGTGTTCGCTTACCTTGACGACATTCTAATCTTCTCTCACTCCTTAGAGGAACATAAGCTCCACGTGCGTCAGGTCCTTCAACGTCTGCTGGAAAATAAACTCTATGTCAAGGCTGAGAAGTGTGAATTTCACTGTGAGTCCACCTCCTTCCTGGGATATGCCATTTCACCATCAGGTATGCAGATGGACCCAGTCAAGGTAAAAGCCGTCACGGATTGGCCAACACCATCGTCAAGGCGGGAGCTTCAACGCTTTTTGGGCTTTGCCAATTTCTATCGGCGTTTTATCCGTGACTACAGCACAGTGGCAGCCCCACTCACATCTCTCACATCCACCAAGATCCCTTTTCGATGGAACCCCCTAGCAGAGAAGGCCTTCAATGAGCTCAAGCAGCGCTTTACCACAGCACCCATCCTCACCTTTCCTGATCCATCTCTCCAGTTCATTGTCGAAGTTGATGCTTCCGAGACAGGAGTGGGAGCCGTGCTTTCTCAGAAAACACCAAAGGACAACAAACTTCATCCATGCTCTTTCTTTTCTCGTCGGCTCACGCCCCCTGAACGGAACTATGACATTGGGGATCGTGAGTTGCTAGCAGTCAAGGTTGCCCTCGAAGAATGGAGACATTGGTTGGAAGGAGCTGAACACCCATTTCTTGTTTGGACTGATCACAAAAACCTAGAATACCTCAAGTCAGCCAAGAGACTCAATTCACGTCAGGCACGCTGGTCACTGTTCTTTTCACGGTTTAACTTCATGCTGTCATATCGCCCAGGAACCAAGAATACTAAGCCCGATGCCCTCTCCCGACAGTTTCCCGCCCCCCAGGACATATCCACAAGGGAAACTATTCTTCCCCCCCAGTGCCTTATAGCTGTAACCCGGTTAGATGTGGAAAACCTGGTCCTGCAATCTCTTGAACAGGAGCCAGGCCCCAGTAATGTCCCTCCTGGTCTACTTTTCGTCCCGCTGTCTGTTCGCTCCCAAGTCTTGGAATGGGGCCACAGCTCCAGGCTAGCCTGTCACCCAGGGGCGACTCGCACCTTCTCAATGCTCCATCAACGCTTCTGGTGGCCGACTATCAAGGAGGATGTCAAAAGCTTTGTGGCGTCTTGTGATATCTGCACCAGGAATAAGACAACAAATCGTCCGCCTGAGGGACTCCTAAGACCCCTTCCCATTCCCCATCGCCCTTGGTCTCACATTTCACTGGACTTCATAACCGGATTGCCACCTTCCAACAATAATACCTGCATTTTAACAGTTGTTGACCGGTTTTCCAAGTCAGCCCACTTCATTCCTCTACCAAAGCTTCCGTCTGCCAAGGAAACGGCTGAACTCCTTATCTCCCACGTTTTCAGAATCCACGGCCTCCCATCGGATATAGTTTCGGATAGGGGCCCGCAGTTCTCTGCACAGTTTTGGAAAGCCTTCTGTGGCCTTATTGGCGCCACCCCCAGCCTCTCATCAGGATTTCACCCTCAGACCAATGGTCAAACCGAGCGCATGAATCAAGAATTGGAGAAATCTCTGAGATGCATGACCTCACAGGATGCAGCTTCTTGGAGTCGTTTCCTCCCTTGGATTGAGTATGCGCATAACTCGCTCCCCACCTCCTCCACAGGCATGTCACCTTTTCAGTGTTGCCTCGGCTATCAACCACCACTGTTTCCAACCCAGGAGGAAGAAACTGCTGTCCCTTCAGCTCAAGCCTTCATCCGTCGTTGTAAAAGGACATGGCAACGAGCTCGTGCTCAATTACAACGTTCCGTGGCCATTTTTCAGCGCAAGGCCAATCTCCACCGCTCAGCTGCTCCAGTTTACAGAGTTGGACAAAGAGTTATGCTCTCCACACGTAACCTACCACTCAAGACTACATCCCAGAAACTCTCGCCTAAGTTCATTGGCCCATTCACAATCTCTCGTGTCATTAATCCATGCTCCATCAGACTGGCCCTGCCATTATCCATGCGACGAATTAACCCCACGTTCCACGTCTCCCATGTCCGCCGTTTGGTCCCGTGTCCTTTGTCACCAACCCCACGCCCTCCTCCTCCACCTCGACTTATAGACGGGGGTGAAGCCTTTACCGTCCGCAGACTCCTTAAGTCCCGCCGCCGTGGGCGCGGCCTCCAGTACCTGGTGGATTGGGAGGGCTATGGACCCGAGGAAAGAAGTTGGGTACCAGCCAGGTTCATCTTGGACCGCTCTCTGATCACAGAGTTTCACAATCTCCACCCCGAGGCACCCTCAAGAACGCCAGGTGTCGTTCGTAGAGGGGGGGGTACTGTCACAGCACGCTAGGTCATGCCCATATCTCAGGCAAGATCATGATCACCTGCACACTCCTGCTCCACGATCCATCCCGTTCCTTGCTTTTCACCACCTCATTCACTGCTCCAAACACACCTGTTCTCAATTTCTGATCATCACAGCTCTCTATTTAACACACCTTCAGACAACAGCTCTCTGCCAGATTATTGTGTGCTATCCATGCCCAGTATTCCAGCGTTTCTCTCTGTTTTGAACTCCCGGATCTCGACCACGCTCTGTTTTCACGACCTCGTCTTTGTCTCACGCTACGGATCTTTCGTCTATACGGATTTACTGTTGCTGACCCTTGGATTTGTTTATCGACCACGAGCTCTGATCACGGACTTTCTCGGTTTCACGTTTCTGACCTCTGCCTGTTCATCGACCACGAGCTATTGTTTCGGATCTAGCAGCCTGCGCGATCCGTCTGCCTCGCTTTGCGGGATTGTCATCACCGGCAAACAGCGTATGCTCTTTCTACACGCGCCGGCTCGGCACTTCCGCATTCCTGCCACAGAGCCCATTCAGAAAAGCAGTGAGCGCGCTCTCGGCACTTCCGCATTCCAGCCACTGAGCTCATTGACTCTAAGCGCTGCACTCGCTCTCTACATACACCGGCTCTACTCTGCATTCGCGCTGCAGAGCTCGTGCAGAGAAACAGTAAAAGCTCACTCTGCGCTTGGATCCTTCACCCCCACGCACGCCCGTGACAGAGCATCTATTTATCGTATGTATATGTACTGAAAATATGTATCATGGTTGCTACACTCAGGCTGACAGAGCTCCGGTTCAACTCTGATGGGTTGCATTTGTACATCTGTGTGTGTGTGTGTGTGTACAGAAACCAAATTTACTTAGAGGTAGGGGTTGAATGCATCTCAACTGTCTTATGCTGTCCTTGAACTGGATAGTTCAGGAATCGCTACATTCTAGTGAACATCAAGCTTTCAAAAATTTTATATCTATCTAGCTATCGATATATATATATATATATATATATATATATATATATATATATATATATATATATACACACACACACCTAGGGTGACAATTTGATATTTAACACTTTTACTCATTCTGTTATGATATGATGCAATTGTCAGTCACAAGGCAATGATTTAATATTTCATGATGTTGCTGAACTTGATAAGATATTAAACAATTTGATTTAGTGCTTTGTTATGGTTGATGGGTTCAGGCTTCTAGACATCAATATTTTGCTCCCTCAGCTTTCTGTGACACAAAGAGTCTGGAGACAATGCTGGCTCTCCACTGCAGATAAACCATTGCATAATGAGTCAATGGAAAATGTATAAATATGCAGCATGTCTTGTCAAATGTAATTGCAGTTAGTATCATACAATTCTCATGACAATTTTTTAAATATTCTTATTATGTTTTAATCCACAGACGCTTAAGATTTATAATACATTTCAGATTTACTCCCTGACCTTTTGCCTGTTGATAACTTGTTACTTCTTAAGGTATTTAAAGATTGTGTAATATTCCTTTACAGCATCTAAAAGCACCTAACTTTTTTCTTCCCCATTAATAGATTCATTAATCAAACTGATGGCTAACGGACCTGTTTGCACAATTGCAGGTTGTTTCTGTTCAGTGATTTGAACGGTTTCCACCATCGTGAAGAGTTCTTTTTTTTCAAAGTTCTAAGTCGTAAAATACAGTATCTCAGAATATTGGGATAATTCAATAAATTATTTTTTTTTTGGAAGATTTAGGGGGACTCAGCAGAATAATATGCACAAGGGAATTTTTTAAAATATTTTCCACGATTGTTAGTGTCAAGCAAAGATGGATACATATTGTATTATTTATCTTTAACTATATTGTTTATGTATCTTTATCTATGGAAATACAATAAGACAAACTCAAAGGACATTAATAGGATTTATATATACACTATACACCATCCACTTCATTAGGTACATCTTGCGAGTACTGAATTTTGCCTTCAGAACTGGCTTAACTAACAAATCCCAAAGTTGCTCTATTGGACTAAGATCTGGTGACTGTGGAAACCATTTGAGTACAGTGAACTAATTTTCATGTTCAAGAAACCAGTTTGAGATTATTTTAGCAGTTACATTTAATTGATGATCAATTGGTACTGAGGGGTTCAAAGGAACATAGAGAGACTCATCAGACCAGGCAACATTTTTCCAATTTTGGTTGAGCACATGTGAATTGTAGAGTGGGACATGGTGTGGTCTGTAGCCCATCTGTTTTAAGGTTTTGGGTGATGTGCATTCAGAGAAGTGCTGCTCAATGGATATTTGCTCATTTTCAGGCCATTGTCTGTCAACTATAGATAGAAAATCCCAGTAGAGAACAGTTTCTAAAATACTCACAGCAGGCACATTTAAAATAACTTTAATCACCTTTCTTCCCGATTTTGCTGCTTGGTTTGAACTTCAGCAGACCATCTTCACTATGTCTACATATCTAAATGCATTGAGTTGCTTCCATGTGATTGGCTGATTAGATATTTGCATTAATAGGCAGTACAACAGTTGTACCTAATGAAGTGGCTCATATATAGAGAGAACAGTGCATTATTATATTATAAAAAAATATTTGTATCATATGTATCAAGGGTTCCTAAAGCACTGCAAAACAAACTAACTACTAGAGTATGCATCATATTCAGCACTCCTTTTACCAATGGATTTTATCTCATGTAAAATTATATGTCAAACGTCTGCAAGGACGTAAAAATGTAAATAAAAAGGTTTGTTATATTTTATATGAATAATCTAACTCATCGTAAACTTTTTGTACCATGTAGATTCAACAGGATTCAGGCAAAATAAGGTTAAATTCTCCTTGAATGTTTGCATGCTTTGAGTGTCTTTACTCCCCGATGACTGTGCCACCAGTCTGTCCAATAAAATAATCATATTATTTTGACCTTGCCAGAGGTGCTGAATGTGCCCTGACACACTCATCACCAGTTCTCTTGCTCTTTCCCTCTTTCATTGCTGCAAGTCTCGTATGATATATGGAGCAGATGCACATTTGTGGCAAATCAGTTGGCTCAGCAAAAATCCTGCTTTGCTGTACTGAGCAGTGTCAGAAAATAAAAGCAAATAGCAATGTACTATCTTTATATTTTCTACAGTTAGATAAGCATTTGCTTATTTACCCTGGCAAAGCTGAAGGCCAAAGGGGAGGAAGAGGGGTGCCAGAAAGACTGAGCTGCAGATGCCAGGCCCATATGCCATCGTGCAGGTCTGTGCCCTTGAAGAGCCGCATGTTTTGTTGAGCAGGGTCATTTGGTTCCAAGGCTGTAGACTAGTGATGCAAAGGTCTTTTCATCAGGCAGAATTTTTATATGATATATGGTAATTAGCATAGCATTTGGATGATGTTATTTGGGCACATCCAGTGTTAGACAAGTGGTACAGCATCGTCTGTGCAACTGCATATGTGGGTCACACACACATATACTCCACTCTAAGGTTCATGTTACTGCTGAACTAATTTTTCCATAATGATTTAATATGTATGCACTAAGTATTAGCCCATCAGGAAACAATGATGTAGGGTTATATCCAAATATGAATACACTATTCAGGATGAACAGATAACAACTTATACATGGCGATATGAATAGGAGGTGTACTGTATTTATTTTTTTAGAGAGCTTCTTAGAAACATTCACAGCACATCCTATTGATATATATAAGAGCTGTAAATTTTGCCTGGGATCCTGTAGGGTGCAATAAAAAACTTTTAGAACTGGCTGAATTGCTTTGATACTATCAAGTAACAAAAAAAATGCCTTTTGATCCGGTACAAAAGTTTGAGATGTAAGGAGGGAATCTTATCAATGTCAGTAGGACAATAAGCATGCACTATGCTAATAACATAATAACAGCCCAGACATAGGGATCACATGTACAGTACCAGACAAAAGTTTGGATACAAGTTTGGATTTATTTTCTACATTCTAGAACAATACTATATACAACTATACTATATACACAAATGACCTAATATAATAATAGATAATAACAACAATGACAACAGTAATAATTTTAAGACACAAAGTTAAGCTTTTCTGGAAAAGTTCTTGCCAGCAGATTATTGTCAAGTTCATTTGCGAAACCCATCAAGCAACATGATAAAACTGGCTCTCATGAAGATCATCCCAGGAAATCAAGACCAAAACTTACCTCTACTATAGAGGAGAAGTTCATTCAGAGTTACCAGACTCAAAAATCACCAATTAACAAACAGCACCTCAGATCAGAGAAGCAATGAAGGCTTTACAAAGCATAAGTAGCAGACACCACTCGATATTACAGAAGAGATTATTTATTATTTGGAAGCTTTCAGGATTGTTTTGCAATGTAGAAAGTAATAAAAACAATCAGGAAAGTCTATGGAATTAACTGTCATTTTTGTATTTTGAGAACCATAACTATGTTGTGTATCAAAAAGTAGGTGTAAAAATGTCTATACAATCGAATGTATGGTTTTATTTTAACATCCTTGATGTTTTCATCAGTGCGCGATGCAATACATACAAACACCACATTACTGCCAAGAGGGACAAGGTGATAAAATTAATGAAATTCTTGAATGTGAGTGGAATAAATTTAAGAGCAGAAAGTTGTTTGTGTCCAACTGCAAGAAGAATAAACCAAAGCAATTTTTTGCCTGCAATGTTACAAAAGTTCCTTAAAAATCTCCATCACCGGATTACAACTTATCCGATATTACTGAGGACAGCACTATACCTGGGAAGGTACCACATAGCAAACAAAATGATTACAAATGCTGATATAGACACTGTATCTACAGCATTAAAGGTCACGTATTATGTGAAATTCACTTGTTTAATAATTTTTTAATTATAATTTTTTTTAAATAGGGCTCATTTTGTGTGTATACACACCAAATATGAGGAAAAAAACATCACCTTGGTTTACAGCTGCTCTCAGAATAACCTTTCACATTACTTCGCTCTGCAACATTTCAATTTCTGACTCTGTTAAGAGCAGCATGTCACAGCTAAAAGCAAAGCAGGATCAATACCCTGTTGTTGGCTGTACAAAAGAAACTAAATTCTCTTTTTACTTCCATCCTCTGGGGAAATTATGGTATAGTGGATTTCACAGTTACCTATGTTAGGTGTTGCATATGTGTAATCAGCGTTTTGTATCGGATTGCTTTCACAGAGAGGGACAGATCAGTGTTGGGTTCCCTTCAAAACTCAGGGTCCCAAAAGTGGATCAGTCCTGACAGTCTGTAACCTAATTTTGGATGTTGATGCTATAAGTGTTGCTATTTTAAAGTTATTTTCCTGCTTATTGGCCTGTTAAACTTGGACATAATTTGAGGCTAATGAGATTAACAGTAGCTTGTATAACTTTTGGGTTTTTACAAAACTTTGGGTAATTTTATGAAATAGGAGCCAACTTCATCAAAGTATCAGGTTTGATATGGGGTAACTATGGATACTACTGAAAACCTGCAAAGATAAGATAGGGGGTTTCAGCAGCACCTGATCCATGTACAGTATGTAAATTTGTGTTGACAACCTCAGTGGTAACTTCTTTAGTGATATAAAAGTTAAAACATGACTGATATGCAATTTCAATTAATCTTGTACCCAATTTAACTTTGAAAAATTAAAAACACAAAGGTACCACTTTAATGGGTCTAGTAATGCCATAAGATACTCTACAGTAATCTTCTTATCAAGTGAAAATCTTATGCATTTGTCACTGAATACCAAGTGTTCATGTTTTTTCCCCTTCATGAAATCACTCACTTTTTGCCAAGAAAATGTATTTATTTTTATTTACTGTATGAATACTGTTCTAATGAATAGTAGATTTTTAAACAAATGCGTACTGCCAGGCAATAAAAAAAGGCAGTCTGATTAGACACTCTGATTTCATTTGACCATCTTTTGCTTTGATTACAGCTATGGTATTTTGTGATAAGCTTATGCAATGTCACAACATTTATTTACATTCGGAATCACATAAATTTCTCTCTAAGATCTTGTATTGATGACGATAGATTCGGACTGCTGTGTAAAATATTCTCCAGCACCTTCCAATGATTCTCAGTGGGGTTAAGGTCTGGGCTCTGGGCTGGCCAATCGATTTGAGAAGATTATGTCTTATGCTCCCTAAACTGGTCTTTCACAGTTTGAGCCCAATGAATCCTGGCATCGACATCTTGGAATATGCCCATGCCATCAGGGAAGAAAAAAGCAATTGATTGAAAAACATGGTTATTAGAATATTCAGGTAGGCAACTGACCTCGTTTTTAACATTGCTGACCCTAGACCTGACCACCATCTTTGAAAACTGCTCATGTTCCGTTACGTGACTAACCTTAAAATGTCTCATGAGGTTCGTGGTGTTAAAATGCTTTGGGTGCTTCCCGCCTCGTGAAATTGGCTTTGCAGATTGCTAATGTATTGTCTTTTTCATACAACACGTAGAATTGCCAGACCGGTGAAGCCATTTTAGCAGCGCGCAAAAAAAAAGGTCCCGCGAGTTTTGCGTCATCTGATCGTTTTTTCTATATCGGCCATTATAGAGACTACTGATCAAACTTCGAAAAGCATAATCGGCCCGATTATGATCGGCAACCGATCAATCGGAGCACCCCTAGTTATAAACAGTCATGTGCTGGATGTAATATTCTACTTTAAACAGGGAGTGTATTTGGCTAACGAGGAAAGAAGTTCAACTCGGAGTAAACAAGGTATAAGATACTCAACTTTAGGCAGAGAATTCTCCCGTACAAACAGTCACGTACATGGACTTCAACTTGAAATAACAATGTAATGGATTACGTAAGCTGATCATCTTCTTTTTAGCTTTAACCTTTTAACTATTTCTAAAAATCTTTACCCGTCAACGATGGGTACTAATGCTAGTGCAAAATAAATCATCTGTACTCTTTCAAAACAAACAAACAAACAAACAAAAAACAAAGATCATATTTGTTTTTGGAGACAGGAGGTAAAATCCTAAAGAGGCATAAATAGAAAGAAAACACTAGAGACAAAAAAAATTACAAATAGCAAAAATATAAACAAACACTCCCAACAAGTTCTAAAACCATCCATATTCTGACTTCTATATTCACTTCATCAATAACCATCTTTGGTTATGCATTTTACATTTTAGTTCACTCCAAAATAAAAAAAATCCTGTCATCATTTATTTACCATCATGTTGTCCTAAACCTGTATGAGTTTCTTTATTTTGCTGAATAAAAAATTGAAATTGAATGAAAATTTTTGATAAATGATGGTAAGCACACAGTTGATTGTGCACATTGACTTGCACAGTAGGAAAAACAAATACTATGGAAGGCAGTGGGTACCATCAACTGTCTGCTTAATTGTACTAGTTATGTTGTGTCTTTGTCATTTTTTGTACACATTTTTGATTCAAAAGATAAAACTTACCTTTGAATCTCTTCTTTTCTTTGTCAGATAATTCCATTCCAGCCTTTGTAAATTTTATTAGCAGTTCCACAGACAACAACAAGGATAAAGCAATGGTTGTTTGTTGTGGTCTCAATCTGCTTCCCCCTCTATGTTCTGACTGAAAACACTTCAACAACAGCAGTGACTTCGGCAAATCATAGCTATTGCTATTCCCAGCTAAAAGTTATCATGGGCAGTGGATAGTAAACGTTACATGCACAATATCCTTAATATTATGGTCATTAAACACAATAAGTGCACATGTGATGGGTGTGCGCCCAAATCAATATCGCTCCTCACTTATGCCGTAGCTTACTAACTAGGCGGCCTCTCCTTCTGCAGGTGCGCGAAGGTGCAGGGCCGTGGAATTAGCCATCGCTGCTAAAGATCCCGGGCTTCTCCCCACGCTAGAAAATACAGCGGGGAGTGTAGCTCGGGGTCGGTTGGGAGATTGGACTTTGAGAAGCGGTGAGAGTGCGACGCGTGCGCTACAACGCGCAGGAGTGCTAAGCGAGCGGGGCTAGGTAATGCCCCCATGGACTTCAAAGAGGGAGCGGAATTCCTCCCTTTCATCGTCAAGAGGACAGCTCTGAGCTAACTCCCGGAGCTGCTGAGGCTCTTTCACTCTCGCATGGAGCCGGATGATGGTGACTCTGCCGCCGAAGAGGAAAAGGCTGTTAGAGGTCAACTTACGACCCCTGTTCCCAGCCGGGGAAAGGCGCCCAGCCACCGGACGTCAGGAGGGGCTCCCGCCTGAGGCTGCGCCCACGGAGAGAGCTGGGAGACGCTGGTCCGGCCATCCGCCGAGAAAAGAGTCAGCTTGATGGAGAGAGGAGGAGCTGCCGCCCACGCGGACCCACGCTGGAACGAAAATGTCCAGAATTGAGAGGAGAGGGACACAGATGACCTTATACGTAGAAGGCACATTTATGAAATAATTATGGCCGTGCAAAAGCAGACATGGTTTTGCAATGTTCACTTATGTCTTCAGTTAACAGGTCCAACAGGTATAGTGCACAATGAAAAAAAGGGTGTTACATTTGTAAAAGCTTTTACGTCCTATACACAGTCATACATCTTGAAAAGCAGCTCCTGTTTAACTGAAGACATAAGTGAATATTGTATACCTGGCATTTCCATGGTGTTTTTTGGCTGCTGTGCCAGGCAAATCGTCATCGGTCACCAGCTCCTAGATATCGTATCGGCCAAAGGGTCATGCTGTCTGCACATGACCTTCCTCTCAAGCCCACGTCCAAGAAATAAATCCATAAATCCATGCTCTGTCCAACTAGCTCTACCACTCTCCATGTTCCTAATTAATCCTACATTTCACGTCTCCCAGATCTGTCAACTGTCCACTATCTCCATCCATCCAACCTCTAAGATATGGCCCTGAAGAAAGGAGTTGGGTACCAGCCAGGTTCATTCTGGACCGCTCCCTTATCATTGACTTTCATAGGCTCCATCCTGAGGCACCTGCTAGAATGGCAGGTGGCGTTCATGGGGGGGTACTGTCATGACCCGTCAAGCTATAGCTCAGCCATGATCAGATAAGCACTCCTGTTCCACGTCCCTAACCACCCATTACACCTCACCGCCTCACTTCCGCTCTCCACACACCTGTGCGCTATCACCAATCATGCCCTTACCTACTTAAACCGTACTCTGTCACCGTCACATCGCCAGATTATTGAGTGCTCTCCTTAGCCCAATTTTCCATGCCTAGTATCTCGTTACCGACCACGCTTTGTTTTCTCGACCTCACATCTAGGATTTCCACGATCATGGACATTTCACTGAATTTTTCGACCATTGAATGCATTTAACGACTACAAACTTGGATCACAGACTCTCTCTTGCATCTTCGGCTTTGAATCGGCTCGTAACCGGCCACGAGTGAAACTTGGAAATCACTCATCAACCTGTGCAGTTTCTCCTCGCTCTCGCCGGCTCTCCCCGCTTCCGCATTCCTGCACGAGCAACGCCGCATGCAAGGCTCTCTTGCCGGCTCTCCACGCTTCCTCATTCCTGCACGTGCCGCCCAGACCACTTCAAGGCTTAGCTCTAAGCAGCACACATTAAAGTAAATTCCAAGGTGTCTCCTCACTGCGATTGGATCCATCACGCTCTCTAGTGAGCCTGACATGCACACAGACAATGTGACCAGCAGTGGTAACATTGCTGACATCTGAGGTCAGTTCATGTGCTGGTTGTTTGCAGTCACAGGTCTAGACAGATACTTATTGTGTGTCCATCCACTTTAAAAATACAAGAGATCCATCCCGAATCCAGACCCCAATTGTCGTCCAGGTTCCCATGCTGACAGGAATTGCAGAGTATCATCATCACTCTGTGTTTTTCATGAAATAGTGACTGGCTGTCTGTATCTTGCCTGCTTTTTTGCATTTGCTATCTGTCAAACAGGTGACTGATCATTTTCACTGTTAATCACTTTCAACTGTTTATAAAAAAAGAAAAGAATAACAACATGAGCATAATGACACAATAAAAACTACTGTATATTATTATCATCAATCACTTACAATTACCATGCAGACACACTTTTGTTATGTCATACAACAACTTATCCTTTTTAGTTTTTACATTTGAATATAACAAACATCTGTCAGCTACATGAGGCAGTATTTTAGCCACCAGGACCTAAAGTGTTTAAACATTACAGATAGCAGTGTAGATAGCAATAATCTAACCAAAAACTGAAACAAATAGCTGCCATTAGCTAAAGCTATCCAAAACTGGTTGAAATACATTACAACATTTACACCACAGCTAACATTGACGGACATCTGTAAGCTAAATAAGGCATTAACTTAGCCACCGTGCGCTAACATGTTTGTGCTAAGTTTCATAAGGCAGCATGTTAGCATGATTAACAGTGTTCTTGTTGTAGAGAATACTTGGAGGCTTGGGTTTTGTTTACAGAAGATTTATTGCTGAGCAATAATGGATGGATTGGTCTGCAGAGCAACCCTCTCTCTCATCGTTTCCCCCATTATATATTCTTCAACTCCCAATAATGTCCACTGTATCATTCATGAAATAGTAATTGTGTCAGCTTTTGCAGTAGTGAAGAGTAAATTCCATGTTGACAGCTACAAATGTTGACCTAATGTTTTTATCTTTGGCTACAAAAACATTTATTAAAAGCCTTCCAGATGTATTTTTACAAATATGTAAATATATGTTTTATTTTTACATAATTTGTCAGTAGTTTTAATTTAACTGTTATGATAATTAATATTTTAAGCTAATTATTAGAGAATGTACATTTTGTGTCATATTTTGTCTTTTAATGTACAGCAAATCTACACAACCATACACAGTATGATATGCAGTGAAATGCATGAAATTAAAAATATGCATTTGATATGAAAAGAAATGATGAGCAGCATATTGTCAATCTTAAAAATGCAATAGTACAATAGCGTTCCTCATTTATATGTAAACAGAACTAAAAATGTGCAACATACTGTTCTGTGCACTGTGCAAATGACCAATGTTCAAATTTTCAGTGTGATTGGTTTTTGGTGTGCTATGGTCAGTTCTGGTTGAGAGCTGATATAGGAAAGAAGCTTCTTCTCAATCTCTCTGTGTTGGGCTTCAGAGAGTGGAAGCACTTTTCTGACCTCAACAGAGAGAACAGTCCATTGTTGGGGTGACTGAGGTCCTTCACGATATTTCTGGCCTTGGTCCAGCAACACTTGCTCTTGATTGAGTGCAGGTCGGGGAACTTGGTATGATGATGCGCTCACATGATTGCACCACCCTCTGAAGAGCTTGTCTGTCCTGCATGGTGCTGTTCCAGAACCATGACATCCTGCATGATGTGAACACTGAGGTATCTGAAGGTGTTCAGTCTCTTCACTGGGCTCTCGTTGACCATGTGGGTCTGGTAGTTCCTCTCCTGCTTTGTACTGAAGTTCACTGCTCCTTTGTCTTGCTGATGTTGAGGAGGTTGTTCCTCTGGCACAGATTCTCCAGATTTTCAGGTCTCAGTGTTGTCAGAGACCAGGCCCACCACAATGGTCTCATTAGCAAACTTAATGACGGTGGTGGAGTTGGTAGTGGGCAAGCAGTCATATGTGTACAATGAGTAAATCAGGGAGCTCAGGACACCTGCTGCTTTCCTGCTGGTCACTCTCTTTACTTCAAGTTTGGAGATGATGTTGCCATTCTCTGTCTCTCTGCAGCCGTTAGCATTAGCTTTAGCATTATGATAGTTAACTTGTCAGCTCGCCAACTTGCCAGAGACATGTTATCTTATTCGTTCAGTATATGCCAGTCCATCATATGTCTTGTGAGGAGTTTGAAATTTTTAGTTTAGTTTCAAGCCTACTTGTATAAATTCCATGAGAGTGTCTATGAGATTTTTCAAGTGATTATCAAAGTCCTGTCCCATATAAATTATGGCATCAAGATAAATCATGCATCTTGTGTAGTGGAGTCCTTTGAGTACTAACTCCTTGAGTCTCTGAAAAGTCTGTGGTGAATTTTCAGTCCCATTTTCATTACTTAGAATTGGTAAAGCCCATCACCTGTTGAGAATGCGGGTTTGGGCCTATCTGCAAAGTCCATTTCAACTTGCTAGTATTTATTTGACATGTCCGTGGTGGAAAAAAGATCCAAACTGTCATCAATTCTCGGGAGAGGATGTGCAGCAGTGATGGTGATCGAATTAAGTTTCCTGAAATCTACTGAAAATCTGTATGTCCCTTTTTTCACATCACCACCAGGCTTGCCTAGGGACTAATACTGTCATCAACAATGTCTCGAGCTGTAAGCTCATCCACTTGATGACAGATTTCTGCTTTCATGGAAGGAGGTGTATGGTAAGGTCTTTGTGATATAGAAGTCTCACATTTATTCCTCATCCTATGAGTTACCAACTCCATCCTATGATAACCATGTGAGTGTTGACTAAACACATCTTAGAATTAATTATTTTGTATATTCATGAGGTCTGGGTTCAGTATATCAGTGAGGGCAGGTGGATTAGAGCTCACAAGTATGTACCCAACAGAACCTTTCTTCACAGTGTAGGCATCATGAATACTGCCAAATGAGGCATTAAAAGTTAGTATGATTGTTGACTACTTTCTACTTAAAAATCATTAACTCTAGCTCTGGAAATTCCAAGCAACTTTACTCTTCTATTAATGTCTCCTGAAACCGCAATTTCAGTGGCATTCAGAAGCTACAGGGGAGAGATGCAATAACACCATTACTTTCTTCAGAAAAATTGGATACCATCCACTCGTCTCTATCCAGTTTCTCTACGCTGCCTGCCTTGATGGATGACCCACGGCCAGGGATTTTGCAACCTTTCAGCTGTTTCTCCTCAGTACGCAGCAAGAGGTTGAGGTCGCTGTGAGAAGGATGAAACCATCAAATTGAGCTCTGGACCCTTTTCTGATTGTTCTTGCTAAATCCAGCATCTGTGCTACAAGTCCCCTGATTACCAGGATCATAAATCACTCTTTCCAGACTGGATATGGAAATTCCTCATATACTGAAAACCGCTGTCATCAGACCACTTCTTTAAAAATCCACCTTAGATTCAGAAGTACTTGCAAACTACAGGTCCATTTCCAACCTCCCTTTCCTCTTTAGTTCTGGAAAAAGTAGTTGCTGCACAGCTTCAGTCCCATCTAAAACAAAATAACTTTGAGAAATTCCAGTCTGGTTTCCACCCCTGCCACAGTGTGGAAACAGCTCTAGTTAGAATCATAAATGACCTGATAATATCGGCTGGGGCTGATTTTCCATAATTCCTGTTAGACTTGATTTGACTTGACTGGCCTTTGTTACTGTTGATCACAGCATTGTTCTTAGATTACATCATACTGTTGGTCTCTCTGACTCTGTCTCCAACTGGTTCTCAATTTATCTTTAGTTTACTGGAAGAACAGAGCAAGAATGGAGCATGTTGCACTGGGAGAGGCTAAATTTGATACACACAGTGTCACCTGTGGTGTTCTTGAGGGCTCAGTGCTTGGCTCCACTTTGTTTATATTGTATAGGCTTCCACTGGGCTGTGTAATCAGCTGGCACAGAATTTTATTTCATTGCTATGCTGATGATACTCAGCTTTACCTCAGGATATATTCAACCTTGTCATCTACTCAGCCAACCATTTTGACCATCTATTTGGAGGAGATAAAATCATGGATAAAGCAAAATTTCCTGCGGCTGAACAGCTCTAAGACTGAAGCTATTTTAGTAGGCACCCCACACCAGATTATGACATCTAACATCAGTAGTATTACCTTTTTTGGTCAGGATATCCCATTGTCAACATCTATTATTAACCTTTTGACTTATGAGGCTCATTTCAAACAGCTTTGTAAGATGTCTTTCTTTCACCTCAGGAACATTACTAAACTGCACCCAGCATTCACTTTTGTAGATGCGAAAATGTTAGCCCATGCATTTGTCTCCTCCAGGCTGGATTTTTTGCAATGCATTCCTCATTGGCACTTCTGGGAAAAACCTTCAAAAGCTGCAGTATATTCAAAACAGTGCTGCTAGGATTCTGATAAGAGTGCATAAATATCACCAGACAGAATCGAATACAAGTTTGCCCTTCTTACCCACCAGTGCATTTATGGGGATGCCCCTCCCCAATCAAATACACACAACCTCTGGTCTGTGTCAGTATATATTTTAAACCTCCTAAGACCTAGCTTCATACCATGGGAAATTGGTCTTTTGCTCAGCTGCACATAGACTATGGAATCCTCTCCCAGAGTATCTGAGGATACCATAGACTGTTGATGTTTTAAAATCTGGTCTTAAAATGTTTTTTTTTTTATCTGATCTTTTGGGCCAAGATTTGCTTTAAATATAAAGTGCATTAGAAAAATATATTATTATTATTATTATAATTATTATTTTTAATAATACTTAAATACACTAAAATGGCAATAGAATCCAAAGGATCTCCTGAAACTGCAATGACAAGGACAAAATTTTCCATAATTGGCAACTTTTCTTTTGAAGAGTAGCATTGGGCATCCTAATGTCTTCACTGACAATCGAAACATCTACTCCAGTGTCAACAAAAGCATGCATAACAATGTCTTCAAATATAAGTGCTATTCAAAACATTTAAATTATGTCTGTTGTAGAATCATTTGTCATGGCCATGTTGTCCGTTCAAGCCTGGGTAGAGTTGGTAGCTGGAAACTGGCCGTCATTATTCGTAGTTTCTCTGATTCAAATGTTATACTGTAGAATGCGATAAATAACGGAAACTCACACGTCCAGCAGCAGTCGAGGGGTAAGAGATCTCTCTGCTCTCATAGCGCTCAGGAGAGTGGCCATGCTGGTGTGAAATCTAGGTGTTGGGCTGTAGCAGTGTGTAAAGCTGTCAGATGATCCAGAACATGTGTAAGAATCCTGCTGTTCACACCCATCCTTTCCATGTCTAGGCCTTCTCTCATGAGATGAATCGCAATTATAGGATGAATCTCTGTGCATGTGTCTGTCAGAAGAAAAATCCTTCAAAGTGTTTGGAGTAGAAAACTTCTTACTGGCTTGGTAAGCTTGTTTAGTGTAAACTGTGTAAACTCAAGATATGGCTCAATTCAAGCAATAAAGTGTCTGTATGTGGGACACATTCTTCCACTACTCGGTTAATTTTCGCAGCAAACACTGGAAAGGGCTCGTCTGGCAGATGAGTGTATTGATGTAATGTAATCATTACATCAAATGTAGCTTTGAAATGTAAAAAAAAAAGTTTGTGTAAAGACAGTTTAAATTTGCCTTTCACTGCTGTATAGTTAGCCTTTTCAGTTTCAGGATGGCTATCCTGCTATTTTTACATTATCCTACTGAAATCCTACCATTATGCACCTTTCAGCATTCATAGTGCCTTCCAAAACATGCTGCCCATACTGTATGCACTTATGCACCCCCATACCATCAGAGATGCTGGCTTTTGAATTGAATGCTAATAACAAGCCCGGAAGGTCTCCCTCCTCTTTAGCTCGGAGGTCACGGCGTCTGTGATTTCCAACAAGAATGTCAAATTTGTACTTGTCTGACCATAGAACACTTTTCCCACTTTGAAACGGTACAATTTAAATGAGCCTTGGCTTTGTTCACATATGGCTGCCTTTTTGCAAGATAGAGCTAAAGTTGGCATCTGCAGATGGCATGGAGGAATGTGCTTACCGAAAGTGATTTCAGGAAGAATTCCTGGACCCATTTAGTAATGTCACTGACACGATCATGCCGATGAGTGATGCAGTGTTGTCTGAGAGCCGGAAGACCACAGAGATTTCTTCATCTTTTAATGATGTATCTTTTGAGAGCTTTTGCAATTTGACGTTGAGAAACATTGTTTTTAAAGTATTCCACAATCTTTTTATAAACTTCTTCACAGATTGGAAAGCCTCTGCCCATCTTTTCTTCCGACTCTCTTGTAGACTTAAGATATCCTTTTTATAGCTAATCATGTTACTTTAATCATGTTACAGTTAATTTTTTTTTGCTTTTTCTGCCCTTTGTTGCCCCGTCCCAAATTTTTTGAGACCTGTAGCAGGTGACAAATTTGAAATTAGTGGATAGTGGCTCATTTAGTGGATAAAAGTGTAAAATTTCTATGTGCATATGTTCTATTGTGAATAATATATCTGCTGATTGGAAAGTCTTTTATTTTTTATTTTATACAAATTTTATAAAGTTCCAACTCATCTAGAATTCAGGTTGTATTTATAGTAGGTAGTCAAGGGGGATGCCTATTACCGCCGTGCTTACTGCCGCAGCAAAAAACAGCGGCCAGTTGCATTTCGTCTCATATTTATGAAATGACTGCCAGGTGGCACAAAGTGACATTTACATTCGATGCAGTTTTCAAATATAATTAGAGCTTAAGACCACAAATAAGTCATATGTTGTATCTAAGAAATCCTACAGTAATGGTAATTTCCACATAAAAAAAAATCAGGACCAGAGCTATTGACATTTACTGGGCAATTGTCACGAACCAGCTAGATCAACCTAGCACATCCAGATGCTAAGACTCCACTCCAGCTCTTCTTCCTGCACACCTACCTGTCACTAGCGCACACCTGAACCTGATCACTAATCATTCCCCAGCTTTATAAGCACCGCTCAGCGCCGCAGTATCTTATTCGTGTGCCTCGCGTTCTGTTTTTTCTGTGATTAATTGTTTATCCTAGCCTGTTTTCGACCCTGCCTGTTCCACGGATTTCTCTCTCTCGTCTACATCCCCTGGTATTTCTGTTGTGATCGGACTGATTAATGTGTATGACCTGGCATGCTCTCAAGACTTAGAATTTGGACTCATGATTTGGATTTGTTTGCCCTCGTCGCTGGATCACCGGATCCACCGGATCGACCCTTGCATGGTAAAGACGATTCTTCTAGTCTTTTGCTTCTCCTTCTTCGCAAGTCGGCCTTTTTCCGCGGCACGAGCACTTCCGCGGCACAAGCACTTCCGCGTTTGTGCTCTTCCACGTTTACGGAGCTCCGGACAGAACATCTGCGCAGCACACCGACTTCTGTTGTCACAAGGGAAATCAGCCGCTACATTCCACCTTACAACCACTGTGTGTTAAGTGGATTAGAAGCAAGGATTCGATAGCAAGAACCCGAGAGACTTCCTCGCGCACAGCTTCCGGGATTGTGGAGATCCTTCGTGTCATAGCCCCGCCCCCTTGCTTGTCACTAGGAGCCCCGCCCCCTTGCTTGTCCCCACACTCAGTCACCAAGCACATGCACTCACTGCCTCTCTCCTCTGCTCCTGCTGCGCCTGTTCAACCAAGCCACAGTGTGTATAATAAAATTTCTACACCGCTTAATCACCGATTGTCTGCTATTGGGTTCACTCCAGTTCAGTCACTCAGGCTTCTGACAGTATACTGCGGCCCTCCCGCTCCTTAGAAGAGCATACGATACATGTCCGCCAGGTACTTCAGTGACTCCTTGAAAATCAGCTCTTTGTCAAAGCCGAGAAGTGTGAGTTTCACCAAAGTACAATTTCATTCCTGGGTTTCATCGTCGCCCCGTCTAGCATCCAGATGGATCCCGTCAAGCTCAGAGCAGTAACTGACTGGCCTGTTCCAACCACCCGAAAGGACCTCCAGCGTTTCCTGGGTTTCGCTAATTTTTACAGGCAGTTCATTCATAATTATAGCTCGGTAGCCGCCCCACTCACTTCCCTGACCTCACTTAAGATGCCATTTTCCTGGACTGAGCAGGCAGCTAGGGAGCGTTTTGTGAACTAAAGAAACAGTTTACCTCGGCCCCTATTCTCCAACAACCTGACCCTTCCCTCCAGTTTGTAGTCGAGGTGGACGCTTCAGACTCGGGAGTAGGGGCGATACTTTCACAGAGGTCACCGAAGGATAACAAGCTACACCTGTGCTGCTTGCTCTCTCATCGACTCTCGTCCGCAGAAAGAAATTACAACATTGGCGATCGAGAGCTATTGGCAGTTAAGCTCGCGCTGGAGGAGTGGAGACATTGGCTAGAGGGGACTGAGGTCCCGTTCCTGGTCTGAACAGATCATAAAAACCTGGAGCACCTCAGAACAGCTAAGCGTCTCAATTCCCGTCAAGCGAGGTGGTCACTTTTCTTTTCACGCTTTCATTTCTCCCTGTCCTATCGCCCGGGCTCCAAGAATGGCAAACTGGACGCGCTTTCTCGTCAGTTCTCCCCAGCCCAGGATCAAGCACCTGAGTCCAATATCCTGCCTCCTCAATGTCTGGTGGGGGCGGCACTGCTGGACGTTGAATCACGAGTCAGGACGGCACTCAACCAGGAACCTGAACCTCCAGAGACGCCTACCGGCAAACTCTTTGTCCCGGAGACTGAACGACCCTACGTCCTGGAATGGGGGCATGGCTCGAGGTTGGCCTGCTACCCAGGGGCGGCACGCACCTTAACCCTCATCCAGAAACGCCCAGCCTTTCTTTGGGTTATCATCCCCAGACTAATGGCCAGACTGAGCGGGCCAACCAGGACCTAGAGACAGCCATTTGGTGTATGACTTCTAAGGATCCCATTCCTGGAGCCGGACGCTTCCGTGGATTAAATACGCCCACAACTCTTTACCCACGGCAGCCACCGGCCTCTCTCCTTTTCAGTGCTGCCTAGGATACCAGCCTCCCCTGTTCCCTCCACAGGAGGAAGAGGTCTCGGTCCCTTCTGCCCAAGCCTTCATTCATCGATGTCGGAGAACATGGCAGAGGGCAAGGTTGAAGATCCGCCAGACCGTTTTGGCGTTCAAACTGCAAGCTGACCGACGCTGCTCCAGGGCACCACCCTACCGAGTAGGCCAAAGGGTTATGTTATCCACCCAGAATATCCCCCTTAAGACTGTCTCTTGCAAACTGTCCCCCAGGTTCCTTGGCCCATTCACGATTATTAAAATCATCAACCCCTGCACCGTCAGACTTTGTCTTCCTTCCACCATGCGCTGGATAAATCCCTCTTTTCACGTCTCCCAGATCAAATCGCTGGTCTCTTGCCCACTGAATCCACCCGCCCACCCAGCTTCACCTCCCCAAATTGTCAACGGTGGTGAGGCGTTCACCGTACGCAGACTCTTGAAGGCGCAACGACGAGGTCGAGGACTGCAGTACCTAGTAGACTGGGAGGGCTACGGTCCAGAGGAGAGAAGTTGGATTCCTTCCAGATTCATTTTGCATCCTTCCCTCATGGACGACTTCCACCGAACATCCTAACACACCAGCAAGAACGCCAGGTGGCATCCATAGGAGGGGGGATACTGTCACGAACCAGCTAGATCAACCTAGCACATCCAGATGCTAAGACTCCACTCCATTCCCCAGCTTTATAAGCACTCTGAGAGAACCGTTCAGCGCTGCAGTATCTTACTCGTGTGCCTCGCATTCTGTTTTTTCTGTAAAGTGATTAATTGTTTATCTTAGCCTGTTTTCGACCCTGCCTGTTCCACGGATTTCTCTCTCTCGTCTACATTCCCTGGTACTTCTGTTGTGATCGGACAGATTAATGTGTATGACCTGGCATGCTCTCAAGACTTCGGATTTGGACTCACGATTTGGATTTGTTTGCCTTCGTCGCTGGATCACCGGATATCGACCCTTGCATGGTAAAGACGATCCTTCTAGTCTTTTGCTTCTCCTTCTTCGCAAGTCGGCTTTTTCTACGGCACGAGCACTTCCATGTTTGTGCTCTTCCACGTTTACGGAGCTCCGGACAGAACGTCTGTGCAGCGCACCGACTTCTGTTGTTACAACCACTGCGTGTTAAGTGGATTAGAAGCAAAGATTCAAGAACCTGAGAGACTTCCTTGCACACAGCTTCCTGTCACGTTTCTGGGTGCGAGGCATAAACGCAAGAAGATCCAGGTGATTCAGGGAAACGATATTTATTTTATTTAAACATAAACACAGGGAAATGAACAAAACAAATATACCTTAAATGAAAATGAAACTAAAACACGTATAGAAAATGACGGGAACCATGAACTAAACATACAGACTTTTACGGGGATAAATCAACAGACGCAAGACAAGAAACTCAAAGAAACCAAACTATTTATAATAAAACTAATCACCAACTCGGCTCAGGTGAGCGCCCCCTGGTCACCTGACCGAGTTGCTCCATGGGAACAGAAGTTTAAACAAAAGAAACTACAAACCAAAACAAAGGGCGCTTTGGCGCCCTCTAGGGGTTATCCCTGACATAACCCCCCCTCAAAGGGCGCAACTCCGGGGCGCCACAGGAGGTCCAGGGCATCCCCCCCAGGGTCCAATGTCTGCCCCTCTCACCCAGAGGCTGGCACCCATGTCCCGTGGGCCAGGTGGCTTCATGCCCCCGTTGAAGCAGGGCGGCGGAGACGGAAGAAGCTGGCCATCCTCGTTGACGTTGGGCGGCGAAGGCAGTGGATGCTCGCCGTCCTCGGTGACGCAGGGCGGCGGAGGCAGAAGAGGCTCGCCGTCCTCATTGACGCAGGGCGGCAGAGGCAGAGGAAGCTCGACGCCCTCGGCGGCGCATGACGGCGGCGGAGGAAGCTCGACGTCCTCGGCGGCACATGATGGCGGCGGAGGAAGCTCGACGTCCTCGGCGGCGCATGACGGTGGCGGCGGAGGAAGCTCGACGTCCTCGGCGGCACATGATGGCGGAGGAAGAGGAAGCTCGCTGTCCTCGGCGGCGCATGAAGGCGGCGGCGGAGGAAGAGGATGGAGCTTGTGATCCTCAGCGGCGCATGAAGGCAGTGGCGGAGGAAGAGGATGGAGCTCGTGATCCTCAGCGGCGCATGAAGGCGGTGGCGGAGGAAGAGGAGGCTTGCTGTCCTCGGCGGCGCATGAAGGCGACGGCGGAGGAAGAGGATGGAGCTCATGATCCTCAGCAGCGCATGAAGGCGGCGGCGGAGGAAGAGGAAACTCGCTGTCCTCGGCAGCGCATGAAGGCGACGGCGGAGGAAAAGGATGGAGCTCGCTGTCCTCGGCGGCACATGAAGGCGACGGCGGAGGAAGAGGATGGAGCTCGCTGTCCTCGGCGGCGCATGAAGGCGGCGGCGGAGGTAGAGGAAGCTCGTGATCCTTGTTGGCGCATGAAGGCGATGGCGGAGGAAGAGGATGGAGCTCGTGATCCTCGGCGGCGCATGAAGGCGGCGGCGGAGGAAGAGGATGAAGCTCGCTGTCCTCGGCGGCGCATGAAGGCGGCGGCGGAGGAAGAGGAAGCTCGCTGATCACGAAGGCACTGTGCTGCGTCGGAAGCTCGCCGTCCACGAAGGCACTGTGCAGTGACGGAAGCTCGCCGTCCACGAAGGCACTGTGCAGTGACGGAAGCTCGCCGTCCACGAAGGCACTGTGCAGTGACGGAAGCTCGCCGTCCACGAAGGCACAGTGCAGTGACGGAAGCTCGCCGTCCACGAAGGCACAGTGCTGCGTCAGAAGCTCGCCCTCCTCTTCGCCGCGGTGCATCGGCGGCAGCTCGCTGTGCTCAGCGGCGCGGTGCAGCTGTGCTAGCAGCCCTTGGAGCTTGGCCACCTGCTCCCGCAGGTCACGAATGCGCTCTTCGTTGCTCAGAGCGCACCGCCGAAAGCTGCTCCAAACACTCTGGGAGGCTGCTCCCAGCTGCACGTCCCACTCACACTCCGCCCTTCTGCCGCTACGCCGTTTGGTTCTCCTCCTGCTCTCCGCGTCGGTTCCCCAAACTTCAAACATCGTTGCCCCCCCCAAAAGAATCTCCCGGGGGGGCTCCTCTGCTATGCCTCTTTCAAGGTCTTGCGTTCTCTCATGTTTCTGGGTGCGAGGCATAAACGCAAGAGGATCCAGGTGGTTCAGGGGAACGATACTTATTTTATTTAAACATAAACACAGGGAAATTAACAAAACAAATATATCTTAAATGAAAATGAAACTAAAACACGTATAGAAAATGACGGGAACCATGAACTAAACATATAGACTTTTACGGGGATAAATCAACAGACGCAAGACAAGAAACTCAAAGAAACCAAACTATTTATAATAAAACTAATCACCAACTCGGCTCAGGTGAGCGCCCCCTGGTCACCTGACCCGAGTTGCCCCATGGGAACAGAAGTTTAAACAAAAGGAACTACAAACCAAAACAAAGGGCGCTTTGGCGCCCTCTAGGGGTTATCCCTGACACTTCCGGGATTGTTGAGATTCCTTCGCGTCATAGCCCCGCCCCCTTGCTCGTCACTAGGAGTCTCCCCACTCTGTCACCAAGCACTCTGCTATTGGGTTCACTCCAGTTCAGTCACTCAAGCTTCTGACAGGCAATAATAAGTAAAAAAAAAAAAAATTGGTTAAATGTTGTTTAGACAGACGATCAAGTTTACTAGCTAACAATTTTATTTTTGTACAAAGAATGAACTGTTATATAGCCTCTGTTTGTATGTTTTGTTGTTATTAAAAAAGAAATACATTTAAAGATATCAAACTTTAAATATAGAAATCATTGGAAAAATAGACTTTCAGAACAGAACATAGAAATTACACTCTAAAAGTGCTGTGCTGTTTCAGTAAACACCTAGTTGAGTTAATTTGGGCCAACAACTGGTTTATTCTTTAGTCTCTGGTTTCTCCAAACGGCCTGCAAAATGTTTGAAATGTTACTGTTATTCTATGACAAAGTGTACTTTTAAGAGGTGTTTAGCCAAGAATGCATGTGTGTACAGCTCAAAACCTCCATTGGTTATTAAAGATAGCATCTATTTTTAGCATCTATCTAATTGCCCCAACGATTTCAGAGATTTGAACTCCAGGCAATGCCTATGTACATGCCTCATCTACCCCGCCCAACTCAGCCTCACCTTGGAAAGAATTTCTGAAAACTACCACTGGCTGTGATGTCTCTTTAATGGTTAAAACAGAGGAGGTATTTTATTTTGTGTATATCTAACTGGTATTCTTTGGTGTAATGTGGTTATAGTATAATATATCACGGCTGTGTGATGCATTCTGTACTCTGCTTTCCAGACTCTTTGGTGGAAGCTATTGATGTTTGTTGTAACGTTTGTTTTTTTTACTATGATGTTAACTACACAAACCAGTGTCTTCCCTGGGAGTTTCTCCAGCATACTGTATATCAGATTGATAGATATGAGTCCTAATCTGTAAACTTTTTGAAGACAACAGTTTTTTCATCTCACATTTAATCAATAATATAAAAAATGTTTTATTGTTCTTGTTCTTAACATTATTTTGAAGTAAATTAAATAATAATAGTTAAAATAGTAAAATAAATAGTTTAATGGTTTAAATTGTAAAAGTAAATAGTTAAAGTATTAATTCTTTATTAATTCAATATTCAAATTCAATATTTGTTAATTTGTTAATAGCTTTTCAAATTACACATGATCAAATCTAAAGGCCCACTGTGTTAATGCTTACTTTGCTTAAATTCGACCCTAATAAGATTTAATTTAATTGAAATAAAAAATTTCTATTGTCATTTTTGTACTGTGATTATGAATTTATTGAATTATAATGTTTCACTTGATTTTATCTGCTACTACATGCAGCTCTAAATGAGCTGCGGTTCATTAATCCTCGAGAGAATGAACTAAGGCCTGATCCGTCACTCTATAGTTATATAGTGCCACTCAGTGTTAAAAGCCAGCAAACTCACAAACCAAAATGCTGTTGCCATGAGGCACGGCGTTAAAACCATTATTCCGCTTGAGTACCATCTGTATGCGCATTGAGAGATACAGCAACCATACCGATAAGCATGTTACCCCCTCTTTAGCTTCTGATTGACTGGTATTGTCCCTCCTCTAGCCTATATAAATATTATCTTACCTAGAGTTTTACGTTCAGGTTTGTGACACAAAATAACGACATACTCATCCAACTCCACGAAGTAAACTGACTAGTTTATGTAGGTATGCTTTCTTGTTACACGTTTTTGTGAGTGACAGCTGAACGTAGAACATGAGCGAAGTGACTGCATAGTATGTTGATCTCTGGGCTGATTGGTGAATTAATGCCATTTTATTAAACAAAACAAAAACAAACCTCACTGTGTGATCAATGAATTGGGCTTGCATAGCACATGGGATTGTTGTCAAGTAAATAAGTGAACATGTTAATGCAGAATTATCTGAATTCAGGAAAATCCATGCAGTGAGCCACTGTCATTCAGAAATGTGATAGTGTTTATATATGCATTGAGATTTAGATTTTTTTTTTTTTCAATTAATCAAGCAGCCCTAGACCCCACATAAATTCTTCTCAAAGTTTAAGTGGTAAACATATTTCAACATTGACTATTGAGGGGAGACTTCCTGAGTCAGTCCTTCTTGGTCGAATTGTGCCAAAGAAACCATTACTTTAAAAGAACAACCAGCAGAAGAGACTTGCTTGGGCCAAGAAACACAAGAAATGGACATTAGATCAGTGGAACACTGATACTGATTAATACTTAATACTGATTAAATTTTGGTCTAATGAGTCTCAATTTTAGATTTTTGCTAAACGTAGAGGAGGAAATAGACAGATTCCTTAATGTGTGGTTAGCGAGGAGGAGGTGTGATGGTGTAGGGGTGCTTGGTGCTTTGCTGGTGACACTGTTGGTGACGAGATTAAGGGTACACTTAATCAGCATGGCTACCACAGCATTTTGCAGCAACATGCTATCTAATCTGGTTAGCTCTTGGCACGATGGTTTGTTTTCCAACAGAAAAAATGACCCCAAACACACCTTTAGGTTATGTAAGAGATTTATCTGAAAAGCAGAGTAATAGAGTACTGTATCAGACGACCTGGCCTCCACAATCACCTGATCTAAATTCATTTGATGGTTTGGGATGAGTTGGACCAGAGATTGAAGGAAAGCAGCCAAAAAGTACTCAAAACATTTGGGAACACTTGTTAGGTGTACTCCGCCGTTGGCGCACCCAACGCAGTGTGCACAGTGTGTGTGTGCAAGAAGGTCCTAGACTGAGTGGCTCCTCGTCACAACATTGTGAGAGGGCATCTGTGTTGTGCGCCGGACTTGTGAACCACGGAGAATGAGAAGTCCTGTCTGGGGAGAAACCTTCTAGTTATTCGGGGGTTGGTGTCTTTAGCTCTAGCCAGCCATTTTAGAGGAGCATGATCTGTTACTAGAGTGAAGTGCTGCCCTTTTAGATAATAGTGAAGCTCCTCAATTGCTTACTTGATGGCAAGAGCTTTCCATTCAATTGTCAAGTTTTCTACTTGAATACAGGACTGGATGTTTTTTGCCCTCTAACTCCTGAAAAAGAACTGCCCAAAACCCAGTGTCCGAAGCTTAGGCAGTATTTTTCTCAGCAGGATGGAAAGGGGTGAGAGAAAAAAGGCACAAAGCGAAGTAATAATAGCCCCAAAAAAGCATGCACCTGTTTTTTCGTCATTGGGCGAGGGTATGGCCAGCCTCCACTTCTGTGGCGACTTTAGCATGCCGCGCCCGATCTGATACCCCAGGTACTGTGCCTCGGTCAGCCCAAGATGGCACTTTCGGGGGTCAGTCAGCTGCTTTCAGCCGTTCATCCAAGATCTGTCGATCACCACATCATCCAAGCACAGTGGCATAAGGGCGGTGAAACTTTAAGACAGTGTCCATTAGCTGTTTTAATGTGGGTGGGGCGTCATGGAAACCGAAGGGTAAGAGTCATAATTTGTAATGGCGTAATGACTACCTGCCAATAGCCCTTCAGGCCTTCAAAAATAGACCATAGGTTAATTTAGCTTCTGGTTCTGATCAGATCCTCTTTCTGATGAATAAAGTTGTGGCTATATCCTGCAGCAGAGAGAGAGGCAAGGGCTGATGAGTAAGATATGGGTTCAATCCATCGTTTAAGTAAATGAATATGGTACCACTCAGTGCATTTGCACGTACCTGGATGTTGTCAACAGTCGATAGGTTACTGGCCCGACTCCTAGCAGGCCAGAAACTTACATGTAGCTCTGGAGAGGAGGAGCAGCATGCGATCAGCTACTTTAAACTCACAGAGTTGTGCTGGCCGGTTGTAAGTGCGCTTTTGCTCACCTTACGCCTTCTACATGTGTTGATGTACAATAGGGAGAACTTTGTTAATATTTGATTGCAATTCCTGTACATACTCGATTACCGACCTGAAGGATGATGGCAGCTCCTCCCAGGTTTGGTTAGCTACATCGAAAAGACCAGAGTAGCTCAAAAGGCGTGAATCCTGTGGAGGCATGTGGTGTTTCACACACCACAAATGTAAGGCAGCATTTATTCCCAATTGCGGCTGGTTTTGTCTACTACTATCTGGAGCATCCGATTCAGTTTCTGATTAAATTGTTCTACTAAGCTGTCGGTCTGCAGGTGCTGTGGTTCTGACGTACGGATCTTCTTAATCTTTTGCAAACAGGCGTCCCAAATACGGTCAGGGGACCATTGTGGGCCTGGTTTGGTTCCGTATGCCTGCATTCCACTATTGTTACTGGTCTGGCCCACGGACAGAATGTTAGTTTTTACGTCTCAAAAACAATTCTTTAATAAACTTGCATTTTAAGCAGCAAAGTATGCAGTTCTCAGTAAAACTTTACGTGCAATGAAAACACAGGCTCTAGAGCCATCTCGGTGAATGTCGCGGAATGTCGGAATTCAGGAAGCACCGGTGAGTACAGAGCAGGTGAGACCAGTAGTGCGGAGCAGGTGGCGCTGTGAGAACAGAGACAGTGGAGCACGTGTGAGAGCAGACAGCAGGCAGCTTTCTACTAGACGAACAGAACTCGGCGGCATTCAAGTCTATATACAGTGGCTCTGTCTGCAAGCTGGTGTGTGGGTGTGTGTGTCCATGTATCTGTGTATTGTGTGTGCGAGAGTCTCTATTGGTAAACTGGTGTGTGTGTTTGTGTGTGTGTGTGTGTGTGTGTGTGTGTGTGTGTGTGTCCTTTCTCTTGTTAAAATCACTACGGCCACGATTCTTTTCATTGGTAAAGTGTAGGTAAAGTTGTTTTAATTTTTACTTTATATTTTGTGTTAATTATTTTTATATGAATATTTCTGGGTTGTGGAACGAATCGTCAGAGTTTCCATTATTTCTTATGAGAAAATTTACTTTGCTATACGAGTATTTTGATACATAAGCATGCTTCCAGAACGCAATCTAATGTTTAACTGTATATAAACAGTGCCATATGTACCTTTTACCTGCCATATGTACATTTATTGGCTTATAGAAAGACAGGAAATGTGGTTATATTGCTGATTACCCAATTTATTTTCTTGTTGAAAAACCAGCAGTTATATGTTCACGATGTAGTTTCTCATTTTAATCCTTAGAAAGCATTTTCTAATTTACAAAATACTGTATGTCCCTTGAATGACAAGTCAATGCAACAATCATTATAAATCCATTTAAAGACTGTCTCTATCTACCATAATGCAATTATGTCTCCAAACAATAAATGCCCTAAAGAGCATATCTGTACTCCTACTTCCTCTCTTTCCTGTGCTTTGGAGCCAAATCATAACAGGATCTGTTAAGAGAAGGAGAAAGAGAGGTCAGCTTGAGCTCAGTCAGAGTGCCCAGCTGAGCCTTTATTTCTTCAGCTGTCATTTTGCATTTGTGTTCTGTGGCTCCTGGGCCTTCACTCACTTTGGCATAGAAGACCACTGTGTCTGGGGAAAATTATTATTATTATTTTTTTTTTTTACAGGATAGTTTTCCTTGGGACAGGCTACACAAAGCTTTGTACAGCCTCTTTAAAAAAGGAACATGTTCCAGTGAGCAATTTGTTGCTTTGTTAGGGTTATTTTAGTTTTTATCAATCACTGAACAACAGGAAACCTCTACAGATTGCATTTCTATTTTGACAATGTAATGAATATTGTCACGTCTCTAGCATTTTGGTGATTGTACAATCCTGTGAGAAAAAAAAAAAAGTTTTCATTTGCTTTTCATTCTGTCTGAAGCTGCGACTCATAGTTAAATAATTAAGGAATATAACACAAAGAAGTATGCTATTATCGGAAAACAATCAATGAGAGGATTATGTAATGCAGCCCAAGTTTTATCACCCAGAAGACGATTCTTTTACAGCATATAGAGTATACTGTAGTATATACTATAATAATTAACAACTTTTTACACACTTTTAATTTGTATGAACGGTCATGATACAAGCTAGTTCCTGTTATTATTCTCAATTTTTCTGCTTTCTTAAAGATAGGAAAATGCAACTTGTTTTGTTACTGAAAAGCACAGTCCTCCACTTTGGATTCTCAGTAGTAAGATACAGTGTGTATAGAATGCTATGAAGTGCTGACACACAAGACTCTTTACATAAATATTAAACATCCTACATGTAGCTTTTCCAAATGAATCATTTGATATTTTTTCTTTGTTCAAAACTACGTGGTAATTAATGAAGTTATTATCATGCTTTATTCGATAATATAACATCTAATACATTGCATGTTACACTGTAATCCAATTTGCACATCAGTTCCTGAAAACCATGGTACTGGACCTTAACTATTTCATGATTTACTTCATATATTTTAAGATCATGTTATATTATCTTCTAATACAAGGTGAGGTTTCTAGCTGCACATTGATCGTGCTTACATCCTTTAGGGTTTTGAATGAAAGCAGACAGCCTGGTATTGGTGATGAGATAATCGAAGAGTGGGCTGTTCTCATCAGTGTGTTCAGCATGCTGTGATGAAGCCGTGGAAGCCTCTCCATCTCAGACGGATGCTATTTCAGCTTTAAATTGGAGCATGAATGGCCTTGATTTTCTTCACAAACTACTCAATCTGCACAGCCATCTCACTTTCTAAATGTCCACTCAGGGAAGAATGTGTTTTCTCTCTGCTAGATTACGGCTGTCCAGACATACACAGCACTCCGAGGGTTTTTGACATGCAGCATCAGTTCACTGAGGAAATAAATGCATGTCTGCCTCACACTTTTTATGTCACACTTTAAATGGTGGGGCCCTGAATGATACAGGTTCTGTCTTGAGCTATAGAAGTTCTTTATTTGAAATTACGCTGAACATTTTAATATTCGTACTTATTGGTGAATATAACCAAACTATGTGAAAAAATAGGGGAAAAGCAAAAAAATGAATAAAATCTCACAAAACATTTATTTCATTTAAACACATGTTGAGGAGTTGTTGTAATATATGTTTTTTTTTATACCCTGTTCCTCACCTATATACACATACACAAATGCACGAACAGGCCAACAGCTTCAGGTGATGGTCATACAGTATCATAGATCAAAATGGGTCTGAAGATTAGAAAAAAGGCAAGGTTATCCCAGGACCCGAGTCCCCTGGAATAGGCTCCATGCCTCCCGTATCCCTAAATGTTGTGCATTCTCAGATGCTTTTCTACTCACCACAGTTGTGGTGTCCTCCATGTCCTCCATTTTCTCTGAGCTCTCTCAACCAGACATTTTCACCCACTGAGCATGCCATGACCACAGTCATTGAGAGCCAATTTGTTCGTATTTTGATGTTTGGTGTGAGCATTAATTAAACCTCTTAACCTGTATTTGCATGATTTTATGCAATGCACTGCTGCCACATGACTGGCTGGTTGGACGAGAACACAAATTTTCACAGAAATGTAATGGTTCAACAAACATCCCTCAATAGCTCTACAAGCAAAGTGCTTTTGAAGCAGTAGGAGGGAAAACCAGTGTGTGTATAGTATGTAGTAATGACACAGCATCGTTGAATTCTTAAATTGGTGGTGTTGATTATTTGTAACAGAAAGTTGTATCATTTAAATTCATTCACATTCTTTATGTTAATGTTCTTGTTCTATCAATCTTAGCATGAATGATACACTCATTTACATGCATTTTATTGTTATTTAATAGGAGAAATCATAATCATTACTATATATACTGTATACTTGGTAACATTTGTACCAACAAGCTTTTTTTTTTTTTCACTAAGAGAGAGAAATGGAATGGGTAATGAGTAAACGACTTTTGTTGTAACATAAATGATAACAGGAACTAACCTTTCTTGTGGACTTTTCATGTACAACATAAAAAAAACGTAGCTGTCAACATTTAAAATCATGATTAGGTGCTTATTTATGCACTATTTCAAAAGACTGAGTGCTGTTTTGCTGGATAGCAGCACAGCTGTGCTGCAGTCACAAGGCTACCGCCTAAACACCATTAAAACAGATTATGATTTGTCTGCTTATTTAACCAGTTATTTACTGGCAGAGCACACTAACACCAACTGGCAGAACTGGCAATGATTTGGAGACCTAACGTTAGTGTAATTAACAGGGGTGAAAGTGGTTTTAAATTCTCACCAGTACTATGTAGGCAAAAGTTGAGGAGAATAAACCATGGTGCTGGTGGACATACCCGTAAAACCATAGTTTTTCTTTATATTTCAACTTATTCTGATTTAGAATATCAGTTAGGTTAACTTCTGGGGTTTCAGAATTGAAACCACATAGCGTAAAATGGAAAGGTAGTGCACTCTGTAAGGTGTATAATTCACTTGTAGTTATTCCACACACTAAGTAGTGACATTGATCAGGGATTAGAGAGTGATTTGGGATTCCGCCTCGTGTTAGCTAGTTAGCACCAGAAGTAAACCAGAAGCAAATACTTGGGAAAAAAATGTTGTTTAAGATGCCGGTAATCTGTAATCAGAAGTATGTTCTTGCTGAAAGTGTTTCTGTGACTGGTTTTGAATGGGGGTTTTGGCAGGCTCCCTTAAGTACTGAGGACCGTACTGGCCTACTTTTACCCAAACTGGTGACCGACAGTTAGTATAATTAACGACTGTGAGAACACACTTGATGCAGAGTAATACATACAGTACACTTAAATGTTACCATCTATTAATACTAATTACTAATACTAATGTAACCACTCGTGGAACTCCTCTCGTTCCAACTAGAGAACTAAAGAAACCATTGTTTTTTTTTTTAGTTCATGACATCACACGACACCCTCATATATTTGTAGCACTCCATACCGTATGTAGCACTGAAAACCATATCACTGCCTATGTCCTATGAAACAACCGTAACTATGTTTTTTTTTTTGGTGACCTGCTATGTAGGAGACGGTACTGTGTAGGAGACATTGTCATCAATGTCAGGACAAGATTAACTGATTATGTTGGACAATGTCCAGGAAACAGGCAGTTTTTACATGAGATCTGCAGTTGGAATGGCTCCAAGCCAGACACTCACAAGAAGCCAGCTAAAGCTCAGAAGAAAATTAGCAGGTGAAGTGGTTCATGCAGACGCATGCATTTATGTAAGCTGTCCTTCACATTCCATTTCAAAGAGGAAGGCAATAGGCATGTAAAAGTATTATGAATGTAGGATATTTCAAAGACCTAGTAAAGTATGATGGTGCCCAAATCCAATGGCCTTGTCAGGTTCACACAGAAGTGGTGGGCATTTTTACATTAGGTATGATTGATTTGTGCCCAGGAATGTTTGGAATGTGAAAACCCCATTAAAATGTGTTTTTATGTGATTCGTGTACAGACTATCAAATAAATCCCAAAAAAATCCCCAAATCATCTTGATGTGTTCTATTACTCATCTTAGTTTTATTATATAAATTGATTATTTTTACTATAGCTATTGAATGTTAATGTATTAATGTATTAACTATGTCCTGTGGAAAGTTCTTTTTAGAGCATCACAGTTTCTGCGCACCTTTTTTCTTCTGTGAAACTACAGATTACTACATACAGTTATAGAAGATAAAATATGTGAGTTTGTCAGTGTGGATGGTTCTCTCTCTCTGTCTCTCTCTCTCTCTCTCTCTCTCTCTCTACACAGACCTACCATGTAAACTTCCAAGGAAAAATGAATGGACTGTCTTGTTTGGTGCTTGAGCAGGTGTATAATTCAGTTTTAGTCTTTTTTTTGTAATGAAGATTTAGCCATGTTTCTGACTTTTTAGCTCTTTTAGAATGCAGTTTAGTTCTGTTGGAATAGACAATTAGAAGGTGATCCTTAAATCTTCAATACCTATTGCATAAGTAATTTGCAGTACTCTGGTGTCACTTACTCAATCCATGCTTGCTTGATCACTTCCATAAGATCATGTACAAAAATGTGCCACAGGCGCTCCCAATTCACTTGAGAATTCCCTAATTTTAGCCATTTTTGTGCAGAGGTGGACACACTAGTTTCAGAAAGTAAAAGTTCCTGCCATATATTTGTTCCATCTATTAACTAAATCAGCTGATTTTAATTAGCCAACTCTTCAACCAGATAAGTGAGAACTACTTAGACATCACCTGTTTTATGCACAAGGAGAAACATGATACAAATTCCATACGTACTGCCATAGAACATGCACATGAATAAGAGCTATCAAAACATGAAAGGAAATACAATGGATACTATTTGAACTATACATTATATGCAATAAACAGCCTGACCAGCTTTTTAAAAAATCCATAGATGTTAAAGACTTTATGGCAGTGAATATTTATAAAATCTATCAAATTCAAGGAATTGAGAATAGATCAGCTGCAGTGAACAATTTAATTCAGTCTCTGCTTTAGTTTTGGCTTCTAGCTGCTTGTAATGCTTCATTTCCTGCATGATTCATCCCAAATTCACGTACAATCTTCGATTCGCACCCAAGCCTTTCACTCAAAATTCACAATCTTTACCAATAAGATTCTAATATAACTAATACATTTTTAAAGTGATGTGGCAGACCACAAAAATGGACACGTCACACTAAGAAATTTAATAGAAACAGGTGAAATTAGTTTAAAATTTTTACTGGTAGGTTGTAGCCAAAAGGACAGGATAATATACCATTAATGTGATGGACAGTCCTGTAAATCTGCTTTAAAATAGACCAACCTAAACAATGTTCAGAAAAAACAAAACGGGGCTTAAGGTTGAATAGGAAATAGCATAAAATGGAAAAAGAGTGTGCGATGTAGGTTGTCAGATCTCTTTTTCCACAAACCAAGTTGGTTCAGAGGCAATTTAGAATTCAACTTAGAATCAATTACTAAGATGACAAAGGGTTGGTACAGATGACATCACGTTAGGAGCTAGGTACTTCCTGCCGAAAGTGCTAATGTGGATAATTTTGAATGTGGGCTTTTGCAGATAGCTGCTCTCTCATCATTCGGGTACCCCCACTGAATCTTTTAGTGGTACCCAGTACCGGACCATACCAGCCTACATTCATCCTTGAAAATAAAAATGATAAACAGCATACAATTAATAACATATAGTGAGTTAAATATTTCATAGGACTTTGCTGTAACAGAAATGTAGTAGGGATGATTTAAACATAGAAGAGCTGTTTGAGTGTTTGAGATACAAAAGCATGAGAGTAAGTAATTATCCATTACAACAGCCATCAAGTGCTTATGCAGATGAGATTCAGAGGCCTGATTATTGACATTGAAGCACAGATACACTTTGTGAACAAACATTATTAATGCTGATAATGAAGAGATGGATATGACTTTGCATCCTTAATGCAATGGTAGACTTTTTGATTGTTCTTGTAGATGATTCTAAGCCAAGAGTGGAAAAGGTACTTTGAAATAACAAACAAGTAATAGATAATTGTGCAGTGGTGGCTCAAAAACGTTAAGGTTCTGGGTTACTGATCAAAAGGACAATGGTTCAAAACCAAGTACAGCCAGGCTGCCAATGTTGAGCCCATGAGCAAGGCTTTTAACCCTGTCTGTTCCAGGGATGCTGTATCCTGGCTGACCCTACACTCTGACCCCAGCCTCCTAACTGGGATATGTGATAAAATCATTTCACTGTGATGTAAGGTACAGTATGTGGTAGTATGAGTAGAAGTATGCAGCTAGAAATGTCCTCAAGTGAAAAGAAAAACCTTTTAATTGATGCCAGTAGCCCATGAAAAGGATGACTGGTCTTTAAAGCCACTAACCTATTTTGCCTAACAACATTATTCAGGGTTTGTAAATGTGCATGCCAAGTTTACTTACAAATTAATCACAAGAACAATGTCATGTAAATTTATAAATAAATTTGTATTTTTTTATTTACTTATTGTGAGCTACTGGAATTAATACTAGCCTAATCTGGTCTTAGGGAAAAAATTGTAAAAATAAATAAATAAATAAAAACAACTAAAAAAGTGGTGGTGGCCAGACTAAAGCTTTACTTAGTTCAACAAGTTGAAACATTTTACCAAGGAAGGAACCTCCAATTACTTGCTGCAGTCCAGTGGCTTATCTACTGTACATTCAAGCCCACACAGATAACTATAGCGCTATTTTTTTGCGCCAATGAACTTGAGTTGATGCAAAAAATGGAAAGGAATCAATGTTCAACTGTGCATGTTTGATTGCAGCATATAGCGTACTGTAGGTTGATTGGCTGGATGAGAGAAAACACTCTTCTAATTTGGAATATTTTGAAGGTCTAAATAAGCCTTTCTTTTTAAAAAAGGTTATTAACTTGTAATAGCCAATTTCAATAATAGAATATAAAAATAATATCTATATGCCCTTTGATTGACATCATAGTGCCTCTTTGCTTGACTTCATGTGAAGATCAAAAGATATCAGCCAAGACCTCAAGAAAAAGAATGTATAAACAAAGTCAATAGTCCTATTAGTTCTACTGCAACTACTGAACAAATCCATATTTCCTCATATTTTGCTTCCAATGAGACAGATTTTCTTTTTTATTTTATTTTAAATGGGCTTCTTTCTTTTTGCCTTTTATTTTGGTATGCTTTTGGCTCTTATTTTCAGTTGACCAGAGCGATGCTTTTTATTTGTTAAGCCACACAGAGACCTATGAATCATTCAAGCATAAAAAGCTTCTAACTTCAGGCATGAACCAGTGAGAAACAGGTGCAGTTGATGAGGGAGGATCAGGTCAGTGATTAGTGCACTGGTGATGCTGAATGCCAAATGGTTAGAACAGAAGATGGGGGAAATGAGGTTGCTGCTAAGATTATGGCGAAAAACACCAATTTCTAAATGAGGAAATAAGGAAAGCCTGTATTTTAGTGTTGAACATACAATTGGAGAGTTCAATCCAGGTGGTCGTGGGGGAATCGGCCATGCATGTGCAAAATTCGCCGTACTCACAGGAAGTGAAATACAGTATATGTATGAGGACCAAGCACAAGATGATGAAAAGTAGGGAATCTGGAATCTTTCACCAAAACAAAAGGCTAATTTGTTCTTTTTTTTTTATTATATGCAAACAAGCTTTATTTTACTTGCAGGTAAATTATGATGCAATACCCTAAACCTAAAGTTACTATGTTTGTCTTAGCATTTTTCAATTCTTTTGGAATTTTTTTTTCCAATACTTTTTTTTTCTTCATTTTTTATAATGATGTGAAATGCAGTAAACACTGTGCTTAGCAAAACCACTAACAGCATTTTTTCTATGTATTATTTAACCTTGTGAGAAAGATCAACAGACATGAAGTATTTACTTGATTTTGTAGCTGTAACAAACTGTCTGTTTAGAGAATATGTACTCAGATTGTGACAGCAAGGAGACAGGCAAAGATGCTGCAGTGCTTCAGTTATGACCTACACAGCTTCAAATGCAACATAGTTTATCACACACTCTTAGTGCTACAACACAAACCTTCTCCTACACTTTTACAGAGCAATGTGTTATGTAGAGTTAGGTGTTTTTGTGCTGTCTGTGCAGACGACTTGCTAGATAAGAAAGGTAAAAAGGGGTCAGGTCTTTCATCTTTAAATCCGAGTGACATTTTGATGTTAGGAATTAAAGTGTTTCATTATTTTCATATAGAATCCATCTCTGCACTTTGTCCTGCATACAAGCACAGTGTCGGTCTTATTACCTGTGTCTGTGCTTAGTGAATGTCTTCATGGTAGAAGGCTGAGTGCTTTTGTGATGTCTTGGTAGCATTTAGTCAATGTTAATATGACTGGAAAAACTAAAAATTCCTAAAAATATACAAGCAAACAAACAGTAACAAAAACAAAATTTTGTCAGATTCCTGTAAAAAGAATAAACACGGTATATAATTGGGATGTACACTCCATCTTTAATTTTATACTCTATATGATCCTGTACTGGGTTGTGGGAGGCCTGAAGTCCATCACAGGAGACTTGGGGGATGAGGCAGGGTACTCTCTGGACAGTGTGCCAATCCATCACAGGGTACACAAGCACAAACACTACAGGCAATTTGGAAACACCAGTTAACCTCTTATGCATGCGTTTGTAATGTGCGAGAAAACTAGATCACCTGGAGGAAACCAACCAAGCACAGGGACATAGAATAAACATACATTGATCTGTCCATTCATCTTTGAAGGTTCAGTTTTCATGGTCTGCTGTTCCTCTTTTGAAGTAAGCCATTTTGTGTTGCACGTTCGTTTGTGGTTGGTGAGGATTTGGGTGGCTTTCCGTGTCTTCCGCATACTCTGTTTATATGGTAAATTATCGCATTGATTGGCTCTGTTGAGTAATATTAAAAGTCACTTTTGTATGTGTTTGATGAGGATTGGGGCAGTTTCTAGGTGTGTTACTGTTGTTTCTGTGTCTTCTGCATAATCTGTGTATACATGGTAAAATCTTGCCCTGATTGCCTCTGCTGAGAGCCACACCCACCTCGAGGTAAAAGCGCTGAATTGATTAGCTCTGTTGGGTCATGTGTATAGCCACACGCTCAAGGAAAAAAGCTTGCGGGTGTGATGTAATCTGGCACATAACTGCTCATAACGTCCTTTCTACTCAACATTTTGATTTTGCTTATGGAGCAGATTTAACTTCAGGAAAATACCAAAGGACTAGAACGATTCATAAAATTCAGTCCAGGCAGTTTTGCGTGATGCTGTGACAAAATCGGTATACAGTACAGACATACAGTCAGACATACAGAGCTATAGACAGAATACAAAGTGTGACATACAGACACAGGCAGACATAGCTATAGACAGAAGTTTTTTTGAGACTGGTTTCTCCAAAAAACTCTCCAATGTCTGAAACGTAAAGATTTCATTGAAAAAGCACAGCTGAGCAATGTACAGACAAAACCTCTCTTTTATTTATATACATAGATACAGTATATCTCACAGTTATTTTTAATAGTGTAAGTAAGAGTTTCCACACCCAATGCAATAGGAATAAAATGACAGGATTGAGAGGGACTAAACATCTGTGTTGCCAAAAAGAATGCACTTTCTAGTGAAACTAATTTTTTAAAAAAGCTTCAGTTTGGTAGGGAACAGATTGGACTTATGTGGTCTGATTGATGAGCCCAGATTGACCATATTCCATCATGTACAGTATAGTGCCCAATGTACAAATTAAGTGGGTTGACGAGCTGAATGTCCTGAATAACCAGGTTATCACAGTAATCAATATTTTTCCTTGCCTTTTTGAAATACACATGCGAATCTTAACATACCACACCTTTAAAACCTCCTCTCTCAAACAATCCACAACCAAACCTCTAGCACCACCCCCACTTGATTACCACCCCTGTTGATGTTTATGTCCCTGATCTGTGGTGGTGTGATGTGTTGCATGATTAATAATAATATTAATAATGAAAATAATAAAACGTTATTATTCGCAAAATCCTGTGGAGGAAGTAAGAACATTTATTGTATGTAGGAACAGGAAACATTTGGTGCATGTGTTATGTCAACATATAACATATAGAAGCCAAAAGTAGAATTTTTCTTACCCTAGTTTCTCACGTAAATACATGCAAATAATAACAACAAAAATTGCCTACAAAGAGTGTTTTTTTTTTGTTGTTTTTTTTTTTGCTGTTGTTTGCAGTGAAAAGATGGACCCCATCTGTATCAGTGCATTGTGTATTCTGCATTTGTGACCCAGCATGAGTTTGACAGCTGTTGGCTGATTTTAAACTTGGCACAATTAAAGAACACATTATTCATATTAAATTCTTACTGAGAAGCCCAGACTTATGAACAAGACACAAAGGTCAGACAGGAGCTCGAAGTTGGGTTTGAGGGACCTGGTTTGCATTCAGGAGGGGCAAGAAAGTCACAGAACTAGCAGAATAGGAAAATATCATGTCAGATATGCAGGCATTAGATGTTTAAGCTGTCATTTAAATCTCAGACTTGAGGATTTGTAAGTTCTTTTCAAAAGACCTGATTTCAGTGACAGATTAAGTTGTCTGAGGATGTTATGGAGAGGAGACAAGTGTTGGCATACTGTAGAATAGCTAACATGAAAAGAAGTGAACTGGGGGATGGTACTGTTCCCATACCAGTGTTATGGGGTTTGAACCTCATCTCTGGCCCTTGGTGGGTTTCTTCGGTACACTTCAGCTTCCTCAACAGCAAAGACATTGTACTCTGATTGATGTTTCCAGATTGCCTTTAATTGATGACTGGGTATGTGTGTGCCTGTGGGATGCCAGGGCTTAGGGTCCTTAGCAACATAACTTTTCCAAAAGCAATGACCGTTAGCATGAAAGTCATATAAATTATTATATCCAACCATTGCTTCGTTGTGTTGGTTTAAAGTGATGAATGGATAAAGTACTACTAAATAATAATGACAACAGTTATTTGTTGTTTACTGTATGTTGTTTTTTGTTATTGTTGCTGCTGCTGTTTTTGCTCTTGTGGCTTTCGCTGTTGTATTTCACATGGTATCGTGCATCGAACCTTCACACGCAGCACAGAAAGTAAACTATAAAGACCCAGGCGAGAAAAAGAAGAACTGCAAACACAGTATGGAGCTGAGCGCGGTGTCTAGAGTCCTCAATGCCAACATCAATTACATCTTCAAATTAAACAGCGGGACAGAGAGCATGCAAATACATGCGCCTGCCAAACCACCCACCACATGGCTGAACTGAAAAATAAGGACCACCCCCCCCCCCCCCCCCCCCCCCGCACACACACACACACACACACACACACACACAGACACACACATTCACAAACACACACATGGAACCAGATGGAGCGGAGGGTCAGTTAATTCATCCTGTGTGGGATGAGTGTTGAGTCTATGCCTTTCCTGATTTATCGTGTATACTGTAAGTTGCTCTTACGTCCATCTTGGATATTTCTCTCAAACTTAGTGCCTTGCTGTTTTGAACCATGCTCATGTTTGAGTTGGACAGTATGCACCAAGTGATCTTTGTAAGAGATAAGTCGGTTAAAATGATCCTGAATGTATTACTACATGTAATGTATCTACTAGATGTATATTTACATTAAAAGAGTAAACATCCAGTGTACTTTTTTCTGCATTTAGCAATCGACTGAGAGGCATATATGGCTAATACTGCTATATGGCTAATAATATTTTAGTCGTTCCTGTAAGCCCTTCCATAATTTTGTTTAGTAGGATAAACATGGCCATTACATGGACTTCTTAAAGTACCGTGATTTGTCCACACATACACAATGAGCAAACTCCTACAGAGCCAACATATTGTGTAATAAGAAAGGCCGCAAATTAATATGAAGGTGTATCTTTGTGGTGCTGAATGTTAGGAAAGAGCAGATGGGTATTATTAGGTAATGGGGAAACAGGGGAAAGGTGCTGTTTTTCTCAACAGCCTGCTGACAGTAGGTGGTCTATAACTGCAAAAGCAAACAAGCTTTTTCTATTCTGGGTTCCGCAACAAAATGTTTCATATGCTTTCCAAAGCACAGAACCATAAGAAGTAACCTAGTATAATCTAGTGATATAATAGCACAAGTCTCATTGGTTTTATTATTTAAAAAAAAAAAAAATAAAATTTTCATGGCCACCTTTTGCATTTTAATGTGTCAAACATGATCAGGCAAATGATTATAGTATAATAATTATTTGCTGTTTCCTGTTGTTGCCACCTCTGACCTGTTTGTTTTCCATTTGACTCCTAATTAAAGCTTCATTTAGATGTGTGTGTTCTTTCCTGCAGTGATTAATGTTCAGGGGGTGCTCTGCTGGTTGCAGTACCAAAAAAAGTCACAAGTAAAATTAGGATATCCTATTTTATCACAGTGTGAGCCAAAAAACACAAGGCAGACGATCGTGGTTGTGGGTATTTTTGGTATTTTATGGCTCTTGCTGCAGCATGTAGTGCAGCACAGCACAGTTATAAAAGGTGGGTGAGGTTAAATACACAAGCTAGAGTTGTGGTCAGCCATGGCGGAAATTTATTACATTTTCTCTGTTCTAAGTCATTTATAGGGCTCTACTTTTCTGATCATACTGTGTATGCAAAATCAAGGTGTAAGACTGGAGTAAATTATTTGTCTTCATGACCATCTGTGCAGGTGATAGTGTGCTGCGAGGTGGCACAAATGTGTGCGCAGTGCAACTCAGGGACATTTTTATAATCGGATACAATTACAACAAAATGACAAATTTACTTACAGATTTCTATATCTTGTTAGCCTCAGTACAACTTGGTAGAACCAACTGACAGTTTTCACATCAAATCACAAGTCAGAGTTTATTCCAAGAAAAAATACATTCTCAGAGTAACATTAGGCATAGATAGATTCTAATCAAACAAACAAAAAAGAATATTTACATTTTACTTCACCTTGTTGTCATGATAGACACCAAAGTATCTGTAGGTGTCAACCAGCTCATTGTCCGGATGGTAGTGGGACTAGATGTGGTCCTCTTTTGCATGTAATCTACCAACATTTTCTTGGTCTTAGCCATATTGAGGAGAAGATGCTTTTTCCCGCACCACCTCACAATGCTGTCTGTAGTGTACAGGGTGACAGGCAGACCGGTGGGTAGGCAGATATTATAAATGCATAGATAGAAATATCTAAAATTTATATTATAATTGAAAGAAGGTTAAAAATAAATAAATACTGTACAATGGCTGGCCAAAAAATAACTTGCTCCTTTACATCTCATTGGACTGCCTTAAGCTTTGATTATGGTGAACATTATTTCAGCAACCTTATGCAATTTCAAAACAATAATTTCTGTCCAAAATTGCATTAATATTTGTCCAAGATCTTGTTGAAGAGTAAAAAAATAAAATAAAAAATGGAGTTTAAAAAAAAAAAACCTTTTTTAACACATCCCAATAAGTAATTTTTCCAATAAGCGCTATTTTACAATGTAAACCAGATGAATCATGCCATTGTTGTTCTGGAATATGCCTGTGCCATCTGGGGAAAAAATCAATTGATGAGTACAGGTATACAGTTGACTGCTGACTTCATGCTCTTGTCACATAATGTTAAGAATCCTAGACCTGACCAATTGAAGAAACATTATATTATAATTCCTGATGGGTTCATTGCTTCATGGGCTTCTTTTCATACCCTTGTTTTACCAGCTCTGGAATAGGGTAAACCTGTGCTCATTATACCATTTGACCTATTTTCCAGTGTTCCAATGTGCTATCATGCTCCATAGCAAATTAAAGCTTTTTTTCCCCAATTAGCCCCACCAAGAGATGGTTTATAGCTGTCCCAATCCTGTGAGTTCTCATCACATTGTCACACATGGAAATGCACTTGTTTTCATTATTAGACATATCAGTGATTCATACAGTCATTTTTACAATGCAATTTCACCAAGCGTGAAAGTGACCTTTCACATTTCTTTTAACCCACATTTTTTCCATGAAGCTGACAGCCAACCACTATCCTTCCAGGATTTAATAATGTGTTGGACACTTCTTTACCCAAGTCCAGTAATTTCAATCTTCTAATTGTTTTCTTTGGTTAATGCAGGCCAGTATTTTGGCCTTTCTAAAACACAAACATGATTGCAGTAATTATCCTTTTTTTTTGGCCAAGCAGTGCAAGGGTGTGATCCATTAGTGTATAAACATTGTAAATATAAGTACTAGACAGTGTAAACATTGTAAACAGCAATAAAATGAACAGTGGTAGGAATCATAATATAGAGTTAATATGAGAAAAGTAAGAAATTGGAAAAATGTATCAAGTAAAGTAGCCATGAATATGAATGTTGAATGGTGGTAAATAACAAAAATTCTGACTCAGTACAACACAGTGTCCTAGGACATTTTTGAGCTGCTGTACAGTTTGATCACTGTGTGTGGTACTGTGTGGTACAAACAACTTCCTATATCTCTTTGTTCTACAGTACAGATAATTGAGTCTTTGATAAATTAATCTTTTTGTTGTTTAACCTGTTGGTCATGGGGAGGATGGTATAAATGATCTCTACAAGCTTGCTACAAACATTAGTCACCTCAACTTCCTCAAAAAGTGTAGTAAGGAATAGACAGTGGAAGGTGTAATTTGAGGACCTCTTTACTCCCAGCAACATGCCTTACACTATAGTAATTTGCAAATTACTAGGGCAGACGTCACTGAGGTAGCTAAACAATTCATTAATCTCAGTTATGCTCGAATGAATGTGATTTGCCATGTCTTCCTAAAGGCTCTTGATGTTGTTGGGATATCCTGATTGACATGCCATATAAAGATCGCAAGGAGTTCAGAAACAGTGCAGACTTGGGTATTAGGCCTATCTTTAAGAAGGGGTCAGAGGATTTCACAGTTGTGGCCAAATGTTTTGAGAATTACATAAATATTGGAAATTGGAAAAGTTGCTGCTTAAGTTTTTATAATAGCAATTTGCATATACTCCAGAATGTTATGAAGAGTGATCAGATGAATTGCATAGTCCTTCTTTGCCATGAAAATTAACTTATTCCCGAAAAAAGACTTTACACTGCATTTCATTGCTGTCATTAAAAGACCTGCTGAGATCATTTCAGTAATCGTCTTGTTAACTCAGGTGAGATTGTTGATGAGCACAAGGCTGGAGATCATTATGTCAGGCTGATTGGGTTAGAATGGCAGACTTGACATGTTGAAAGGAGGGTGATGCTTGAAATCATTGTTCTTTCATTGTTAACCATGGTGACCTGCAAAGAAAAGGATATTGTGGCTACTAAAATTGCACCTAAATCAACAATTTATAGGATCATTAAGAACTTCAAGGAAAGAGGTTCAGTTCTTGTTAAGAAGGCTTCAGGGCGTCCAAGAAAGTCCAGCAAGCGCCAGGATCGTTTCGTATAGAGGATTCAGCTGCGGTATCGGAGTGTCACCAGTGCAGAGCTGCTCAGGAATGGCAGCAGGCAGGTGTGAGCGCATCTGCACGCACAGTGAGGCGAAGACTTTTGGAAGATGGCCTGGTGTCCAGAAGGGTAGGAAAGAAGCCACTTTTCTCCAAAAAAAAAAACATCAGGGACAGATTGATCTTCTGCAAAAGATATGGACTGCTGAGGACTGGGGCAAAGTCATATTCTCGGATGAATCCTCTTTTCGATTGTTTGGGGCATCTGGAAAAATGCTTGTCCGGAGAAGAAAAGGTGAGCGCTACCATCAGTCCTGTGTCATGCCAACAGTAAAGCATCCTGAAACCATTCATGTGTGGGGTTGCTTCTCATCCAAGGGAGTGGGCTCACTCACAATTTTGCTCAAAAACACAGCCATGAATAAAGAGTGGTACCAAAACACCCTCCAACAGCAACTTCTTCCAACCAACAACAGTTTGGTGAAGAACAATGTATTTTCCAGCACGATGGAGCACCGTGCCATAAGGCAAAAGTGATAACTAAGTGGCTCGGGGACCAAAATGTCGAAATTTTGGGTCCATGGCCTGGAAACTCCCCAGATCTTAATCCCATTGAGAACTTAAGGCAAAAGTGATAACTAAGTGGCTCGGGGACCAAAATGTCGAAATTTTGGGTCCATGGCCTGGAAACTCCCCAGATCTTAATCCCATTGAGAACTTCCTTTCCTGTGGTCAATCCTCAAGAGGCGGGTGGACAAACAAAAACCCACTAATTCTGACAAACTCCAAGAAGTGATTATGAAAGTATGGGTTTTATATCAGTCAGGATTTGGCCCAGAAGTTGATTGAGAGCAGCCCAGTCGAATTGCAGAGGTCCTGAAAAAGAAGGGCCAACAATGCCAATACTGACTCTTTGCATAAATGTCATGTAATTGTCGATAAAAGCCTTTTAAACGTTTGAAGTGCTTGCAATTATATTTCAGTCCATCACAGAAACAACTGAAACAAAGATCTCAAAGCAGTTTAGCAGCAAACTTTGTGAAAACTAATATTTATGTCATTCTCAAAACTTTTGGCCATGACTGTACATTTAGAGAGATCACACTTCAGGGTATTGAAGAGGAGGGTAATTATGACATTATGTGAAAATCAGATACAGGTGTATACAATTTCTGTCCTGAAAATGGAACAATGGCCTCAACAATCTCTTTACACCTAAAAGGATCATGGGAGGCCCAACCAGTCTTGAACCAGTAATGTCAACCAGTAATGTTTATGTACTTTGAAAAAGGTGTATGACTTGGTCCATCATGGGTTCCTGTGAAGAGTGCCACAAGAGTACAGGATTGACTAGCCTGCCATCATGTGCAATTATGTCCTTCGGTAGCATGGAGGTTGTGTGGTCTGCTTGGGGTAGTAAAAGAAGCCTGGGAGGAACAGCCCTTCCCATTGCATTCTGTGGTTGAGTACATCCAGGACATGCAAACTAAAATCAGCCACATACTCCCTATAATTCGGGAGCACATGAAGAATTGGACTTAATTGGACACTGGCAGTTTGGAGTCATCCCCTTCAGTCATCTCTGAAAACTCCTCAAGACACTTTGAAAGGTAGGGCTTACAGCAAGTCTGAAGAAATGCCACCTTGGTTTAACCGGGTCACATTGACCCTGACCACTCCCCTTCCACTGTCCACTGCATGTTTTTGGGCTGTACTTTCCTGAGCAGGTCTGAAAAGGGTGCTGCTCTAGAGGAAAAGTTGCAGTTGGCAGTGAAAGTGGAGACAGAATTTTTACAAGTAAAAAAAGCACCTCACCAGCTCACTCATCCTCTGTAATCCTTCTTTCGACTATGCTTTCCTTAGTGAACAGGGATCTCTCAGAAACCTGGATCTGAGCCATTCTCCTCCAAAAGATCCATGGAGAGGAATACCCAGTCCTGTACGTGAGTAGGAACTTGCAAGTGGAACAGACGTGTGCTGCAATCGAGCGAGATGCCCTGGCCATCATGCGGGCAAAAGAAGAACTAAAATACTACCTAGCAGGATGACATTTCACCTTGGTTAGCGACCATAGGACACCCAGCAGTGGATGGCAAGACACCAACCCTTGCGTCACCTGCTGGTTCCTCTCACTACAGGACTAGTAGTTCTGGGAGGCTACAGCCAGCGCCACTTACCACAGCTCCTTACTTGACCAAGAAAAATTATTTATAATGTGCATTCAGCACCTTGGACAGCTCCGCTGAGATGGGTAGGGCGCCTTACCTCACTGCAGCTGGCAGTGAATTATTACTCACCATGCTGGTATCATCCATGCTCTGGTCCAGTCCGGTGAGTAATTTGCGCTGGGTGCATGCTTTCTCTGCTCTATACATACAGACTGCCAAGAGCTTTCACCACAGCTCATTTGCCTCCTTGGCTTCCTTACCCACAACCTCAGCCAGCTCGGCCTATCAGTTGTCATGACTGCCCACTTCTACTGCTAAAGGTTCAGTGATTGTAACCCTTGCATCAGCTTACCTAATCTACCTAATTCTCTTATGTCTGTGTTCTGGTCTACCCCCATTACATCCTCTATAACCACAGTAGGTCGCACTTGTTGCCAGTGTGCATTGGACTCCAAGTCTTTCCTTTGTTACAGATTCAGAAATTGGACACAAGGTGTCTAATTTTGTGACCTTAAGAGTGCTTTTTTATTTTTATTTTTACATATGATGTGGTTCTGTTGGCTTTTTTGAGCATTGGCCTCAAGCATTCTCTGAGACTGTTTATATCTAAATGTGAAGCAGCTAGGATGAAAGTGGGACTATGATGAAAAGGGTGGGTTGTCCCCTCCAGTTTGTGAAAGGGATACTTCCTCAGGCAGAAGAGTTTAAGTTTCTTGGAATATTGTTTGTTAGTGAGTTGCTGCAACAGCAGTCATGGTAAAAATAGAGCTGATTTAAAAAGGAAAGCTATCAATTTACTTGTCTACATTCCAGCTATCACCCGTGGTCATGAGCTTTGGGTAGTGAGAGTAAGAATGCAGATACAAATGGGCTTTCTCTCTTATTTTCTTATGGACATTTTGAGGATTTTCACGTCACCATCAAGGTGCGAGAACAGGAAAGAGCCGTGCCTTTCTTGTACCCTGAGAGTTGGTGTCACAATCAGCAGGAGCATGGTGCAGAGCAAGGTGTGATAAATGCTTTGATGTAAGTTTGGTTTAGCCAGGCAAGCATTGTGTTTTAAATATGTTGTGGGCATCTATAGGAAGCTAGTTGAGGGAACAAAGCAATTGCATGGTTAGGAAATTTAAGTAGATTTGAAAAAAGACATGCAGCTGCTTTTTAGATCAGTTGCAGAGGTCAAATAGCCAACAGAGGCATATTCGCCAGGATTATGTCATTTGTGTCCAGTCTCAAAAAGCCAAAATCCTTTTGATCTGGTAGCTGAGAAATTGATATGAAAGTGGCAGAAGGTTGCCCATGTGAGTGGAAAATGACAGCTAGATAGTCCATGGTTATTATAAGGTTGCATGCAGTGACTGAAGGTGAGATTGTCCAGGGACATTGTGAGATCCTGATGGGCGGGATGAATTATCTTCGATTAACTGCAGTTTAGTTTTGAGGGATTGAGTTTCAGCTGGGGCGGAGTAGTGGTGTAGTGGTTAGCACTGTCGCCTTGCATCTCCAGGGTCTGGGTTTGATTCCAGGCCAGGTTTGATTCCCATCTCTGTATGCATGGAGTTTGCATGTTTGCCCCATTCTTGGAAGGTTTACTCTGGGTACTCCGGTTTCCTCCCCCAAAGTCCAAATACCTGCGGATTAGGCTAATTGCGTTTCCAAATTGCTCATAGTGTAGGAATGAATGTGTGTATGTGTCCGTGCCCTGCCATTGATTGGCACCCTGTCCCGGGAGTACCTCGCCTAGTGCCCTAAGTCTCCCGCAGCCCTGAATACAGGATAAAACGGTATAGACGATGAGTAAATGAGTGAGTAAGTTTCAGCTAATGAGCTGATGAGATATCTGCAAGACATGCAGAGATCTAGATGGAAGCATGAGTGTCAAGGGAGGGAAGGAGAAAATAATGGTGACCCACATGGTAATGATATGAAAACTTGCATGACTCCAACAATGGATGGTGCAAGGAGGGGAGGTACAGAAGAGGGTGAAGTACAGAGCCTTGTGGTACACCAGAGGGGAGTCTGTGGAGCAGATGTGGATCCACTTTATTTATCAGGAGTGACAATTTACAGTACCTCAGATTGTATTGAAAGGACAACACCTAGACATAAGATGACTTGCTCACTTTCAATTTATTTATTTATTCTTTTGATTGCTGTTCACACCTGCCCAAATGAACCATACCAAAGGGGAAAACAAACCAGAGCCCCATTTAGGTAGGCTAAACAAAGCATATCCTCTGTTTTTGTTTTTTTATCTTCTTTTTTGTTGTTGTTTTATCATTAAATACTTCTGCACCTGCAGCTGATTCCCTGTATTTGTGACAAAGAAGCAAATAAGGTTTTTGTGAGTGCTATTTGCTCATTATAGCTGTGGCAAGTTAAAATACATATGGAGACAATACCACATTCCCAAACTATTTGTGAGAGCAGATACTCTCAAACTTAACAAGTTCTAAGTTCAAAAGCAAAATCTTCTGCAGCCCACTCAAACCTTTAATCACAACTCTGATGAGCAACTCTGATTGTTCGCTCTGAAACAAAAATAGTGGTTTCGGTGGTGCCTAGAGGAGTGGCGTGGGTCCACAGGGCATAGCTTTGGGTAGGCAGAGTCCTCTAGATTACAGCGAGGCGGACCGAGCAGGTTAGAAGAGCAGCACGGAACAGGGAGTGCGTGGCAGGCAGAAACTGCAGGGTGTATATGAGAGCATGAGACATGCAGTTTCCTTCTTGTCATAGACTTATCAGAGATTCACATTAGCTACGTTTACACTGTCAGTTAAATGTGACCCAATTCCGATTTTTTGCTCTATGTGACACATATCGGATATTTTCTATGTTCGTGTAAACAGGAAAAAAACGCATGCATTCCGATATTTCGAGATCGGTTTCAGGTCTCCTTCATATGTGGAAATAAATCAGATATAAATCAGATATGTGCTAATGTGATTGTCGTGTAAACAGACAGATCGGATGTTCTGTCTGTCATTAAAACTGCGACTTCTATGCGGTTTGATGATGTAATCAGGCACACCAAGGCGCTGCTCATCCCAAACAGATGCACCAGTGTGCGGTAGCCCGCACCTGTAGCAAACCACCAGAGAGCAACCCCGACACGTCTCGCACCCAGACATTCCTCTGAATGGTTGAGGACACAATAAATGAAGCATATGCGCAGGCTGCAATGATGGCCACTTTCCTCCTTCTCCGTTTTGCGAACTTTGCATATATCGCAGAGCTAGCATCAAGCATATTTCGCCTTTGTCCATCTTGGCTAGTGTGTAGTGAAAGAACCTCCCTTTAAGTATGCGCAATGTTTCAAACGGTATGGCAAGTGTAAACACTTGAATCGGATGTGGGTCATAGTTGAAAGAACGTGTAAGCAGACGGTCAGAAAAATCAGGTATAGGCAACAAATCAGAATTGGGCATCGGGAACTGCAGTGTAAATGGGGCTAGAGAGAGCGCACTTCTACTCACTGGTCTAGTGTGGCATGGCCTTTTTATAAGCTGCTGGTGACCGGAGAATAGTGAGAGATGATTGCGCTCCAGCCCACGTGTGGCAATGATCCCCGCCCTCTTTCCACACACACAGGGGCTCTGTGACACTATGTGAGTGACTGATTTGAGCGAGAATGTTTCCCTAAAACTTAGTGAAACATTATGCTAGAGCAAATTGAAATGTCCCATATTTTAAATTGATGTTTTTTGGTCATACGCCTTAAATTACATTCACATTGGCTGTGGATTCATACTAAAATCCCCATTGTTGATTTGACACTTTCAGAGTTTATTTAAGTCTAGCTGGACTCTTATAAACAATACTGGTGTTAATTCAAGACTTTTAAATGTTAGGTCCACATTGGTGAATCTGCCATCACCTACAAAACCTACAACCTATGATCATGATAAACATACCTTCTACTGTAAAGCTTATTCTGAACCATCATAAACTGTGCATTCATATTTTATATGCGCAAAGTACCGGGGTTGGACAATGAAACTGAAACACAAAATTCAGCCTAGACCTAAACACTGTCTGAGTCCTGAACCTAATTAGAAGGCTGTTCCGTAACTGTGGGTCTTTGGAAGAAAAAGCTCTGGCCTCTGCTGCAGTTTTCACTTTACAAGGTACCAACAAATAGCCTGCACCTTTTGATTGACATATGCATGGCATAACATAAATTGCTAGCAGCCAGGTAGGTACTGTGGTGCAAATCCATTTAGTGTTTTATAGGTCAATAGTAATATTTTTAAACGTATGAGAAATTTCTCCAATAGCCAGTGTAGTGTGGCTAAGACATTTGTGATGTGCCCATGTTGCCTGTTTTTTGTAAAGACTCTGGCTGCTGTATTTTGGACTAACTGTAGTTTGTTCATGTACCTAATGGAACATTAAAAAAAAAAAATCTTATCTAAAGGTAATGAATGCATTAACTGTTTTTCCCCTGCATCATGCAGTGACATATTTCTTATCTTAGCAATATGCATTCATTTTAAGAAGTCTATATATTATCCACATAGAATGTTATCTACATAAGTGTCAAAGAAAAGACCAGGATCAGTTATCATACCAGGGTATTTTATTGGTACACATGATGAAATGGAAAGGCTATTCTATAGTTATTAAGTAACCTGAAAGCCTACTTTTGGCTGCATGTGTTCCAGCATGTGTTCTAGTATCTGTGTAAAGAAAATGTTAAAATAAGATTAAAATGTAAGTGTGCATTGTCTGATGTCCTTTACACATTCCTATATCTTACGACAACTTCATTACTGTGTGTCATCAGCATAAAAGTAGAAAGTAATACCCTGTTTATAAATGTATAGTGTAAATGGAATAGTATGATTAGTGGCATTGAAAGCTTCACTAAGATTAAGCAACTCAAGCAAGGAGACACAACCCTGATCAGAGGCCTTTAGTAGGTCATTTATCACTTTAATTATCATTGTCCCTGTGCTATGATAAGGCCCAAATCCTGAGTAATACATTTAATTAATATTTCCTACGTACCTTCTAATTCAGTGGTGGTTCCTGATGTGTTTATTTCTTTCTATGTAGTAAAACAATGTCGAAGGCATCAGAAATGTGCATTTATATTGTGAAGTGTCAGCTTCTTGTACTCTGCAAAGCCTTTAAAATGCTGCTGAGGTGCTATTAATTAATCATTTCTAAGACTGGTAACTCCAAATGAACTTCTCCTTTGCACTGGTGACAAGTCTAAGGTCTTTCTTTTCTGGCATGAGAGCCAGTTTCAACATGGTGCTTGGTGGCTTCTGCAAATGCCTTTGACAATGCTGTGCTTGAACTGTTTCAGAACAGCTGACTTTTGTGTCTTCAAATAACAATTGACTGTTGTTATTGTTGCTGTTACTTATTTCCCTAATTCCATACGTATATTTCATAGTTTTGGAATTTTAAGCATTGCTTTAGAAAGTAGAAAATAAATCACTAACCAAACAAACAAACAAAAAATAAATAAAATTAGGTGTGTCTAAACTTTTGACTGGTACTGTAGGTAAAATCATAATTCAATGCACTACAAACTTTTCTGGGTTATTGGAAATAATGGGGATATTTCATATTGACTCATAGTTGTACAGCTAACAGGGGTCAAGGTGATGTTTCTCAATCAGGACTTTATTAACTGCAATTTTAAAAGATTTAGATACATAGCCATTGTAAATTAAGGAATTGCGTTTTTTTTTTTATGGGTTCATTATTTCTCATATTCCACTATTCGACTATTATTCCACAATGCTAATAATATACAACCTAATAGCAGAAATAATTTACCCCTAAAAAACTAAATTCCTTAATTAGCAATTAGCAAATTTCTCCAGATATTGAATAATAAATGATGGTCAGCTAATTAACATTAGTTTACTAGAGTACATATGTTGGTGACAGTTTGGGTTTTAAAAAGGCAATAATAATAATAATAATAATAATAATAATACATTTCAGAAAAGAAAAAGAAAAAAAAACACCAAGTGTTTTTTTTTTTTGTTTGAACAAAATTTAAAATTGTATGTAAGCAGCTGGTATTTTTTTTTTTTTTTTCTCTCTCTACCATACGTTTTATTTTGCTAGTCCCAGGGATAAACTAAGCTATAAGATGAGCATGTGTTTAGACTAGTCAGTTATCATTTATTCTATAGATATGTTTATAATACAGCAGAACAAGTACAGTTACAGTGCAGTCAGTTGGTGATGCACAGGCCGATGTGTGTCGAATGTGGCTGATTAGTAATTGCAGATGGTTGATCTGGCTAACAGTAGTAGCTGGTCTCAGTAGCATTTCCACACAAACAATGTGATGAGAGCTCAAGCAATTGGAACTAAACAGCTGTGTAGCTTATCATTTGAGACTAATCAGGGAAAAAAAAGCTTCGATTTGCTAGGGAGCATTAAGAATGGACTTCCAGTGAAATGATGCATCCATCATATCTAAAGAAGTGATGCACCCATCATACCTAATGCCACCGGTACATGCCTGTAGGGGCAGTGCTATGGTCTGGGATTGCTTCTGTTGGTCAGGTCAAGGTTTAACAAAGTTATGTTCCAAAAATGAGGTGACTATGTGAATGTACTGAATAACCAGGTTTTTCTGTCAATGGATTTTTTTCTCCTCTGATGGCACAAGTATATTCCAAGATGACGATGCCATCTGGCTCCAATTGTGAAAGAGTGAGTCAGGGAGCATAAAACATAATTTTCACACATGGATTGGCCACCACAGGATCCAGACCTTAACCCCATCGAAAATCTTTGGGATGTGCTGGAGAAGTTTACGCAGCAGTCCTGTCCATCACCCATCATCAGTACAAGATCTTGGAAAAAAAACTTTGGATGAAAATGAATTAAGCTCATGCTTAAGCTTATGAAAGTGATGGTATGGCCATAATCAAAGAAATGGGTGGTCAAATGAAATATTAGAATGTGTGCCTTTTTTTTTTTTTTGGCCCGGCAGTTTATTATTTTGATACTTAATTTAAGTAGTTATTAAACAATAAAATTGTTTAAACTTATATAAACTTACAGATGTAGTAAAAAGAGATTAGAATGAAAAAGTAATAAATGTTACAAATATTGTCGAAATGTATAAAATATCATGTCTGAGTCCAAATACTAAATATATAATGTTCTGTTCCTGATATCACAACTGTACTGCGAGCAACGTGCATGCTTTAATTTTGACACACACAAGAAAATAAATTTATCTATCCAGTATGAAATATACATAATAAATCATATTCAAAAGTTAATGCTCAGAGTCTAAATAATTGTAATTTCCTGTTACACTCTTGTTGTGGTAAAACCTCTACAGTGGCATTTTTTTTCTGCACACGCAACCTGTTTACCCTTTTACAATGTAATTATTTAAACTAAGCTTGTAGTTTAAAGTTTATGATAAAAGATCCCCTAAACTGGTTTTGTTCATAGAGGTTTGTGTTGACTTGTTGGATGTTTTGAAAAAAAAAAAAAGGGGAAAAAAAGGAAAAGCTGCTGGTCCACTTATTTGGAACAGCTACATGCTAGAGCTACAATGTGCACACATGGGTCTGCATGCTCACAACTTTAGCTGCATAGACTTATCACCCCTAGTGGTCAAAAATATAAAGCACAGTGGATGACAACTATGGAATAAAATCACTGTCAAAAATAATCGTGCGTAAAAAAAAAAAAAAAGATTTGTGTGCAGTTCTGTGTTTTATCCGAGTTGGATTCAGAAATCTACGGCCACAACTTTACAGATATGAGATTTTGTGTGTTTGTTACAGTACAACTCTGAAAAATATGACTCTGACTGTTTACAAAACTCATTTTTACAACTCCTGTTACACGGACGAATTGCGAAATTACAATTGCGAGTGTTTTGGTTATGATTGGAGGAGAGGATACAGTAAGTGTATAAGGCAGTAAACACCTCTTCTGTGTTTTTTTACACACTATGCCTGTGATAATAGAAATCATTCCCAGAACATCAAAAGTTAATTTTGTTTAAAAAATAAAATTACATTTAAAAAAGTTTATATTAGAATAACAAAATATATACAGTATACAGTGGACATGACTATGACTATATACTGGTATCTAGCTAGCTATGTAACTACGTAGGCTGTTAATGTATCTTTAGAGTACAATTATAAGCATTCCGAACTGCCTCCAATTGCTTATACAGATATCCATAACTGTCAATGATTTTCCCATCTAAAAGTCAAGACAAGTTTTAAATTAAATTGAGGCAAATGAAGTGTTATTTTAGAATGAGTTATACTATGTTAGCTATATTAGTTATATCATTAATAGATTAATCATGTTTGAATTAAAAGATGCCACTTATCCTGTAGAGGGTTTTGGGTGGCCTAGAGCCTGACCCAGGGTACTGGGAGCACGAGGTGCGGTACACCATGGACAGAGTGCCAGTTCATCACTGGATGCCAGCACACACACACACACACACACACACACACACACACACACACACACACACACAAAAAAAAAAAAAACAACTGTGGAGGTGCAAGGCTGCAGCGCAAACTACTACTCCACTCTGGCCTTCTGTTGATATACAATTAGTTCATTTAAGTCCATTCAATTCTTGTGAACTCTCATGTGCTTATTATGTGGTATAGATTAATTGCATAAATCAACTGCTTTTTTTCTTTTTTATCCAAAGCCATTGTTATGTTATTCTGCCTCAGCAAAATCTATTTTCATCATCCACTCCTGTGAATAATTCATATAAATGACATCACAAGGGACTGCTGTAGATGATCTTGGAACTAATGTTCACAATGTCACAAAAAAGTTTTAGAACACCTGCTGTTTATGCTGCTCATTGCTTTAACATACAGTACGTTCCAAACAATTTCACAATTCATTTATTTATTTATGGTTACACTTTTGTGTGTAATTTTATGCTGGATATTTTGTTGAAAACCTTGGAACAATAAACACAGACAGAAACATTTTGATCATATCAGGCACACACTCCTCTCTGAACAGACATCTCCGTCTCTGGTTAAGATGTTCTTTAGTAGACATGTTAAACTATACAGGAATATGAATTACTATACAGCTGATGCCCTGCAGTCCCATTTTGCTCAGATTTGCTAAAAGGAATACATTATTCATATGCTGTGTTTGTAGAGGAGCTTATTCATTTTCTCTGAGAGCTCCGGGCCTATTAGTTTCTAATATAGTCAATGCCCATATACTGCACACTCTGTATTCGTGGTGCCTCTTTAAGTTTCTATGGATTCAGTTAACTGGACTTGAGAGTTTCACCTTAGGCTGGACAGTATGGAAAAAATAAATGCATTGTGATATGTGAAGATGTTTATATAATACGTACTGTAGTATGCAGCACAATATGAATGTTTGCTAACAGACTGCTAGCAAAATGGCTGCATATTGTGTGTGTGCGCGTGTGCGTGCGTGCGTGTGCGTGCGTGTGCGTGTGTGTGTGTGTATGTGTGTGGTTGGGGGGGGGGTAGTGAATATCTATAAAATCATAATGCCCAGCCCAAGTCAAATCTTTGAAATACATTTTTGCCATATGCCCTTCTGCCACACACATACAAAAATGTAATGGTCTTTTAGATTTATAATCTATAAACTGTTTTTTTATTGTTTAAGATTATAAGCAGTGGCTCCTAGAAAGCTGTTAATTAGGCTGTTCTGGGTACCTAGAGTTCCACACTGAGTGAAAGCTGAATAAAGAAGGCTGTAATTTTGTTTACCTAGCCAGGGCACTCATAAGTCCTTGAATTCTTTGAATTTTGACTTGATTGCACTTTCAAGTGTCAACCCATGAACTCCAAAATTCAGTATATTAACAGGTTTGAAGCAGCGTGTGTTTAAAATGGTGATGATTTATGTGGCATTTATTCTTGGTATTTAGTACCTTTTTTTTCAGACTGAGGATTTATTTTGTTGTTTTTGTACTTTTGGATACCAGAACCAATACTTATAACATAATAATATAAGTTATTCATTTGGTCATTAGGGATATCATGGAATCTATTGTTTGGCTCCGTTTGTTTGTTGCTACTGTAGCAGTGATGCTCTTATGCTGTTTTAGATTTACGGTCTTTAGATAAGCGACATTTAGATTTTTAGGATACATGTTATGTTAGTCTTTTATATAATTCGAAAAGCTATGGATGATTAGTTCAGATTAGTGCATTTCATCAGCATTTCCTGTACCTCTCCTAAGCAGACTAGCTTTGTATCTCAAATGCCTTTGTACTAATCTAGATTGTTCTTGTTGAAATATACTTGATGTTAAACCATGAGTTTACGTACTCAACCAGCATTATCTTCTGCATATTTGTTCACATACTTGCCTATATATTATGTGTGTTACTGGCAGATTCCAGTAGGGGGAACACTGGAGAATTTAAGCAAACAGTTTTGCATAAACAAAAACATGGCGACACTCAGGGAACGTTGATTCCACGTTGACATTTAAGAGAGTAGTTTTGTTCCTCCAACTGTTTTGACATGCATATTTGTCACAGTGTTTTGGTAAAAATCCTATGGAACGATTGGGGGGGGTAATCGCCAGGGACCTGGCAACACAAGTTCTTGAAACTCAAGGGTGGTATGTTGGCTGCACTAGCTCTAATGTTTACATGCATATTGCATCTTGCAATATTTTTTTACTAATTTACTAATTAGTAATTTCTTACTAATTTCTCAGGCTGTACACATACTATGCACCAAATGAACAAAATGTACACCCAATTAAATGCAAGTATATTTCTACATGCACTGAGTAACACTAACTGATTTTCCTATATAGACTTCTATAACCTCTCGTTTAAAATTCTAGCCTACAAAAAATTTAGTACCATTCTTGCATACCAGTCTTATCGATTTCTTAGATTAAATAAATACTTTTGAATGTAAGGTCAGAGGTAAGAGTTAATATGTTACCCTTGACAATAATAATGACAGTACTGAAAAGAAGCAGCATCTGTAATCTTTCTGGGATACTTGCGTAAAAAAGATTGGTGGTATATGAATAGACCACAGAGGGTAAAGGAAAAAGTTTGAACATACTGTAGGACTTGTTCAAGCAGGTTTCCTAACACTATTCAAAAAAGCAGTGTGATACCTACATCGAAATGAATAGCAGCCACTATAATGATGTTTGAAATTACTCCTTCATGATTAGCGTTAGCAATTATGGGGACATTGTATAATTTCAGACTCGTATAGAAACTTGGTGATTTGTTACTAAATCAAACCAAAGCTCTTTTCTGTTTTGCTTCCCAATCACTTGAGCAGCCAAACATTGCATAATCTTTCCTCCCAAAGTGGGCAGCCATACAAATGGGCGGTTTTGCAGCTGCCCATACAGTTAGCAATCAGCTGTAAAATCTGGAGGCTCGCGGCAATCAACAGTAATTGGAGCATCCTTCAGAGGACAGCCTCTTTCTGAGCAAATAATTCTAATTTTACATTCAATTTACATTCCTTAGATGGGTAAATTCTAACCTCTGATAATTCTGATTTGGATGGGATCACAACTGTGATCAGTCTGGAGGATAAACAGCTGTGTTTGCATGGGAGTGCACTCTGTGTTATTAAATACTTAGCTTTTTTTCCCCCCCAAAGATATGAAATGATGAACATTGGCTTCCTGAAATGAGATATCACAGAAAAGTGTAGAGTGCAGAATTTATTTATTCAAATTCCGTATTGTCGTCCTCGTCTCATGTCTTGGTAGATGAACCAGTGAAATGGAATTCCAAAAATGTTTTGAGCAAACCAGCACACTTTGGCAACTGCAGTAATTACTCTGTTTTGGTAACAGTCCTGAGTAGATTTTGGCTCATGTTTGTATTGCACTGTTTAATACCCTTCGTGTAGGAGGGTGTGCCGGGAAGCCAGACTGCTCGAGCGCAGCCTTCATTGATTTTCTGCCACCTCACATATTCATGTTGATTAATGAGCAACTCATCAAACTTGCCATCGGGGTGTTGATGGACTCAGTGGTAATGGCATGCCCCAAATAATTGGAATCATACTTAAATTAGAACTGGACAGTTATTATGTTAACTCTGATGGCTTTATATGACATGGTTGGACAGTAGCCTAAAAGTTTTAAGTCAATCTATCAGAACGTAGCTTGGCACAGGGAAGGTCAGTAAGTACGAGCTGCAGAAACTCAAGACAGCATTACTTTGATTAATCCGAAGCCCAGATGTGTTGCGAAGATAGCATCAAGGTGCTTCTTCTTGTTGGAGATGCCATTAGGACAAAAAAAGACACAGTGAAATGATCAGGACACTCTTTATATCCCTCTGGGTGCTTCTGTAGCTGAACACATCAATTGTTAATAATTGTATTCATGAGCGTGATGGTTCTCAAAATTTATAGCAAACTCTTTGACTGTAAAATAAATTTCACTGCCCCTTTCAACACAGATTTTTTAAAATTAATATAAGAACTAATTCAAATGTCATTCAGATATTAAATTTTAATTTGTGCAAAATATGTTAGCAGTTTATTGTATTTATTGTAATTTATTGTACGTCAGCAATCTACTGTATTGCATGAAGCCCTTCCTTTCAGCATTGTAACAAAAATAAAGAAATAAATACGTACTGTAGATAAATTACACACTGACTATGATTCACAGTTCTCTCGGGATACCCGGACCTCACTTTGAGGACTTTGAGAAAAGTTACTGTAGACAGCACGTACATGAGCTTGCTAATTAAATTTCAATAATGTATTCATTCTGTTAAAAATGTGTGTACCAAATGAAGCTCAAAGAGCAATGTGATCTCTTTGATGTTCAATGCCAAGTTGTCTCATCTGAGTTGTAATACTCTGTGAGGTGGATTTCTTTCTTTCATCTAGCGTGTTTTTTTTTTTTTCCTGTCTTGTTCTGTTTACACCTCTATTATGGACATCTTTTCCCCATCCCCATTGGAAGTGTTTCAGCTATTAAAGCCTATAGGGCATTAAAAGTAACTATAGAGTATAATATTTTATTTTCACATTTTAACTCATTCTGCCTTTGTTATAAAACCTTGACTTAAATTTACAGGTGCCTCCCTTATCAGCAGGACGGCTTCTATTAATTTTAAGTTTTAATTAGGCCAAGATTTCGTAATTTTTCAGTGCCATGTTTAATAAGATGGGGAGCAGACACAGTCTCAATCTCAACAGGGTACGTGGTGTCTAAAGGCATCTAGCAGATGGCAGAACTAATGCAACATTCTATATTAATTAGATGTAAAATTGCTCTTCTGATTCCTGATTCCATTGCCTGATCTATCCGGAAAGAACACCCATTGATTTGTCTTTAAGATTTTTTTTATTCATTCATTCATTCATTCATTCATTCATTCACTCATGTGTCCTAATGTGGAACACTTTGGGCGTATTTATTTGAAAGTTCTTTGAGCTTCAACTTGATGTAGTTGATACCATAAAATCTTCCAGAACCTCCTGATTACGTGACTGCTCGCTCGCTCGCCCGCCCGCCCGGATTAGCCTAACCTACATATCTTTGGACTATGGAAGGAAACCTGAGTACCTGGAGGAAACCCACCAAGCACAGAGAGAACATGCACACAGAGACGGGAATCGAGCCTGGCCTGGAATCAAACCATGCAGAGCACAACAGCACTGGAACGTTTAACTGGATGTATCATTTTGCTTTACAGGTGTTCAACTATTGTTAACTTTTTAAAAAAGGAAGTGCTTGGTGTGTGGAACAAGGGAATTTGCACCCAATACATTAGCTTTCCATTTGATTATATTTTGGATGCAAACATGGAGACTGTTATTTAGATTAGGATTCTGAAGCGGAATAAGTAGAAATATATAAATGAATATTCAAAGAACTGCCCACCACCTATAGGCTTTTATTATCCTTACTTTTTCACAAAATAGTACCTACACTAATTTCAGACTGCTTTCACCCCTCTTACTTCTACTAATTGTTACTGATATTCAGTGCACCACCATGTCCACTGATTTTGATTTTGCTTAATTTAGCATTATATTATAAAACATGAATTAAAAATGGGTCTGTAACTCAACAAGAAAGCAAACCTTTGCATACATAATGTATAGTCAACATAGACCAGGTAAAGAAGAACTAGAAACAGAGCTACCTTAAACATGAGGAGTTTTCGAGAGACCCAGTTCCCAGATTTTTCATGTGCTTTACTGGTAAGCTGCAAATACAGCTTGCACTGCATACTTAATCCAACAGGGGAAATCTCAGCGCAACCCAGAGAATCAAGAGAAGCATTTGTACTGAGTCATACACTGGCAAAGAGAGGGGTCATGGCTTACCAGACTTTTATACTTCAGAGAGTTCCGAGGGCTCGCGGACAGAGAGACAGCTTCTTTCTTTATCCCATCGAAAAAAAAATCCACCCCCATCATTCGTTTGTGTTTTCCATCGCTTCTCACGCTGTGCTATGTCTTCTGTAATCAGCGATTAGAGGCAAGACACAAGCATGTTCACTCAGTGTGTAGTTGATTTAGAGCAAAACAATAATTCACTTCATAATCCACAGCATAGGTCAAACCACAAGCAAGCAACATCAAATAAGGATAAACCATGGCATGAAATGCAAGCAAACTGACAACCAGGAGACACTAAAGCAGAAAACAGGGCTCAGAAACGCACTGAATATGAAAATTTGTATTCTTGTATGAGAATTCTTTTTTTAAATATTTGCCCAAATTATGTCTCCCGGAAATGAGTAAGTTCATGAACATTTCTTCTTGCAGCATCATGGAATGCTCACGTAGGGGGTCTATTCAGCTCGCGGGACGGTTTAACTTGCAGTCGGTAACAGTGGGTACAAAATTTTTAGCAACACTGCACCACTTTATTAAATCATCTTCAGTTTATTAATCAGTTTCACGCTGCTAAAAAGAACTACTTTCGGCATGTTAATTGGGCTTATATTTGAATAATGAGTCATGTTGCAATGTGTTAGTTTCTAGGAGTTTTGGCCAAGCTCCTGACAGACCCACGTGACATTTGCCTTTCCATGCTGCTCCTAAGTTCCCATTCATCACTGAACACTCACCGGGTCATTATTGCAGGGGATATTGCACTGTTAATCATATCTACATTTATTAAAATGAGACCGATAGTCAATTATGTGCTGCTAGCCAGAGATCCTGTCATCTAATTTGTGTTCTCAAAGAAGGGAGCGAGAGGGAGAGAGCTGGTTAAAGGGCTTGATCCATGAGGATCATCACTCTCCAGGATGAGTATCATCTTTTAATTTGGGATTTGTTTTCACTAAGAGACTCCGTGTCTCATTTTCCCTGTGCTACACTGACATCTTCTGGCTTTTTCTTGCTGTCAGCCTATATGGAATATTGTGTGAGTGATTTGAGGAGAGTATATACTGTAAGCAGGCAGTTTGTTAGAAACATGTAGGGATAGAAAATATACATTGTCTTCATGAAGTTGTGATTTTGTTACCATGAAGTAGTTAAGTGCATGTTTCCTTAATTAGCTCATTTGTATCCAGCATGCTTCAAAGTAGTATCTAAGCATTTATAATAAGATTGTCCTTGACCTTAACTGTAAATAAATAAATAAATGTAATGAAAAAAAAAATCATCCTTGCTTTATTGGTGGACAGAGAGAGAGAGAGGTTTTTTGAGGTTTTAAACTCACTTTATTATAACAAAATTAAATAAGGGACTATTTTACAATTTATGTACAGTTATATGCATTGCGTGTGTACATATATACATATATACACATAGAGAGGGGGGGGAGAGAAAGAGAGGAGGAGAGACAGAGAGAGGGAGAGAGAGAGGGAGAGAGAGAGAGAGGGAGAGAGAGAGAGAGGGAGAGAGAGAGAGAGGGAGGAAAGAGTTTTTTTTTTAACTCACTACATATACACATGCACACACACACTCTACATATACACACTAGCACATACATACATATGCACACACAGACACTCATACACACATACATATACACACACAGACACACTCATACACAATATACATATATATATACACTTTTTTTTAATTTTTTTTATTTTTTTGCAGTCATTCATTCTTCTTTATAGTTTTTGGTTTGTTCAGCTTCTGTCCATTTTCTCTTCTTCTTGAGTGTCTGTGGGTTTTTGAGCTTTTTTTTCTGCTAATTTTGCCTTTTTTAGAAGCGTTTTTACTAAGTGTTTCTTTTTTATGTCCGATATCTGTAATTGGTCTAGTTCTTGTAGGTATTTGTTTGCTTGTTCCTGGATGTCCTCTATGTCTTTTTGTGGTTCCCCCTGTGTGTGTGCGGTGCTGCATCCGGCTTCTTCTGTGTCCAGTGTTGTTGTGTTCAGTGTTTGGCTGCGGGTTTTCCGTTTGTTGATTTGTTCTGTAATGTGCGTCTCTTCTCTTTTCCTCCTGGGTTTTACTGTGGTTTTCTCTTTGGGTGTCGGTGCTGGTGTGCAGGTCTGAGGTTCCTGTGCCTCTCCGCTGCTGGGGGCGGGGTCAGCGTTGTGGGCGGGGTCAGCGCTGACTACTGTACACGCGCCGGGATGTTTACTCACACTGTGTACAGTAGTGGCGGTGCTGGAGTCAGCGCCGGGTGCGGTGTGTGTCTCTGCGGTGGCGGTGTGTGTCTCTGCGGTGGCGGTGTGTGTGAGACTGACCTTCGTGAGCGCTGACTCGGGCGTGTCGCTGAGGCCCGCGGCGGACTCGGACTCCTCGGTGTTCTCAGGCTGACTGTCCCCGCGCCGCTGCTGCTGTTTCCCGGCCGCGTCGCTCCTCGAGCTCCCCGGCTGCGCGGCTCCGTGTGGACAGCTCAGCCTTTTGTGTCCGACGTCCCCGCACTCGAAACACCTCAGCGGCTCCGTGGTGGCGAACACGGTGTAGCTGCCGTCCCCCACTTTGCACTTAAAGTTCACGTTCAGTGTCCCTTCCTGGTTATTTAGCACCATTAGAATCTGCCTCCGGAAGGACAGGACGTGCTTCACGCTGGAGCTCTTACACCCGAGCGGAATGGCCCACATGGGGCTGACGAACCTCCCGAATCGGGCCAGCTCCCTCATGATCGCCTCGTCCTGTACAAACGGAGGCACGTTGGAGATCATGACTCTCGTGGCGGGGGCAGACAGAGGGGAGACCGGCACCGCTGATCCTCTCACGGTTATTCCGCTCTTCACGAGCGCGCTCACGAGGTCGGTCTTTTTTAGAAACACCACCACCGCTTTGTTCATCCGGGAGGCTGAGTAGATGTTCTCACACCCGACCTCCTCCCCCACCGCTAGCAGCACTTCTTCAACGAAGACCCCAGTGTCCACGACACACCTCACGCCATTCCGGAGAGACAAACTCTCCACACCGGCCTCGGAGGACATGGTGCCCCGCTCGCTCTCTCTCACGAAAAAGTTTCAAATCATATGTATTTTAACTAACGTAATTAATGGAAATGAAAAAGGGGAATAAATAAAGAAAAATAAATAAATGAATAAAGAAGTGTGTGGGGGGGGGGGAACGGGAAGTTTTTTCGGCAGGACTTGGCAGTCCCGGCAAACTTGGCAGGACGCCAAACAGTCTTTCACGCGCTCCCTCACACCCAGCGCATGCGCAGAGAGAGAGAGATTTTTAGAGACTTTAGAGCTCATTGCATTTGTTCTCTCTCTCTCAAGGTTACTACATGGATTGAAGGCTTATAAGGTAATGTTTTTTCCCCTTTAGGACATCATAAGTAGGTGAGGAGATTACAGTTAAATGGAATACAATGAAAAAAGTTAATAACAAATAGCCTGCCATCTGTTTCATTAAATTAATATTTTAAAATATGGTTGTTTGGCCTTCAAACTTCAGACAAACTGGGATCAGCAAGGACAGAGTGATCTTTTACTATCGCTTTCTCATTCAACTTCTGTAAAATATGTTAGATATCAGTTATATTGACGATTTAAAAAGTGCACAATTTATCATTATGGTATGAATTGACATTCTACTGTAGATTACAAGTGAAGATCTTGAAATATCTTTTTTTTTAAAAATGAAAACATTATTTACGTCCACACAGAGCAAGAGAAGATGTATAATATTCATTTCGCTGTACAATCAGCCTCTTCCACTGCACTAGATCATCTCTCTCGCACTCGCTTTCTCTCTCAGATGCACACAGTTTATTGTATTTATGGGAAGAATAACCTCAGCCCACATCCTATTCCTTTAGGAACTGCCTCCCTCTGTTCCCTCCCTATGCCTCTCTGTGCTCACCAAGCTCAAGGCTAAACTTCCACCACCTCTGCAATTATGTTCCAAGGACTTTGATGCTTGGGTTCTTTTTCTGTTCTCAGCATTGGTCTGATGTTGTTGGTTTTATTCCCAACAGCTCTCACCTCAGGCTTGTACTTTTACTGACTACCTTGTGCCAGCCGCTAGAAGATGGGCTCAATTGCTAGAAACAGCCTCCCACAAACCCTGTTTCAGGTCTTTACTGCTCACTATCAAAAAAAGAATCTGTTCGAAACTTTCTCAGGTATCTGCTGGATTTCTATTTCTGTACAGCTACAGTATGTTGCCTTTTGTCCTTTTACCCAATGGAGTTATAGCGTTCGAAGCAGGACGGCAGTATTCAGAACACCGTTTGATTAGGTTTGAAATCATGTTTTTACATAGATAAATAATAATGCCTGTTTTGGTTTTAATCTTCTAATAATCTGAAAAAAACACAAGCATTGTTCAAAAAATGTGCTTGCTTTATAAAATGAAACCTTGGCGAGGAAGCCTAAATGGTGTACAGATTTTTATATTTGTTGTTGTTTGCTCCTTTCATTTTCGCAGATGTGAGTTTTAACGGCTGTCCTTTTCCGAGTTAAAACTGTAGTGCTTCCTGTATTGGCCCGAGATCCGCTTTATTTACCGCCTCCTGAACAGAGCAATTCATTCTCCCTGCTGAGCGCAGTGCAGCAGCTGCGGTGGCCTGTCTCGGCCGCCGTTTTGATTTCTGTTTCCCATTTCCAGTTTATCACAGATTGATAAGGTCACCCCACGCTGTCACCTGCTCTAACAAACTCCATTTACCTTCTGCTGCAATGTTATTAACAATATGAGATGTTGTCCAGCAGACAGTGCACCCACGGAGGAAAAGACATCATTTTACAGCACCATCCTGTGTGTGTGTCGCTATCTTATCCTCTTTCCTTTCTGGAAATTGTTGATTTTAGATCCCCTCAGGAAACTTGTAATGTGGCTTATTTCTCACAGAGGTTAGGCTCATAACAGGTATTTGTTTCTGGCTGAAGTGTAATAATCCTGTGAGGGGGGAAAAAAACAGGGGGGCTTTTTTCCAATCAGAACTCATCTAATGTGGACACCCAGTTGTTAGATTGCAATTAATATTGTAATGTGTGTGTGTGTGTGTGTGTGTGTTTACTTTATGCATAGTTTCTACTCGGGTGCATTGTAAATATTCATTATTATAAGACGTGACAATTATTTAGAAAAAAAACTGCATCTCATTTATAGTACATATACTGAGGCTCTAAGATCAAGGATATTCACTTAAAACTTATCAAGGTCCAACTACCTACAAATCTTTGCCTACAAAAGTTCTAGATATACCAGTAACGAGTGCTGGGCGACAATAGCAGTTATCTTTTAATACCCTAATCATTAGTAATTAGTACAATTTGAAGTGGTTGATGGGCTGCTTATAAGAATAGCAACACACATCTTCATTATGTAATGTTGCCATTACATGCAAATGGCCAATACGCAGCTATAACTAGCTAGCCATATAATAACAGTTAGCCAGTCGGTTAAATGAAATGGAAGAATTTGTGAAACTCTGTGAAATTTCTTCCCTTTTTGACAAAATCCTCCCAAGCCCTGTAGCTTGTCTCTGGTCTAATGATCTGCCTTTAATAAAATATTTTATATCCACTGTCCTAGGTTATCGATGTGATTCTTGTGTAATGATAAATATTAAAATGTGCTGTGAATTGTGGTATACGTAGAACTCCATTCAAAATGATGATATCTACAAAATGCAGGCTGTCTCGGAAGGACAAGTTGGCCAGTGTGTGTGAGTTTAAGGGTGGTTGTGGTGCAGTGATTAAGGCTTTGGGCTACTGCTTGAACGATTGTGCATACAAATCTCAGCCCCACCAAGCTGCTTCCTCAAGCAAGGTCCTTAAGTCCCAACTGCTCTGTCTCAGACATACATTTCTTTGGGTTCAAGAATCAACCAGATGGGTAAATGTACAGTGCCTAGCCAAAAACAAGTCACCATTTCACAAAGGTCAAATTATTGGCCTGCATCAAGCAGCAAAACAAACCAAGAACATTGAAAATTTTGGATTTGGTTAAACGTGGAAGAAACATGGTCTGGGGGGAAAAATATGAATGCCAATCACTTACTTGCTTAAGGAAGTTTCATTTCTACAAAAAATGACCGTACAAATTCCAGCTATGGTTAATAGCAAAAGTAAGATCGTGTCCACAAACAAAAAAGGGGGAAAGAAGCTTAAATTTGCTAGGGCGCATAAACATTTGGAACAATGGTAAAAGGTTGCATGGTCTAATGAGTCCTGTTGCAAAAAGATGGGTGTGCCAGGGTAAGAAGGGAAGCGAGACACTCATCATGCATAATACACAAACCTCCGGAGGCAGTGTTGTAGTCTGGAGTTGCTTCGGTTGGTCAGGTCTAGGCTCAGCAACATTATGTGGCAATAAAATGACATCAGATGAGTAACAACAACTGATTGATTTTTTTTTTTTCTCATATTTCAGGACAGTAGAATCAAAAAGTGTTTTTTTTTTTGTAGTGCATAATATTGACAGATGCTTTACTTTATACTGTAATCATCCATACTGTAATCAAAGTTAAAGGAGGTTGAATCAAATCTTGTGAATGTGTATCTTCTTTTTTGGCCAGGTGGTATCAACCAAAATATACAGGAATTTACTTATGGCTGTACAATATAAACATGTACAAATTATGATTGTGATGCCTCACACTGTGGCAATGTGATCATAATATGCAATTTTATTTTCATCCAACCCTGATGTGGCTTTTTTCATTATCATATTTTATTATAGTTTCTTTATGTTCACTTCAATGCTATTAATAAGTCACCCAGAAAGTGGCACATTTAAGTTGTCAAATTAATAGGAATTTTGTAAAAAAGCGTTCTTTGAATTGTTATACATTTCCAAGGGCAGACTTGGAATTTCTTTCACAATGATAAAAAAATAAAAATCAGCACTAAAAAGGTCAATAATGCTAAAAGAATTAACAATCAATATTTCTTGCCTAGCTAGGGCAAACAAAACCTCGCCTGTTGTCTCATCAATGCATTTTCACTTGTCTTTTGTCTGTTTGTACACAAGGCTGCATTGTTAATCGAGGCATGGATAGACAAACATTGCCCAACTCTATTTAAAGGCACAGAGCTGTATCATTAAATCGCAATGTAATTACACAGATCGCTTATTAAAGATCTCACCGCAGCACCCTCACTATGCACAATTTGAGTTGAACTTATCCGAGCGTAAATATCGTTTAACAGGGTGTTAAAACATTGCAGTCCATGGGGAACCATTACAGTCCAAGTCTCGGACCCGGCTCGACCAGCTGTGGGCTAATTCTATGTAAATCACAAACTGTGAGATTGCCATCATGCTCCACTAACTGAGAGAGTGAGGCCATTTGAATTTCATACCCGTCATTTGCAGCCTTTCATCTGACCATGATAGCGATGTGAATTGGCTAACTGTCAGAAGTGGAGCCAAGGATGCTCTTGCTACCTAATTTAGTGTGCATAATGCATTTCATAACTGATGTTATTGGTGTTGCAGGGCTACACCTGTGGCAGCTCGCTGAATTATGAGACCACAGACTTGATCTTAGTGCTTTGTGTGTGGGTGCTAAAGTGGAGTCAACATTTTGGTTTGCCACTGGGAAAATCCTTCCATGAATTTGAGGTTCTGTCGCACACTCATCACTAATAATGGATTTCCTCACTGATCAGCCATTATGTTAACACCACACAATGTTAACATATTAACACTGATTATCAAGTATATACCAGTAAACTGGTAACAGCATCATGTGTACCCGAAGCTCATTTATGCCTGTGTGGACCAAAGGCTATGCCATCCGGTCCAGTCCCACAGAAAAGCCAATGTGTACCACAGCTGCTGCGCATGGGGCCCAAAAATCAAAAAGTCCAAGGCTGCCTACGTGTCCTCTAAACTCTGCAAATTCCAATCCAATCAAGCACCCGTGGGATGCCTCAGTCTGATCAAACAAGTCTGATCTATGGAGGCCCCACCTCGCATCCCACAGCACTCAAAGGATCCATTGCCAACATCCTGGTGCCACTACAGACACCACAGTAAACTCCAGAGGTCTTGTGGAATCATGCCACATTACCACAGTACACCCTGAGAGGTCTGCCCAGAGAGACTAGAGCTGGCCCAAGGGGAACCTTCACACTTGTCATCATGCTTTGCATTGTAATTCTATGGCTGATCAGTGTAAAGTATCTGAGATTTCGAATGCCGCTGTGAAAGAGAAAAGAACAAAGTACCAACATCACTTAAGCTGGCAAGACCTACAGTAATGCAGACTTATCAGGTTAATAATGAAGGCACCCCTCGTTGGTAGAAATCATTAACAGTGCAGAGTCTGGGTCGGTGTTTAATAAAAGAAAAGGTAGAGTGAACATTCTGTTAATTGTTAATTTATTAAAAGATCATTAAATTGATTTGTTCACTGGATAATTAAAAAAGAACTATCATCCAGTATCGAGTAAAGGCTGATAACGAGACTACATAGACGGCATTGTAAACGACTTTAACTCTTGCTGTAATTAACTTCAACTTTTTTCTTTTTTAACAATATACAGTCAGTTTAAGACAAGTTCTTAATGTTAGAATGAAGAGAAATCAGTCATGCAAAGAGACAACTTTGAGGCTGGTGTTTAAGCACCTTTACATATTGAATGAGACAGAGACTGATGTGGATGAAGCTGATAATCCAAGTGACAATTCATTTCCCATTGTAAATGTATGAATGTATGTTTTATTTTAAGTTTTGGCAGTAAAAAACATGCCAATGGAATTTGTCTTTCCATTAGTAGATCTAATGATAAATAGAGATATATGGGTTGCCTTTCAGTGAAATTTGAATCAAACGTTTATACTGTACATATTTTCTTTTCTGTAACTTTTCGAAGTAACCATATTTTAAAATGTTAGAACGTTACATGTGGTTGAGTTACATACAAAAAAAGAAGTACAAATTGACGAATGACGTAATAGAAAATGTTAAAATTTGACCACATGGAAGGTCCTCCCAGTGAGCCACACTAGTATGTGTGTAACTCTTACATAACACATAGGAGTCAATGCAGTTTGCTCATGAGCCACTGGGGGGCAAAACAGCACCATTGAGTCATTTTACAAGTCACATAAATGACCTATTTTTCCCTGTGCAAAGACATTGTCTGGTGCTTCTTTGAAATGTATTGTCTATTTGCACCGCAACACAATTTACAGACATTGCTGTATGTCTACATGTCAAATAATACTTTTAAATCCCACTTAGCTGTGAGTGCTCAGTGCTGGAAGAATGAAGCAGTTTTCATTCATTCCATAAGGAAGCAAAGTCAAGTGGAGGCATGTCGTGCTGCTTCTTAAAACATCACGGGCCATTTCTGACGTCAGATCCGTTGCAATAACAGCGGCAAATAAAAATGAAGAACGTCAGTTGATATATTCTAATAACCTTTGGGTTATGATTATAAACCATTGCTGTATGCTAAAGTGGATTTAAACTGTAGTTCTTAGGCCATCTCAAGCACCATCATCTACTTCAAAGAAGTGCAGTCGTCAAATTAGCATTTGCGTGCGCCAGGACAAAAACTATTAATAGCATCTCTGATAAGGCCAACAGCTTTGTAGAGCGGTTATATATTTTTTAAAGATGCATTAATCCCCAAAGGCATGAAGGACTGTCCCTGCAGACTTAGCAGGTCTTTGGCCTTGGAGCTAATTGTTTGTGTCCTAAATCAGATCTTGGCTGAATGTAGAGCACCTTGGAAAGGGGAAATGTTGAAATGGATTTAACGATGCCAGGGGAGCTGGGTTAAATCTTCAGAGACAGCTGGCCCGGAGAGAGAGAGAGAGCGGGAGAGCGAGAGAGCGAGAGGGGGAGAGAGATGCTGAGGATGTGAGCATTAACTGGGGCGAGCTCATACCACCTCACAGTGGAAGGATTAGACCGAGGAAATGGAGGCAGCTGCGAAAAACGGAAAAATTAGCTGAAGGTCTGGGGAGGAGATCGAGCTAAGGTCAGACAGAGATGGGACTGCTTCGGGTGTGCCCAAGGGGAGTGCAGGCCGAGCATAAGACATGTGAATGAAGGTTACTGGATATGCGGTGATCTCTCTTCATAAAAGAAAACCAGGAATTTTTTTTATTACTTATTTATATATATTTTTTGCCCTTGTCCTTCAATGAATGGATGCTGTTGTCTGAGAGTGTTTTTTTTTTTGCATTATCCATCATGCAGCATTCTTTAAAATATGTATGAATTTGATGCTATGTATGATGCTATAATATGAAAGAGAGTGCAATATGCAAAGTGCATGCCTTGCTTAAATGTTAAATAAACAACTTCTTACAAAATGCTTTACTACATTAAGGGATCCCCATGTATTATTAATCTTATATTATATAATATCCATCCACCATACACGTGACTGTAAATTAATCATTACTATTAGATTGAGGATGTTTTAAATTAAAGTGGAAACTAGTGTTAGTCTGCTGTTACCGTATGACCATTCAGATGTGAGAATCCAACAGTGCTTAGGTATGGCATGCATAATACTGTACAAATCAGATCATGTAAATATAAAACTATTTCTTTAAGTGTTAATAAGGATTAAAGTTATCAAGACACAGAACTTGATCAATTTCATGCAGTCTGTACTAGAATTTCTGTTAGAGATTAAGGGTTCACTTCGTCTGGCAGAGTTTTGAAGAAGGTTGCCAGAACTGTGCACCATGTACAGTATACTGTGTTAACCAATTAATCCAGATGGATGCTCCGTCCCTTGCTTCTTGTATTAGTTTACAGCAAACACCCAAAGTTTCAGCTAACATAATTTGTAAAGAGCCCTTGAGAGTAAACCATCCTTGCTCACCAGCCATCCTGCTGAAGCACACTGAAGGCAGGGGACTTTTCAAGGCCTCAGCCTACTTCTCATTTGCAGAGAGAAAGGAGGAAAAAATAGCTAAATGAGACATCACATGGTGCTTGTCTAGAGCTACAGCTTTTGAAAAAAAAAAATTGTAGCAGTGATTTTGGCTTTGATTTGATAAAAAAGCAGTTTTTCATTCAAAAGGTTGATTTATGCTTCGTTGCACTGAACTGAGGGTCGTTTTGATCCTATTAAGCCTTTTGATAGTTTGATATTTCACAGTAAAGTAGATTCAGATTTAAGTCCAGCATACAAAAGAAATGCACTCACACTTGTATGATTGCATTGTCAGTCTCCAACAATAGCTCCATCAAAAGAATTTTACAGCAAAATGAGGCGAAGGAAAAACTAAAAGAAGTGCAGTTGTTATTTATGTACACATTGTTTACTCAGTATCAAACATGTCTGGAGAAAAATAAAAGTGTTTCACAATAGGGACAAATGACCAATCAAACCATAGGACAGATTTTTTTTTTTTTTTGTTAGAAATATGTCCAGGTTCCTTTTTTCACATTAATCTTTAATTATGGGCCTTTTGAACCCCATTATTAGCATTAACCACATTTAATGATGGTGAAAAGCTATTTTCATAATCAAATCCTCTGTAGATAGATGCTCGTTAAGTCAAATTCATTCCCTGAGACAAAAGCATTGGCACATAATTAAAACATAAATGACAGACATTTAAGTTTCTTTTGTGTGAATGCATGTGTCCAGTCCAAAGTGCAACTGTACATAGGAGGAACTGGAATCTGAAATGAAAGTGATCATCAATAGTAAAAAATAATTCGCTATATCTGTTTTTTAAAATATTTTAATATGCTCTAGTATTCTTGAATATTGACCAGGCAGTATGTCTTCATACAGTACACCTTCCATACATTTTAAATACACATTTACTTGGAGAATGCTTGACCAGAACAAAAATTTATTTTTTTCCAAATGTTCATTTTACATTTAATGTTTGTAAAATGTGGCACATCCAGTATGCCTTGTATGTCTTTTGAAATTAGCTGTTGTCTTAGACAGAAAAACGTGTCATTAACTTATGATCAGATTTTCCGACGCTGCCTGTCTGAGATTTGAGCAGTCACTGTGGTATTATAGTGTACAGATGGTTCGTTGAGTGTTATCTTCAGTAGACTGTCCAAATAATGTGTTAGCCTGTAGTCTAATCTTGAGATGATGACACAGTTTAAAAAGGGATTGGACAGAGAAGGTTAACAGGAAGGCTTTAGGGAAATGTATGTCAGGTTGTAACTTGCACGGAGAAGATTAGCATCCAGGACATCTCAAAAGCACTGTGACAGTACAGGAATAATAAACAGTGAACATGGATTGTATGACAATGAAGGCTTCCACTTGTTAGTGTTATGCTGAGGTGTAAATAGACATACAATAAATACACACATGTATACATCCATACTGTAGATACATACATATATTGTGCATATTCAAGTGTAGAAGAATAAGCTGCTATGAATTTTTCTTTCCCACAAATTCTATAATAGAACGGTAATTTATTAAGAATGTATCATCAATGTAATAATGGTGTTAATTGAAAAAAAATGTCAGATTCTCTGTAAATAATTTCCTATTAACATATAACAATGATACGTGAAGTTAATGACAGAATTTCCTTTAAAGTAAGATATGCAAGTTGTAAGTAATGGTAAACAGTAGAATATTTAGGTTAAACTAATTAAATAGAATTAAGTACATGACAGTTTTACATTATTTTAGTGTAATAGACATAAAAAAAAGCTACATGAGGACAAAATCATTGTTCTAAATGGATGTGTTTAAAAATAAATTAATTAATAAAAAATGATTTGCGTGGGTCCGTCATTGTGGCACTGCTGAGGTGTTATTTTATGTAATAAGAGCCTCATTCTCACCCAGTATGAAAAAATGTCACAGTGGTCTTAGTCACAGGAAGCAGTATAGGAACTGTTACATTCAGGGGGGAAAAAAAGAATAAACTGTACTAATTGCGTTCCTACAGTAAGTATTGTTGAGTGAGTTATAAGAACACATACAATTATTATTAATAAAAAGTGTCCACACACCTCTGTACAGCCAAAAGTTTGTGGACACCTGATCATCACACTCGTACTGTATGAATTTATCTACTCATAAATTCCATACTAGTTATTATGAAGACCTCTTCTTTTCTTGGAAGGCTTTCTGCTACATTTTGGCGCATTGGCTTTGGGGATTTGTCCTCATTCAGTGTTCTATTTCTTGCAAAGGTGTTCAGCGGAGTCGCGGTCAGGGCTTTATACTGTACAGGCCACTCGAGATCTTTCACTCCAGCTTCAGCAAACCATGTCTTCATGGACCTCACTTTGTGCACAGGAACACTGTCATGCTGGATCATGTTTGCGTGCATGGATTTCAGTGAAGAGAAATTGTAACGCTACAGCATAAAAAGGCGTCTTCAAACTTTGTGACATCAGATGAAGCGCATATAGGTGTGATGGTCAGGCGCTCACTTACGTTTAGCCATATAGTGTACATTGTACAATAAAAATGCAAAAAAAATTTTTCCAAATTCCCTTGTATTTATTTGAATCAGTAAATAAAATAAAATCTGATTCAATCTGGGTCATCTAAATGAAAATGGTAGACACTTTCCAGGGAGCTTCTTTGATGCCATTTCTAGAAAAGTATGAGAAGTACATCTTTTCTTTATGCCAGCTGACCCCTGAAAATGTTACAACCCTTTTTCTTCAACCGCTGACTGCTGGGGAAAATCTACTGTCTGTCTTTGTGTGTGTGTGCGCATATCTACAATGTGCAGTTATCCAATCACCCGCGGCTTGAATTACATCGACTTTGGGTTTCTTTGGTGTAGTTATGCATCCGAGGCGTCACACTGCTCCTTGTTTCATCTGGATGGATTGCATTGTCTCCTCCCACCCTGAGTGATTTGTTTATTTATTCGCAGCAACAGATGTAAATAATAACAACCCCCTGTGCTGTGCAGGTGCACCACACTGAGCTCGACATGACGGAGCATACCAAATGAAGATACGGACTACACTTGTGTACAGACAGATAAGCGGTAAATAATCACAGCTCTATAAACCCCCTGCACAAGAAAAAAAAAAAGCTCTGGCATCAGCACAGAAATAACACCATTGTTATATGGCATTGTGTGTTGTTCTCACAGCAGAGCCAGAGCTTGTGCTGACTCGAGAAACTGATTTGGAACCGTTGAACTATTATTATGGGGCAGGTCCCTCGAGATTTGCTGACATTTACAAGGTTTGGGACATTCACTTGCCTTCTCGGTTAACTGTAGCACAAATTAGGGTATTTTCATAATAACCGTCATCATTTAATGTAGCTGACAGTGACTCATTTCTGCCAAACTGCTCGGTAAACCTAGCTAATCACCAACATTTCAGTGATATTTATACCTTTTTTCAAGCTGGGGTTTTTGGTTGAAAGGTCAATGTTTTAGTAATGACTCTCATTATTTGTTAAGCAATCAGCAAATGCTGAATTATACCTGTGTTTCCCTGTTATAGTGCTGCAGGACTGCTCTGAGTATTTTAGTGTTTTCTCTATGTACGACATTTCAAACACAAGCCAGATTTTAGCATTGAGGCTCTGCATCACACCGCCTCCAGGTCCAGGACTTTTAGACTTTTAGTCATATAATGATAGTCGCAAATCAATCCTAGGAACAACAACAAAAAAAGAGCAAAACCTTGGATTGCGAATAACTTGGTGTGTGAGTGTTTTGCAAGATGAGCAAAAATTTTAAAAATGACATTTTGCCATAAGTGGTACGTATATGTATTGTCTGCCGAGCGTCACTGAGCTCAATGGTTCTTCTCTCTCTTACGCTGCAGGGTTGTGGGTCTCAGTGCATGTGTGTCACTCGTACTGTATAATCAACATCCGTGCACGTGTATACTATTTCGTATAACATTGTGACCACGTGTGTGCGCGTAAAATAATTTTTTTTGTCTAAGTGTAGTGACAGTTCTTTAGTAAATGTAGTGCAACAACGGCCCCCGTTACGAAAAAGGTTAAAAACTCTGTAGCAGTGCGGGAGATAAATCTGTTTAGCAACAACGCAACGTAACATTGCCGTGAGCCGACAGACAGCAGTGATTCTGTTGGTGTGTGTATGTGAGAAAGTTGCTCTGCTCAATAATCCCCTTCCTCCTCTTTCTCTTTTTCTATCCTCCCTAGTCTCACTCACACCAGCCACAATTCTTTTCAAAGGTTTATTGCTGGTTTATTTATTTTATTTTAACTTTGTCTATGTATTAATAATTTTTATCTGAATATTTTTGGGTCGTGGAACAAATCATCAGAGTTGCCATTATTTCTAGTGGGGAAATTTGCTTCGATATATGAGTGATTTTATATATATATATATATATATATATATATATATACACACACACACACAATAGATACTTTATTGATCCTGAAAGAAATTCCAGATCCAGAGCATTCAGAATGCAGTAATTTGTTTATTACTTTATCTGTAACACCAATATATTATCCTGGCATTTTTCCGATTTTCACTATTTTTCAGGTATGAATTCCACGGTTTAATTGTGTTTGTAGTCTAAATTAACAGAAACATTGGGACCAAACTTGCAACAAACAAGTCTCTGCAAAATTTCACATGCAAATTACTGGCAGAACCTTCTACACTGATCAGCCATAATGTTAACACCACCGCCAGATGAATTGTATAACATAGATTATCTATTCTATACAAGTAAACAGGAAGTGGCATCACGGGCACCCAAAGCCCATCTGTTCCCACAAGGGCCAAAGACCAAACCATTCAGCTTGATACCATAGAAGAGCCAATGCAACACAAACCACCACGGTTTTCAAGTCAACAGTGGCCATGAAAGAAAGGTATCAGAACACCCATTACATCACAGCCTTCTGTAAACAGGTTCCAGCAGGCAAAGACTTTAAGGCTGTTAACACAGGCTTCAGATTCCACAGGATACTCTGGATAAACAAGCCTGATTGACGAAGACCCCGTCCTGCTACCCACAGAACTTAAAAGATCCGCCACTGACATCCTACCTAAGTGGTTTTAATGTTAATGGTTATAAAGTTATGGCTGATTGGTGTATACAGTTAATATCAATGTTTTCTCACTGTGCACTGTGTGCCACGCATAAATTGGACTGAGCTCAATATGTTTAAAAAATGTGTAAAATTATGTATTGACTATAGATCTTATTTAAATAGCCTAGTGGAGAGGTTAGCAAGGTTCAATTACTTAAGGGCAGAGTGTGTGATTAATTGTGTTCGAGGTGGCTAAGTAAGCTGCATGCAGATTTCTGACTGTGAAGATTGTTTTTTTAGATTGCGTCCAGTTGTCCAAGGATAGAAATGTTACTGAAGATAAGCGGATAAATGAATGAATGAATGAATGAATGAGGTGGTTATCACTCTCACCTTGCACCTCCAGGATCGGGGGTTTGAATCTCACCTTCAGTCTGTATGTATCGAGTTTGCAAGTTTTCATGCACTTGATGGGTTTCCTTTGGGTATTGATAAAAGGGTGCTTCAGAATTAGGCATAGAGAATTTCTCAGTTTATGAAATTCTTTTTATTCTTCATACTTGTACATTCTTTTTAAACTTATCTGCATTCAAGAACAGAATTTTATGTTGCAAGCATCACAAAGACTTAATCTTATAAGCCTCCATCCTATCTTGTACTGGCATCATGTTATGTGTTTCTCTCCTCTTACCTGTGTCCTCTCTTTCCTTCTTATCTCTCCTTCTTCTTGCCATTCTCCACTTTCCCCTGCATATCTCATCGCTCTGCATTTATTCTTCTGAAAAGCCACATTGTAAGTATAAATAGACAGGTTCTTTCGACGCTACATCTACTTTTTCCCTTATTGATTTCTGACTTGTTTCAATATTCTCACTATAATAATTATAATACTACTACTACAAATAATAAAGTTGCTGTGTTGACCCATTTTTCTTAATATTTTCCTTCTTGCTTGTTTATGTACTGTATGTAAAGTTGCCATTGGCTGATTTCAGTTGTTCTCTGCTTGCTTCTTTACTTCTTTACTTCATCTTTTTGACATCTTGTGAAAAGATGTCAAAAGTTGAACTACCAAGAAGCACTTGGTCAAATCTGAGAAACTGACCAGTTTAAAATTGCTACTGTATACCATTTCCTGTGTTTAATACACTGAACAAGTGAATAGACTGTTCTACACAATTGTCTCAATTTTAAAGACTTTTATCATGAAATCGTTACTGTATTGCCATGCATAATAAAGTTTCCTAGCTCCAGCATTTATAGGATAGTATATACAGTATGTATTCAGAAGCAAAAACAGTTTTCATACACAAAACGAAAAGGAAACAGCAACACTAACATGCAATGTATAGCTGCTTTGCATATTTACAGTATAACTATGGCCAACATGTGCCTGCCTTGCGGTAGTTCAAGCCTTTAGGCCAGCTTAAGTGGGAATTATTAATTGTGTAATAAAAGGTTCATATCAGTAGATCCAAATATATGCCTTTAATGCATAGTGCCTGCTATTATTGATAATCAGTTTAAGAAAAGGTGTAAAGTAAATCACCTCTAAATCACTTGAGGCCTATACTATAATTTAGCAGAAATATCAGGTGCCTGTGTGCCTTTATCAACATTGTCACAAAGCATTTTTGAAGAAATATATACAACCTGGATATAAAATTTACATTTAATAATTTATCTCTAATGACCGAGCCAGAGGCAAGAGAGTCAAAAAACTCCTTGAGATGACAAGAGGAAAAATCCTTGAGAAGATCCAGACTCAAAACTGGAAAAAAAAAGAAAAAAAACTGAGGACCTATGCTCATCTGTGTGACACTAGATAGTGTGTTAGTGTGAAATTGTGTGCTGTACACGCTGTATAGTCAAAAATTGCAATTGTATAACCAGTAAAATATGAGCTTGTGAACAGCTTATGAATATATGTGCCATAGATATTGTAGCAACTGAAATCCCAAGCCATCGTACTAAACTGTTTGTAGCAGTCCAAAGCTATCTTCAAGTGGTACCATCCGCAGTAATCTCATTGATCTTTTTGGCTATCCATGTGGGGCCATGCTCAGCAGCAGCTACTGGTTTTCCAGTGATGAGAACTCCAACTAAAAGAAGGGCATCAGGATGGATCGGGCAGGTCTGTAGAGCAGGAACGACCAGTATAACTGATATCACATGATTATCATGTGAAGTTCGAGAGAGAAAGAGAGAGAGGGATGACGTATAAGGGAAGGCATATAACAATCGTTAAAGAAACTGTACGTATGCAGAGTGTGCAGAGCAGAGCATGTATTGACAACCTAACTAAAAGTAAGAGCCCAAGGCAGCACAAGCAAGAGGGTGCCCTGAGACATACTGAGGCCAACCACTCTATCATCAACAAACTAGTGTGAACAGATGTTTGGCAGCATCCAAACATATCAGTTCACCTAAACACTCTAGATCTACTCCTTCACCTAAAATAAAAAGCTTGATCAAACAAACGGCTTAGATTTAAAACCTGAGACTGCCGAGGTACCAACAAAGAACCTGCATCTTTTTATTGATTTTCCGCATAGCAGATAATACGCTGATACTGTGGTCCAAGACCATTCAGGTAATTTGTAGTATTTTATGATTTATTTGAAATATAATTGATGAAGATACCACAGCCATGCTGGTTCAGTATAACAGCATGACTTCGAGTGTGATCATGCTTCAGTTCAATAAATGCTTTTTATTACCAATAGATTATAATTTAAGGGAGCACGGTGGTGTAGTGGTTAGCACTGTCATCTTGCACTTCCAGGATCCAGGTTCGACTCCCGGCCAGGTCCGATTCCCGTCTCTGTGTGCATGGAGTTTGCATGTTCTCCCCGTGCTCCTCCGAGTACTCCGGTTTCCTCCCACAGTCCAAAGACATGTAGGTTAGGTTAACTGGAATTCCCAAATTGGCTGTGTGTGTGAGTGTGTGTATGTGTGTGTGCCCTGTGATGGATTGGCACCCTGTCCAGGGTGTACCCCACCTTGTGCCCTAAGTCTCCTGAGATAGGCTCGAGCCCCCCGATGACCCTGAATACAGGATTCAGCAGTATAGATGATGAGGGAGTGAGTGAGATTATGATTTATTTGTATATTTAATCAGTTATTTTGCTCCTTCCTTAGTTCTGGGAGAACTAACTAACTGAAATTTGGTGGTCATACCTTCTGGTGTTTGTAAAGACTCTAGCAGTGAGCTGTGCTGTACTTGATGAAACAGAAAGACTATCCAGAGTTATTATGTAATCATGTGGTCTAAATACTGTATGTGTCAGAATACTTTTAAATACTGAAATTAATAAACCCCTAGTTTATAATCTTATTTGCGCTTTCCTCAACTTCTGTTAAATATTGCAGATTACTGTACCTTTTTAGACATAGTGCATTTATTGCAAGCAAAGGATATGTAACCACATGTGCCAGTGTCTTTAATTTACTTTCGCAACCCAAGGTGCAAAGCTATTTAACACATTTAGCTGTAAATTCCAGGAAACAAAAGCTGAGATTCTAATGAATCATTTCATACTCATCTTTTGATTCGCCAGTGTCTTCAGTGTATAATAAAAAAAACAAACAATTAGGGTTAAAGTCTAGACTTGGTTTGTGTTGTGAAGTTCAGTTTCTTCAAGCGGTTCCTTAAACCATATAACACTGTTTAACACGAGACACTTCTATCTCACCACATTAATCCCCCTTTAGTTCAAATTTATCACAAGGAACAGGCTTATGAAACATGACAGCTGATATCTAATCCACAGAGGAATCAGAAAGCCATGGTTTTGGAATGAGCTCACCTAATGGAAGCGAGCAGGTGATGTGAGACCTCCCCCCTCCCCTTGCTTTAATTAACATTTCCCATTCTGATACCAGAAATGCAGATGTCAATTCCTCTCTGGTGGGCTGGTGCTGGAAGTGGAGTGATGGACCTGGTTTCATGCAATCTAACTGGGGAGTTGCTGACAGAAGTAGCTGAGTGTTACAGCGTATGGCATTTCTCTGTCATCCCCACTTGGCTGGAATGTGAGATGCTGTCTAGTGAATCAGTCCTGCTGAGACACCTAGCTCAAAGATGTTTTCTACATGGTTAACCCAGCCACAGGTGATGCCCACTGGGCATACTTTTCTGTACATCTTTTTTTTTTTTCTCTCCCCCTTGCTGCTGAGAAAAATAAGATGTTGAAAGCTCAGACTGTAGTTTCCAGGAATGTAAATTTGAGGCAAGGTGAGGAATTTTGGCAAAAAATGATTGATGAGGAAATGGACTTCCATAAGAATGTGATGACATTGGTGTCCATATTTAGTCTTGTCCCATACACTGACAGTTAATCTGGCTGGGCCAAGGATTGTCTTTTGAAATGTCAGTTAAAAAAAAGACAAAATACATAAAAAGTAGATCTAAAAACGACACAAAACAAAACACACTGTCCTTGTTATCAACCTGCAAATGTTGTCACAAATTTAGCCATGGATCAAATCTATATAAATTACATTGTCTCTTTAAATTGTTCTTGGGCTGCTGAGTCATAACGTTTCGCCTGAAATTCAGAAAACCGTCCATCACTCTTTCTTGCTCCAGTTCTCATCTTCTCTTGCATTTATATGTCAAGGGTATATTTGATACTCTCTCCAGTAAAATATAGGCAAAGGTTTATAGTCTAGTACACAGCACGCAACACCACTGACGTACATTCTGTTCTGGGGCTACTTCAGACACGTACAATGTAAGTGTCTCTAAAGCATTTAAGAACTCAGTCGACTAAAACCAATTTGGATGTGTAGAAGAAGAAAAAAAAAGACTGTATTTAAAAAATACAGCTAGAATCCTTTGTCAGTGGCAGCAGTTCCATTTTAATCAAGCGGCTCTGACCTTGTTTCCTAATGTTTAATTATTAGAGTACCACCGGCTTCGTTTAAAACTCAGCTGGACAGGATGACTAAATTCTCTGTGGGTTCATGAAGCCAGGCCACAGGCATACACAACTACTCATCTTCTCTTGACACAACATTTCCCTTCTATAAGCTCTTTTTAAGACTGTAGGCTTTTTCAGGAAAACATCTTTTTTTTTTCTTTACTATTTGTTGCTATTTACACAATATTATATTTTAGATAAGCTTAAAAAAGTAAAAAAAAAAAAAAGATGTTTGTTCTATTTATTTATATTTGTTGCATTATTCTGTTGAAACTCAAAAGTCACAAATTTAAGAAATATTCAATGGAGCATTCTATAAGGAGATGTTTATTTAACATTTGGGGAAAGGTTTTCCATATCAGCACTTTTTAACTTTTTTACTGGTTTCTTGACTTCAGGAGAGAGAAAAAAGTAAATTCTAGTGTAAATTCCATTGTTTTTAGGTGGTATGAAGATCACATGAGATGGAGTGCTGTTGTACTATATATTAGCACAGATATATCATCACAGCGGTAGTCATATCCAGTACAACAGCGTGACTTTGAGTGTGATCTTACTTTTATAAAACAGTTCTAGAAATGCCTTTTATTATCAATAGTTTACTTAAAGTTATTTTTCTCCACCAACAGATATCCTTGTGTGTCTGGCGGAAAAATAAATAAATAAACAAATAAATAAATAAACTAATCGAGACTCATGGAATTAGTATTGAGCTACAGCCTAACAGCTAGTAACATACAGTTTTATAGTAGTTTTATTGTAGTAGTTTTTTAGTAGTTTGAAATTCTTACAGGTACTACTGTATATAGCCAAAGTTGAGGAGAATAAACCATAGAGGCGGTGGACAGTCCTGTAAATGTTTTTTTTTTTCTTAAATATATTTCCACATATACCACTTTAAAACATCAGCGACAACTGGGGTTAAATCTCAAATGGAAAGCGAGTGTGCTAGGGTGTGCAATCCCTTGGTCCAAACACTAAGCAGTGCCATTGATCAGGGTTTAGAGAGGGATTAGGGATTCAGCCTTGTGTTAGAAGCCAGGTAGCTTTGTAGTTCGTGTTAGCTGTGAACAAAACAACACGCATAGTTCAGAGGCAGTTCAGAATGACTTCGAAGCAATCTCTTAGGAGAAAGAACAAGTTGTTTCAGATGACATAGTGAAATCAGATGTTTTCGTTCCTGCTAAAAGTGTTTCAATGACTTGGTTTTGAACGTGGGTCCCCTTCTTTCCAGTACTGCAGACCGTACTGAGCTACTTTTACCCATGCTGCTGCCGACACATAGTGTAACTAATGATTGTTAGAACACCTGTAACACAGATTGATACATAGAGTTAAACATCCCAGTGCTGTTATGCCGTATATCACCACTCATGGAATGCCTCTCATCCAATCAGATTATTCGGTTGGAACTAATGTTTTTTTTTTTATAAAGAAATAACTTGAATGTAACTTTGAAGGGTTAAAAATTATTATCGTTCACTGCCATGTTTTGTGATGCAGCCACTGGCAGATTTGAACACTTTTAACAGCATGCTCAATTGTGTTCTAACATGTAACTCTTTGTGTGACTGGTACGAATGTGTGCCGTGCATGTGTAAGTAAGAGCCATGACCAACTGATAAAGCACATCACTAAAGGAAGTCTTTATCTAGGTGAATAATGAACTCTGGCTATTTAATGGTCTCCAGTGAATACATATCAGGCACATGGCTCTTTGAGATGGCTGAACTGAAAAGATGGCTGAAAAGATCCCAAAGTGGAGACAGATTGTGATTTAGAGTTCTCTTAGAGCGTCCTATTTGAAGTCTTCACGGCAATGAATATCGTGTGCTGTTTTATACAGAGCCAGTGATATCCTTTGTGACATTTCTTAAAGTATGCGATCACTAGAAGTATCTCTCTAATGCAGGAAGGAGAAAAGGACACCTCCTGCGTCCTCTTAGCTTAATGGACTGCCCAAACAAATGAGCTGTTTCAGCATTTCGGATAAAGGCATGTGGTGGTAATGTCTTAAAGTGCAACATCAATTTAATCTCTTTTAAATGTTTGTTTAAAGCAGGTTCTTTTAAAAGCGATGAGATGAGAAACACATTTTCCTTCCTGAGCTTTTATTAAGGGGTACAGAGTTTCTGCCACATTGTATATGAGTGTCATCCTATTGAGCCTGCCACAGCTGTCCATGTTGCCCTTTGTTATTGTCAAGCAATTAAAGTCTGTAAAAAGCACAGCTTTTCAGTAAAAAAAAAAAATGCTCAGCTAGGATCTCTGAAGAGGAAGAGAGGAGGCAGATGATCTCAGCGAGACGCTGTTTGTGACATAATCAGTGAGGAGCATGACTTATCTGGAGCGGCCGCCTGCATTTCTGCATTTCTGAAGGCTGCTGTGATGTGCTAGTTCCTCCACCGTGCAAAAAGGCTTAGCGCACAGTCAGAGATATGTAGGTGTTGGCCTCAGCAAACAACAAGAGGGAGGGAAATGCAATAATAGGGAGGGGGAGAAATGGAGAGATAAAGAAGGAACAAGAGTGGAAGAAGCCTGGGGTCCGGTGAACACTCATCATTTAGTCATTGCTCGGCCAATAATTCGCTGGAGCTACGTAAATAAGCTGCTCATTTCATGGTACAACTGTGTGGAAAATAAGAAAGCATACATAATTGCTAGGTACTGTACAAGTCTCATGTCTCATGTCTATTTAAAGTACCAGATAAAATGCACAACTTGACTCTTTTTGTAATCTTTTGGTCTCTTCATACTGGTACTAAAGATTGTGGTTGCGTGCAGTTTAAACGGCGTTCAAGTCACGATTTAAAGAAAATGCTTCTGCTGTCATTTTAGGCATTTTAAGCATTGTGAGATTAAAGCTGCCTAAATTTTGAAAGCCTTTTTCCACGCCTGTCGAAGCAACAGAGCGAATACGGACGACCTTGAGCTGTTTTCATCAGCCTGCAGCGTAACGCCATCTTGAGTGTGAGTCTTCCAGACAGAGACGTCTGATCTGAGGTTAGAGCAGAATCTGTAGTAAACATATTGAGCGACAGATCACATCAACAGACTGGCCACTCCCACAGCTCATAGGGACTCTTCAGTTCTGCAAATGGCAGGAGCTGTCAGAGTAACGACAAGGAACGAGTTCGGAGAAAAGAGAGGGAGGAAAATAAAATGGAAACAAGAGAGGCTGGCGAATACATTTTAGCATTTCTTTAGAACTTTTTTGGTTTTGAACACGTACAGTATGGATTTCAGAACTGAATCTTGTGTAAGTATTATCTCGTCCAGTTTGAAATGAAGTAAATAAGGACTGACGTGACTAAATATGTTTTATTTCACAGCTTTCACAGAAGCAGCTTTTTTCAGGGACAAAACTTGCACTCAAACGAGCATCATTTACCTTAAACATCCCCTGTATTAAACAGATCTCTCATGGCCATGGCTAATCCTCTGCTATATCACCTTAGACTCCTTTGATATGGCTGCAGAGAATGAAGATTAATCATCGCTGCCATTTGAAATTGGACACAGGTGGCATGGATGTGTGTGTGCGTGTATGAGAGAGAGAGAGCGAGAGAATTTGCTGTATTTTAATTTACCTTTCCATATGGACAATGTTGTTTCTGTTATTTTTCAAAGTTACCTGCAAATAAAAGCATAAAGATGCTTCTCTTTTTTTTGTGTGTGTGCAAGATTTTATTTTTTTTTTGGTCTTAAATAACTGCCTTTCTTATCTGAATCAATCTCTATACAATACATACTTCAACATAATCAACAATACAATTATATATTTAATTAATAGAAAATATTCCTAAGTATAGTAATACGGAACAAATCGTAGGTTAAAAATCTTGTAAGTTACTCTTTATATTTTCACTTATTCCAACTATCAGCTACTGAGGTTTTGGGCAACCCTGGGCAGACTGCCTATCCATTGCAGTTTCCACAAGCACACACACATTAATACGCAATTTGGAAATGACAGTTTGAACTCTGGGAGGAAACCGGAGTACCTCGAGAGAGACTCGGGCCAGGAATTGAACCGTTAACCTTCGTTGTGCAAGTCCACAGTGCTAACCACTGTGCTACATAATAATACAATCCATTAAAAAAAAAAAAAAAAAATCTATGAAGTTGAAGCCAATTTTACACATCAGTATTTTAACCTGGTTATTAATAGCTTTGATTCATCATCCAAACATCATCTGATGAGCTTTTTCTTAATTAAATGCCAACATCTTAGCGACATATTCCCAATGAGCAAACGCTCTCTGTGCTCCATATTGCAGATGTAACTTTATATACAGTATAAGGTCGACATCAGCCAAACATATGTGTGCCCTTATGTTTGTTTTGTAGCTTGCATTAGCTGTAAACCAAACAACAAGCACAGTTCAGCGGCAAGTCAAAACCGACTTAGAAGCAATTACCAAAGTATTCTGTGTTTAAGATGACAAAGTTATCAGATGTGTTTTCATGCTGAAAGTGCTTCTGTGATTGGTTTTGAATGTGGGTACTTGCCAGGCAGATGCTCTCCCCTCTTTCCAGTAATACAGAGTGATAGATAAAGTGAAACAGTCCCTGTAATCACCAGTCATGGAATGCCTTTCTTCCAATCAGATTACTCGGTCAGGACTAACTGTTATATAATAATAATAATAATAATAATAATAATAATAATAATAATAATAATTTACAAAAATATTGTGCCATGCTTTGTTATATACTCACTTTTCCTCAAAATCTTCTTTCAGTATGAGCTAACCAGAGGCAAGGTCAATTGCATAACAACATGAAGCCCTAAAGTAAGGAATGCTTAACCAGCCTGAATAGTAAATTTGTTCATACTGTAACTCATGCCTGCATAATTGCAACAGTCAGGCGATCCACATGCATGAGTCAAAGAATGTGGCAAACTATGTGAAATTAGGAAACCAGGGAATATAGCAAGAGTAGAACACGAATTACAAGCAGACAAAACATCATTAGTACATTAAACCAAGACAAAACAAAGAGGAAACAATAGAGCAGGCTAATAAATCCGCAGTCTGCAAGGTACTAATCTGTCTGTCTCATGACTCCAAGGACATTCCATATATATAGTATGTTGCACTTTTTGAATACTGTGACACAATGAGATATTTAAGAGCAAGATGTAAGCAAGTTAATTAAAGCATTACGGTTTGTGTAATGGAGGGGTTCGAGTCAAGTATTCATGCTTCATGCTTGGAGTTTGTATGCATGTTCTGCCACTGTGTGTGATGGGTTTCCACCAGGTACTTTTTTCCTCCCACAGTCCAAAGTCATGCAGATTAGGCTGATTTCCAAATTGCCAGTAGTGTGTGAGTGTATGCACACTTGTGCCCTGCAATGGACTGGCACCTCATACATGGTGCATCCTTCCTGGTGCCACCTGGTCTTGGGATAAGCCCCAGACATCCCATGACCCTGTACAGGAAAAGCAAAATAGAGAATGAGTGAATATATATAGTATGTACACATTTACCAGCCACTTCATTAGGTACAATACACCTAATACTGTATGTGAAAGGATATGTGTTGGTGGAGCAACACATGTCCTTTCACATATCCACATGAGGAAATGTTATATAAAAGCAATATCACACTGGAGGCTGTGTTGTTGTGCTGGCCATATCACAACCGTCCTGATATCCAGCACAGCAGCACTGCCTCTCGTGTAATATTGCTTAGGTCTACACTGATCCAACAAATAAGCCAATGCAACTTTCCTAAAAAGTAAATACTGGCCAGGATAGATAGATGCCAAAACACCCAGTGCACCACAGCATGGGGCTCTTCAGACAAATAGCCCAATGCTGCTATTCCAGCTAAACTAAACTACCCTGATTCCAATCTGATCGAGCACCCATGGGATGTATGGGGCAAACAAGTTTGATTCATGTAGGCCGCACCCCACAACTCACAGCACCCAAAGTACCCATTTCCAACGTACTGGTGCCCAGCACCAGAGCACAACCCCGAACGTCTTGTGGAGTCACGCCCCGAAGGGCCGAAGTTGCACAGATGGCAATCCGGGGAACCTACACAATTCTATACTGACACAAATGTATAATAAACCATGCAGCCAAAAATATAACAACCACACTTTGGCACATGGGATTGTTCAAGCTGTGCATGACATAAGCTAAAGTTCTAGGCATTTCTTTTCCTGGCATTGCTATAAATAAAAGATCTGCTCTACTGTAGGGGAAATTTAAGGTCTGGTCAGTATGGTACAAGTGTCCAAATCCACCGTGAATATTTTCATATTTTTGGTTCTATTTTTATTTTGTTATTGTCCAACTGATATTTAATATTTCATCATCTCACTCGTTATCTATACTGCTTTATTCAGGGTCACAGGGGACTGGAGCTTATCCCTAGAGACTTGGGGCACGTGGCAGGGTACACCATGGACAGGGTGCCAATCATATTTAATATTTTTTATATAAAAATTAATACTGTTGCTTCAAACATTGATTTGTACATTAAAGTACAAAATGGATATATTTGTTGGTTAGCTGTTCATTAACAAGGACCTGGCAAACAATTTTAAATCATAAAGCAAAAACCATAACTGTGAGTAAAAATATGCAAGGCTTGGATATTCAAGTGAATATACTGTACACTGAGCATTAGTTCACATAGATTCCTGTGAGAGTCCATGTATATAAAATGTATGTAAGATTGGGAACGTGTGGTTAAAATTCAGATAATTGTAAGTATGCGGTTGAAGAGGTGCGCTGGAGATTGCGGTCTGTGGCGGCCATGTTTGTAGGCGGCAATCTGACTTTAAACTCTGGGGCTGCCTCTGGTTTGATTTGGGATACTTGGTGTGAAATTCTTGTCAGAATGGAGGATCAAAAATGTTCAGGAATCCAATATTGCTCCTCAAGGCTATAGCCCTCTCATCTAATGAGGAACTCCAACTAAGGATGTTATGGGCCATTTAAGCAGTTAAGCAGTTTTTCTACTGTATGTGGTGCGATGGGTGTGGTAGGGAATGTTGGCTGCTAGTGGTTGAGGTATGGTAGGCTTGAGACATAATATGTCATAATGTGCTAGTTGACTATGGAATGGCAGGTCACGCTTGTACATGAAGTCATTGATATGATGGAGAACCTTGTATGGCCTGATGCACCTGGCATTGACCTTCTTGCTCTTATGTGTCTGTTGTTGATAACCATGCCTGGTCACCTGGTTGAAACTGTCAAGGTTTCCTCTTGATTTTGGAGAGCAGCCTTCTGAGCCACATGTACTAATCGGCTTGCATTGCCAGTGCATTCTACACACTCAAGCTCACTCTGCTTAAAACGCTCATCTATTACGGGAGGGTGTGTGGGCTTAGCAGTCCATAGAAATAGGGGAGGCTGGTAACTAACCACATATCAGAAGGGTGTCAATTGCATGGCTGAGTGGCACAGTGAATTCTGGGCTTTTCAGGCCATTGGTTCTCAGAGCAAAAAAGTCCCCAGGAAACGTCTGATTACCTGGAAAGCCAGTTCCACTTGCCCATTAGTATGTGGATGTTAACAAGACATTAAACTTATCGAGAGCCTTAGCTTCTCCTTTAGGTTGAACTGTGCACCTCAACCATTCATAATGTCTTGGGGATACGGTACCAAAGGAACAAAACAAGTGCAAGGAAGAGTTTAGCAGTTTTTAGGTGCGGGGGTCAGTCAGAGGAGGAGGACATACTGGGTAGATCCACTGGTTTGGCATTAAGTAAAATGCCTCCTGAATCTAATTGTCCGTGACTTCCTGTTCAGGCAAGGAAAGAGAATAAAGTGTTACTTGGAATTGTGGCACAGTAATAGCATCTGTGTGGGGATAGACCGCCAAAAACATCTTGGAACTTGTGATATTCTGTGGCGGTTTCGAAACGTTACTAGTTTTCAGGGCTGGCCGAAGCAATAATAAGGTGGATTAATGCAAGACAAAAAAAAAATAATGGCTTAAGAATTAAAGAGGCTGATGTGGGAACAGCTGCTTAATGATGATAAGGGATCAGATGAACCCACTTTCTTTGCAGACACTTTATAATAATTAATGAATAAAAATTATAATGTGTTATACAGTAGAAAGACAATAAACTGCCGTGGTAATGGCAACATTGCACCATTATTTTCACATTTTACATTATTCTTCCATTACAGCGTCCCAAGGTGTTTTATTATCCTCTAGTAGCTAGGTAGGAAGTCATTTAAACTGATTTTGTCCTGATATTAATAAACGTGAAATGAAAATGAAATGAAATAATCCTGGACGCTTGATATAAGCATGTCATTGTTTTGAGAAATGTGATTTTTGTGAAAATTTGAGAAGCGTACATTGATAACTTTATAGTGGTCTTAGCAGACTTCTGGATCTTGGTTAAATGTCATAGCTAATCTAAATGTGGGTAGAGTCTGTTTGAACAGCTTTGCCGATTGATTTTACACTAGATGTGCAATTAAAATACCTATTTATTGCATTTCTTTTTACATAATAGTGTAGTTATGACATCTGTTTCCTTTATTGTTTTTCTTTCCTTTTTTTTTTCTGTGTAGCCCAGGGCCTCCTCTCTTCCAGCTCACTGAGTAGACATGTCACTTTGACGGGTGTTATTTGTGGAGATGGCACTGCTGGACTCGCTTGCGGTCTCCAGTGATCCAGCCAGCTGTGTGCCGCAGTGGTGCAATCCCAAAGGTCTCTAGCACTGTTAGCTAGAGATTATTCAGCCATGTTAATCATTACACACTTTTTGGATTAAAAAATGGCTCCTTTTTTAAAATTTTTTTTTACATTTTTGCTTGAAGTAGATAAATAGAATTTTTTTTATTTTATTTAATTAAATGTCCAGCTATTTCTTGAATAAATATGAGAACTAGAGTTCTATGACAAGGGTTGCTTTTAAAACATTTCCACATGTATTTGGGTGATGAAAAAAACTGAAACAAAAGGTCAATTTCGTTCCTGTCACATCACCTCCATCACGTGCATGGATAAACATCTGCCTTCAGGCACAATCAACAAAATGATTTTCAGCTCATAATTGACACGAAGTAAAAATGTTTCAGATATTTACAACAGTGTCGCAGTAAAAAGAACAGATATATTCTGGTCCAATTTATTGCTAAATAAAATAAAAAAAACTGGCCAGGTGTTTAATGCCAGTGTCAAGTCTGTTCGTCCATGCTGCAGTAGTGTACGATGGATTTTTTCCTATCAGGCTGGGTGCTGTGAAATCCTGTATCTGTGTGGTGCCCTGAGAAAGGCACATCGCTGAAGGACAGGATATACAAAAGTGACATTCCACTGCCCATATGGGAGCATACTGTAGCAACCACTATTACATTTTAGTACTCCAACATTTTGTTGCTATGATGGTAATGGCTACCTGGCAAGTCTTCAAAAATATGCAGTGCGCTCTATAAACAGTGTGCTGAATAGTCTTGCGAAAGCTCTCTTGTTGTAAATGAGAATAATGATTGTAGCAGGGGAATCACCACTTCCTTAAAATGAGGTGATGCTGCGATCAGTCAGAGACGTCACTAAGGGACTATTATCCATGTAAAACGTTAGTCAGACACATCGGCTGTAGTAATTCCAATATACTGTATAGTGTCCATAAATTCTTCTCCAACTTTTCCCTTTATCTCAAGGTATTATACTCTGTCTTCCTGACATAATATGTTCACAAGGGGACTCTTTCAGTTTTTGAAATATAGATTTAACCTCGCTATGAAAACCAGGCATTGATGTCACCAGCACAACTCTTTTTTCGTCAAATTGCCCAGTGAGAAAATTAAAAGTGAGGGAACAAAGTAAACACAAACCTTGTTTTGGATTTTTGTTTCTTCTTTACATTATGAAGATATAATATTACGCTTATGCCCATGTAATTGACTTAGCAGGAGTTTCTGTCAGTTGAAAAAAGCAACTAAATTAGCAAGCTCGCGAAAGAAGTGGCTAAGCAGTTGTGATACTGTATTTCACTAAAATATGAAAAAATAAAACAGCCATTGGCACTGTGGCCTCACACCTCCAGGATCAAGTGTTCAATTCCCATCTCGGGGGTGGATGTATGGAGTTTGCATGTTCTCCCTGTGCTTAAGGGGTTTCATCCGACAGTCCAAAGACATGCAGATTAGTCTTATCAGCATTGTAAAATTGCCTATCGTGTGTGTGTGTGTGTGTGTGTGTGTGTAGGATGTACAGTACCTTGCCTTGTGCCCTGTACAGTTTAAGCGTTATAGAATATAAAGGAATTACAAATTTTCAGCTAGTTGTGTAGGATGTTTTTTTTTTTGTATGTTCCCTTGAGACCCAAATGTCCTCATATGAAGACATGACCTTTGCTCCCAACTTTACTGTCTATATCCTTTTACCAACCTCCTCATTATCCTAGTTGACACTGATTAAGCTCTTAATAAAGGCAAACAGTCATACAAGTAGAAGTAGAAATGGCAGTGTACACAACAGTAGAGTCTTGGTCTAAAGAGGATATGATATAGGGTATTTTGATTTTTATCAATTTAGTTTTTTTTTTTTTTCAATTTGTTTGTTTGTTGGTTTGTTTGTTTTTTAAAAGGTGAGAGTCTTATAGAAGATAATATGTCTGGTCTTAACCTGTCAAATGTTTATGATAGACTACATACCTAAAACAGTGAATTACTGTATAATATTGTATCTTAGCACTTAGAAAAGCTTCAATAATCATTACATTGTGCAAAAGTCTCGTCTCCTCTTGTCTCCTTGTCCCTACATCTAGCTTCCAACGAGGCAGACTTTTTTATATTTTAAATGTGTTCTTGAGGAGTAATTCTCCATTTTTGGCAGGTTTTTGGCTCTCATTTTCAGTTCAGTCCCTGTACCTGACCAGTTTTAGATTAGTCACCTGTGAACCATTCAATTATAAACCCATCTAACTTAAGGCATGAACCAGTGAGAAACGATGCAGATGATGACAGATGATTGGGCTGGTGATTTGTATACTGGTGAATGCTGAGTGGGGATGAGAGGGGAAATGAGGTTGCTGTTGATGCTGTTCAATTTTAAATAGTATCTTTACAAAAATCCACAATTTATAAAATCCACATAATTTAATTCAATAAAATATTATATAAAGTGGCTCAATACCTTTGAACAACACTGTACCTGGACCTCACATTCTCAGTTGGCACCTGCAAATTTACAATGAAACTAACAGGAGGGGCGTGTGGAATTATGTTATAATATTATTATTATTATTATTATTATTATTATTATTATTATTATTATTATTACACAGGAAAATCATGGCTATGAAATGACCTTGTCATGTATAAGTTTTCTTAATAAAAGTGGGATCATTTTCTATGTTCATAAATCATAATTACAGCACTTAAATAAATCAATTTAGGTTCAAAATGATTCTTTATAATCATTTTAAAATCTCTAACAATAAAACACATATAATGTGCCATTATTAATTCACAGAAAACATGTAATGATGTTGGAATGTAAGTGTCATGTTCCCTTCATGTTATTGTAGTGATTTTTTGGGGGGAGGTTATGAGCTGAGAAAGATTATAACGCACATTGTAAACATTCAAAATGCTGAGTGCTCCTAGTAAAATGATAAAAAATTATATCTAAGTAATGATATCTAAAATTATTTCTCATTATACAACAATTAGTTTCAGTCCACTAACTTGACCAGTGAAGCAGCATTCAAAGAGTGCCTGTATGTATTAAAACTTCATTGCAACATATGTGTATCTCTCCACTTGACTGTGTATGCCATGTAAACCTTCATTCCTATTTTGAAACTATTAATACAGTAGTGACAATAGTGACCTCATCTATGGAAATAGCAAACAGTGCTTTTTAACTTTTGGAATATAACTTTTGACTCAAATATAAAGCTTTTATATGAAAATTAAATAAAAGAAACTGAAATTTTAGGAATCTAACGCATTTAAAACACTTAACTATCTTAAAATCTTATGAATAGAGTTTATATACAGTAACATACTCACCCTGCAGCCATGTGCCTGTGGTGAATCAAAGCTGTGCTGATATTCAGTATACCACACTTACAGTATTATAAAATGGCTTATAAAGCCATTACTAAGGTCATAAAATATAAAACATCATGTAATATTAAATCCCTTAATTGTAGAATAGTCATGAAAACACTTATGGACACATTATTGTTATGGTTATTATAAGACTGTGGTGAATATAACATTATATAACATTGTTTTTACGGTTGTAAGTTACTAATGGCACACTAAAACAATAAAATGATTTAGTGTATGCATTATATTTCTATACTTCCTTTTTAAAAGCACTAAATGCTAAAATATTTTTCATTTTGAAAATCTAAAATAAATGGAACATTGGCTTTATAATTAACACAGGTCATTATTAGATATTATGCTTGTGCAGAACACCACGTGGCAATGCTTTTCCAGGCATGGGAAACTTTTTTAAGCACAGTGGCAAGAGGATGATAGAGATTTTGTGCATACACACCTACATTTTTAGTTATTTATCTCTTTTGCAACACAAGACCTTTGGTTGGTAATTTCCATTTAAAGGTCAAGTAAAACAAGGAGAGTATTAAGATGTATTAACTGTACACAAAGTTCTGCTTAAGCTATTGATCATTTCACAACTCAAGAAGTTAGAACAATCTATAAGATAAAATGAAATAAAAATATATATGGTTATTGTGAAATAACTATGAAATAATGCATATGGAATTAGAGAATTAAGTAACAACAACACAAACAACAGTCAGTTATTATTTTAAGACATGAAGTTCAGCTGTTCTGGAATAGTTCTTGCAAGAACAGTAGTGTCAAGTGCATTTTCAAAACCAATGAAGCACCATGATGAACTGTTGAAGACCATTCCCAGGAAAGCAAGACCAAAACTTACCTCTGCTGCAGAGAAGTTCATGTAGAGTTACCAGCCTCAAAATGTCCAATTAACAGCATGTCAGTTTAGAGCCATTATGAAGGCTTTACAAAACATAAGTAGCAGACACATTTCAATATCAACTGTTTTTATGTTATGTTACAGTATGTAATATAATATAATATAATATAATATAATATAATATAATATATATAATATATATAATATAATATAATATAATATAAGGCGGCACGGTGTAGTGGTTAGCACTGTCGCCTTGCACCGCCAGGGTCTGGGTTTGATCCCCAGCCAGGCTCGATTCCCGCCTCTGTGTGCATGAAGTTTGCATGTTCTCCCCGTGCTTGGTGGGTTTCCTCTGGGTACTCCGGTTTCCTCCCAGAGTCCAAAGACATGTAGGTTGGGCTAATAATTCCCAAATTGCCCGTAGTGTGTGAATGAGTGAGTGTATGTGTGTGTCTGTGCCCTGCAGTGGATTGGCAATGGATAGGCTCCAGGCCCCACGTGACCCTGAATACAGGATTAAGCGGTATAGATGATGATGATAATATAATATAATATGTTACAGTATGTTATATTATATTACAGTATGTTATGTTATGTTATTAGCATCATTCAACTCATGTTTTTTTTTCATTTATATTCTATCAAACTATATAATCTATAATAAAATTGCCATTATTTTCATTGCTATTATAGGCAGGATCAAACTGTGGCCACGTCGTAAATCGCCCGCTGGGTAGAATTTATTGAAACATTTGTAGTACTTACCTACAGTATCTACCTAAAATTAAAGCTGCATCATGATTGAAATCACAATATTGAATAAAAGCGATAATTTATTATCAATGTTGCTTAATGTGCCGGATTAAATAATATACTTTAAAAAAAATGTTTTTAATTACACCAAAAACACTGGCACCAAAAGATACTAATTAGAAAAGCTAAACTGAATATTTGTGCTGGGAATACTTAATATTTTCACTGCTGAAATAACAGCCTTGAAGTGGACTGTGAAGTAAAGCCAAATTTTACACGCTGGATTTCTTTTTTGATTTCTTATCTGTGATTTACAGATACTGAACAGGGAGTGTATTTGGTTGACGACAGAAGATGTACGTTAGCTTAAACAAGGCGTAAGCTAAGTAAGTAAGGCCTTTATTTTGTCACATATACATTACAGCACAGTGAAATTCCTTCTTCGCATATCCCAGCGCAGGGTCAGCCATGGTGCAGCACCCCTGGAGCAGTTAGGGTTAAGGGCCTTGCTCAAGGGCCCAACAATGGCAACCTGGCTGAGCTGGGATTCGAACCGCTGATCTTCCGATCAGTAACTCAGTGCCTTAGCCCTCTGAGCCACCACTGCCCCAACCTTATTCAACCTTAGAACATTTTATTTCTTTATATTAATAAGACAAGCAGACATGTGCGTGGGCTTCAACCCTCAAAAAAATTCTGGTGGTAACACAGTTTGGTTGAATTTTTATCTTTTTTTTTGTTTCTTGGCCTCTGGTTTGTACGTTGCTGCCGTCTTCAGTAAAATCTATCCAGAGACATTTGTTACTTCTGTTTCTTGGTTATCTTCCGAGAAGGATTTTTACAAATTGTAGGCTAATTTTTTGGTTGTTAACGGATTTGGTCGTACGGATTTGGTTTATGTTTGTAAACCAAGAATCAGCTTATTTTTAGCTTTAACCTTCAAACTATCTCCACAAACTCACGTTAGCTGCTAACACAGTTTTAGGTATGTAATAAAGCCAACATAAAAGCCAACATAAAGGCATGACTTTCTTTCACTGAATTATTTAAAAAAACATCTTTTCCATACTCATCTGGTGTTATCATATTTGATATAGATGAAGTACTCCGTACTATTACCTCCTGTCATGAGCAACCGAGGGACGAACACAGCAGCCTTAGCAGTTAGCCCGTGTTGCATGAACAGTAAACCCAAACGCGGAAGCAGCGCGAGCAGGCAGGATAACCACGTGTTTACTCTTAGAACTCTTTTACAAAAAGAGCAAGGATCTACACAAATAAACCCCCGTTCTAGCAACACACACTCCATCAAGGAAGCAACCTGAATAGGTGAGTACTCACTAAATAGTTGGTGAAGCGATAGCGAAGGCATGAATGAACTCAATGACTGAGCGATGTGAAGCGCCATCTTGTTTCCTTTTATGCTTTCTAGCATGCCAATGATCTCAACTATTCTCAAGAATCTGCTTTCACTACACAGCACTGATTAATAGTACAGGTTCGAATGCATGATTATGTACTCTGACTTGTTGCACAATAAAACATTCTTCCAGTTTAAATGAGAGCGAGAAAAGGGGCAAGTGTTTATGTTAACGCTTGGTAATTGTGTCTCTAATTATGGAGATGCTTTAATTAAATCATTCTAATTAAATTACCTACAGTGTTGGTTATAGGATGAGAGTAATTATACCATGGGGTGGTTAAATACTTAATTACAATTTTAGAATAAAAACATTTTTGAAACATATTTATGAGTTTTTATGAGGCTTTTTTGTTGGTTTGTTTTTAAAAGACTGTGATATGCAGTTTTATATTCAGTATTATATTGATTGGTGGAAACAACTAAATCCTTCTCATTTGGGAATAATGATGCCATGTATGGTATAGTTCTACACATTGTCCTCAAATGGCTTTCTTCATTGAGGAACGGTAGTGGACCGAGTTGTGTGCACATGATCTATCGCTGTTAGTTATTGCAGTTATCTTTGTAAAGGCTACAGTTAAGTGACTTTGGAAATAAGAGTGATTTGTGTCCAGTAGAGAAAGGGAAGAGAAATGATGGTTAAAGCAACTGGGGCTGTCTGATCAATAACATATTTTTGCTCAGTTTGAAAACAACATCACTCATTCTGCACCACACCGTTAACTTTTATCGATATAAATATTTTTTTTTTCTGGAAAATGCACAAAAGAGAATACAGTGTATTGAACATTTCATTATTTTGCACATCAAAAAGATGAACTTTCTAATACAGCTTTTTCCATACCAGCTCCGACAGAAAGAAAAGGGCTTCTTCTAAATATTGAACTTTAATTTTCTCACAGCCGACTCTGTAATTGGTGACCTACTTTTTGATACCAACGTCATTACACAAGCTTAGAACAAAACTTAGGATTCCTGTCTCTCTTACATCAGTCATTATTCTCCATGTCACTTTTTGTCCATTGGGATCTTCTACTATGCATGCGGAGCTTGAGCGCTATGATCTAGCGTCTTTATTCTAAAACAAGAGAGAGGGAAAAAAGGCCTTTGTGCTCTTTATTGTTAAAGGAATAAAGTTCTGTGGATGGAACAACTGAAATCAGGGAAGGAATCTTTGCCTCTTAAGCCATGACTAATTTAAGACCAAAGCCTGCAAACACTCAGAAGTAATCCTCCAATCTTCTCCTGCAGTCCACAACCTTTGATGAAAGTCAATGAAGATCAAGGGAGTCTGTCAAGTGCTTTCCAATTTGTCAGACCTAATATAAATGAAAGTCACCCTTCAAAGCAATATTGCATTGTTGAACTCAAAGTTCCTTCTCAGCAGGTCAGTCACCATGCTTCTAATTTCCACTGAACAACAGCACTATGCAATTTTATTCACTCATTTACAATAGGTGGAAATTGCTATGATTAAAGGAGACATTTTTACGCCTCCTGCTTTTAATACACTCCTTCATCTTGTGAATTTTATTTTTAAATACTTTTTTTTTAAACCCTTCCTTTCTTCCTTCCTTTTTCTTTCTTTCCTGATGGATATCACTATCGTACAGCATTACATTAAACCAACTACGGTACATAAATATTGGCGTGTTGCATGAAATTAGCTAAACGTTATACATATGTATATTCCATAACTATTGTTTAACCTAAACATATGGGAGTGAAATATAGCTTTATTTTATTCAGTGTTATTTTAATTCTTTTGTATCCTAAGGATAGAAAGATTTCATGCATTTTCTGGAGTATAAAGACACTACAGGAGGCAGTCTTTTCTGTAGACTCCTGCTGCAACTAAAAAGAAACCAAGTGTTGCCCGAATATGCAGAAGAATAAAATATAGATAGCACTGAAAAGGATGTGTGAGGAAAAACAACACTTGCAGGGGTCCTGGCAAGGTTCAGCCTACATACATCCTTTTTATTATGTGACCAACTAATCAATAACATGTTCTTACAACAAAGAGCTTAAAAAAGTGTATATTTTTCTTACAAAAACTGCAGTACCAGATTTATTTCCTCAGTCTATCCATCCCCTGGAAAGAATAACGTATTTGAGCAATTAGTTTGTTTTTGTTTTTTTGTTTTTCAAGAATTAAAATATGTTTATATTTATGCAGTCATTTTGGAGCAAATTATAGTTGACTTATTCATGCTTTTTTTTTTTTTTTTTGTAATCATGATATTCACAGTTTGTCACCAAAATCAGGCTGGTAAAGTATGAGGCTTCGTTTAATTACATGTGCAAATTAGGTGACTGCTTGTCAGTAAAAGAAAGTTTTCCTTTGCTATATTTCATGTTAATTCTCTCATTAAACATTTGCTGTTTTAGTGCCATGCCATCAGCTCCACATTATCATATGCAGTCTGCTTAAGCTTCAATTTGGTGCCACAATCAGTAGTGAGTTGTCTATTCTTTCATTTGACACACACATTATTAATCAGGGCATAACATTCTTAAATTCAAATGGTAGAAACTACAAAGCCCAACTGGTGATATTATTAAAAAAAAAAACTAAGAGAAAATGTAACAAAAATGTAAAAAAAAGAGGCACCTACTCTATTTATTTATTTATTTATTATTTCTAAGATTGTTTTATTTAACCGCTAAAATACACAAAAAATTATGTAGCTTCATAATATTAATAAATATAAAAATAAAGAATAAAAATAAGTAAAGGATGAAAACATACAATAACATGAAGCGATTAACTGTATATTAGAGCTGTTTTAGGTTATGGCTCTACCTTGTTGAGTTTTCGGATCTGAGGATCCAGGTTCTAGCCCCGCTATTGTATTCGAGAGATTAGTTAATTTAACATTTGTTCAATGTTAATGCTTGAGATATAACAGTACAAAACTGCATAATATTTTCCCTCTAACCAGTTTGTCATGCATTTTTTCTTCCATCCTTGCATGTTTATAATACAAGTAAATCTGAGTATTGCCCTTTTTTCAGTTCATTTGAATTTTGTATATGAGCTTTTAATATACAGTACTGTGGAGCATTGTTACAAAGGAGCCTTACAGAATAAAAAAAAAATAGAGCTTTTTTGGCGACACAAGGGGGACTTCCACAATGTCAGGCAATTGGTTTTAATGTTCTGGCTCGCTGGCAAAAATATACTGTAGTATCCTATTGTTCCTAAACATTGCAAGCAATGAACAAACAGGCAAATAACAATTATAAGTTTTCATGGATGACAAATTTATCGTATTTATTTCATAACTGTATATATTGTGAGATTGTTGTTTTGAGAGAAAATCTAATGAAAATCTTTTGCTTATATTTCATAAAGGCAGAGTGTGTGTCTCCAAGCTCGATCTGATTACCTTTGTCCTTTACTGCTCCTGATTTGGGTGCTTCTGCCAAAGTAATACGCAACCCTGCCATGTATTGGTTCAAGCTTTTAATGCATAGCTTAAAGCCCTTCCATTAGACTTAATGGCTTTACACACATAACACTGCAGTTTGTAATCTATAAAGATAAAATGGCATAATCAATGGCCTGTATTGTATCACAAGGTTTAGTGGGAAACTGCCATATAATGACAGGGATGGCCTATTTCTAATAATACATAGAAGCATTTTAGTTGTACAAAAATATAAAGTGGTTATGAAATAAAATAAAATAAAATAAAAACCTAGAAATGTGTATATTTACATATAATCTGTTTAGACTGTTGAAAAAACATCTTGAAATTGAGTTCTAGTAATTCATGTTGTCAAAATACATGTTATTCAGGTACACAGTCAAAAGCCTTTTTCTATCAAGAAAAAAAAAAGGATAAAATAATTTACATGCACTGTGTAGTCCATAACCTCTGTATCTGCATAACCTCATATAGAATAATATATTCCAATGCTAAAGAGCATAGAAGGATCATTCTTTTACTTTGTCCATACAAACAGGCTCTCAACTGGCCAGACAACACAAGCTGGATTCAGTAGTGCTCTGCAAATTCACGCCACATTCATTTTCGATTCAGTGTGCTACAATACAAGAATTTTAATTGAAGACCTTTAATTAGGTTTTGACTGACAGCTCAAACATGCCCTGGTTTGGTGACTCTTTATAACAGGTCTTGAGCAGGTTGGCCTGGGCCAGATGTGAGTTGCCTGAATGCTAATGTACAAATGACATGCTAATGAGAGTTTCTGATATTGCATCACGTATACCATGCACTAACAGAGGTGGGTAGAGTTGCCAAAGAATTTACCCAAGTAAGAGTAGCTGTACCTGTACTTCAAAATAATATTACTTAAGTAGAAGTAAAAAGTAGTCATCCAAAATATCACTCAAGTACTGAGTAACTGTTTCATCGTAATGTCCGATTTATTTATTTTTTAGAAATTATGTAAGCAGTCAGAGAAAATGATAAAATAATGTACAAAGTGTGACATTTCCAAATAATGAAATAAATTTAAAAATAGCAAATTAAGAAATAAGAAACACAAATGTCCTAATCTCCCTTTTTTCACAATATAAAGCGTTTGAAATAAATACCTACTGTAGATAACATATGTGTGTTTGAACAGTGTAGACTGTTTACTGTGTAAGATATACTGTATATTCAGTCACCCTGCAAATGACTCAGCAGATAGAAAATAACATTAGAACATGTGTACAAGAGGTCTCACTTTACCAGCACAACAAATGTAAGAAAATTATATATATTTTTAGCCTCTAGTTTATTATATATGTTGAAATTGCAACATTAAATAAAACAGCTAACCTAACCGCAACATGTTTGCTTCACTGTCTACCACAACCCCTCCCCCCCTGGTCATTTGACTCCATGCAGTTATTGTTATAGCGGCTGATTGGTCAAACATAGTCATGTGATTGTTGTTGCTACATCTGATTGGTGAAACACAGTCATGTAGTAGATCCACCGGCTGCATTTCTCTGGCAAACATAAAAAATATCTAAAGTGTTGAATAAATGGTTAGAAAAGTAACGATTGTAGCCGAATGTAGCATTGTAAGAGTAGCGTTTCATCTTAACAAATCTACTCAGGTAAAAGTACAAATTATAGTGCAGTAAAACTACTCATAGAAGTAAATATTTTTCAAAAAATTACTTAAGTAAATGTAACTCGTTACTACCCACCTCTGTGCACTAGCAATATGTTTCTGTTCTACTACTAAAATTGTAACAAACGTCCTAATGTATGTGTTAATCTCTTAGGCAGAGAGCTAATCGATCCCTCATTAGTGGCTGTTGGATAGGTAAGCCAGAACATGGGGTGGCTCTCCGCCAACCTGGTTGGTGCACACTGCCAAGTGTGGTTAGTGATTTCTGCCTTACTGGGCTTGTGTAAATCAATCTTGTGAAATCTGTCCTGTGTGCCAGGGATGGTCAGAATTTAGCACCAACAGCGTGAACACATGCACCCAGCCTGCCATGCTGTAATGGTGTGAGGAAAGTTTTCATAACAAATTTTTGTTGCTGTTAGTAGAAATCAGTCACTCATTACTTGAATGTCACAAACTATTTGAGTATTGTTGCTGCCAACATGCCACAATTTACCCATCTTGGATGGATGGATGGATGGATGGATAGATAGATCATACTCTTCCTCCTTCTAATACAGTAGCTAATTCCAGCATTCCACAAAGCAAACAGGTTTATGAACATCACAATGAGTTCAGTGCTGTACCATGGCCTCCCAGTTACTTAATCTCAATTCACTAGAATACCTTTGGCGTGTGGTGGAACAGAAAATTTGCCTCATGAAAGTGCATCTGAAAAGATTTTGCAGGAATTGCATGATGCAATCATGTCAACAGTAGGAATATCTCTAGCATACCTTGTATTAGTACACTGTTCCTAAAAATAAAGTGCTCAGTTAGTGTACTTTCTCATTCCAAAAACTGTACTGCCTGATTTTAGATGTTATCAGATCTTACTGTCTGATTTTTTTGAAGATGCAGTCCCTAATCAACAGGAAACAGTGCCTTTTGGGGGAGAGATAGTCACCATGTACACCTTCTTCGCCAGTGAGACGGCAGTGTGATGATATATGATGAGCACAGGCTACGTTGATTTGAGATCATAATGCACCCACTAGCTAGAACTGTGAGCTGTCCATCTGTTCCTAAAATTCTTTTTATTGCTTCTATAGTTAGCGTTACTGAGAGCAGCCAACCTGTCTGGAAGAGTGGCATCTGACACAAGAGTTTCCAGGATGTGAAACAAGTTTGTCAAGGTGCAAGTGGACCTTTACACCTATGCCAACTCAATTTAGCAGTGATTGGGATTAACTCTAGTGTAGACAGACAGCCTTTTGGAACAGTATTCATTGGGCCAGGACTGGCTCATCCATCTAGTGGGTGCCTGTCTGCTTCAACCATTTATTTTTCAGAATCCTGCTTGTGGCTTTGAGATGGTCAGCAAGACATTGGTTATTGCTTTTGCAAATTGTTGGAACATATTGTAGTTAGTGGCTGTTCAGCCAAACTGATCTGCTGTCTGAAATGGACAGAAAGATTTGGATCCCACAACCAGGTCATCTGTGTCTGTGATTTTGGCCCATGGGATTGAAGACTGCTCCGAGGGTTGCAGCCTTACAATTTGGAGAACACTCCAGAATGCAAGTAAAACTTCAAGTCTGCCCTGTACATTTTTCAGTGGCATATCATACAGTGGTGGATATTATTGCTGTGGTATTAGATTTATTGAGGAATGCTGACTCTTCATTTCCAAAGTAAAGTGAAAGTTAAAGACAGGGAAACCTAAATGTGCAATCTAGAGAAGATAAGGTGATCACTACAGTATATAACACCTACATCACCATAGTATTCAATACATCCCCTTATTAAACCATCTGCTTGCTGGACTGAGCGTAAATCCTTTGGGAATGTCGAACTAGGGGGATCAAATGTCTTATATTCTTGAGTGCTACAGTGCACATGGTTTCCAGGAAAGATGTTCCTTCATGAGCAGCATAAAACATTAACAAATTAACATCGATTATGTACCAGAAAAATTGGTGGCAGGATCACGGGCACCCAAAGCTCATCTGTGCATGATAGAGGAAGACTCCGGTCTGTAAGCGTGGCGAAGGTGATGCAGAATTGTCAGAGGCAAAGCCGATCCGAGTCGTATCTGGATCTGAATCTTCTGCTCTCTGTGGGTGCAAAGGCCAGCATGTCTGAACCAATCCCATCCTGAAACCGACAGCACAAAAAGGATTCGCTACTAACGTCCTGATTCCAAGCACCACCAAGCACAGGTCTTGTGGAGTCATGTCTCAAGTGGCCAAAGGTGCCCAGGTGGTACAAGGGAAATGTACACACTTCTGGGATTAGTGTTCTGTGTTGCAATGTTGTGGCTGATCGGTGTATATGTTGAGTCACTTTACATCAACTTATTTGGAAAGTCTAATCTCATGATGTCTCTTTTACATCCCTGCAATACCCATGATATCCCTTGATTTAATTTGCTGGCTCAAAATGTCTACTGGGCCTCATGAATGTGAATTTGATGACCACAGTATGCTAATTTTACTCATATATGCCTTCCAAATGAGTTGCTGCTTATTCCAAAACTGACGACGTTACATTAAAACTGGATATGGTCTTCCTCTGGATCCAGGTTTGTGTGCCAAAGTGCAATGAGCTTTGTCAATATTGGGAAGTGATGGGAGCACCTGTTACCCAAACACCTTCATCAAGCTTATGCCAACTCCTTCAGTAGAGGTTTTTTTTTATTATTATTTTTTTTACCCTTCAGCCTGCAACATTTTATTAGCCACTTGTACATAAAAATGGCAATGCACTGAGTTACATTTTCCACAGTTTATTCAAAAGATGTAATCCACTGCCCATGGCCTTGGACAGTGGTCTGAATTAAGTGCAATTTTGATTCAAATACTGTAAATGTAAACATCCCTGTCAAGCCTGTAGTGTGCTGTTCAGAGAGGGAGGTAAAGCTGCCATTCCTCATTCTAGCATTTTTTTAAGCTTTTTTTTTATTTTTATAAGTCTTCAAAGATTTTGCACAGCAACAGTCATGGTCTTTTAATCAGAATACTCTATGATGCACTGGAAAGTGGTTGGGTTTTCTTTTGAAAAAAAAAAAGGGAAAAAATGGCTCAGACTGTTCAGGGTTACTGGGTTACTGATCGAAAGGTCTGGGTTCAAGCCCCAGCACTGCCAAGTTGCCACTGTTGAGCCCTTGAGCAGTGCACTTAACCCTATCTGCTCCAGGGGCGCTATAACATTGCTGACCCTGCGTCCTGACCCGAGCTTCCTAACAGGAAAAGCGAAAAAAATAAAAATATTTCACTGTGCTCTAAGGTACATGCGACAATGAATTGAATATTATTATTATTATTATTATTATTATTATTATGTTTGGTATAGTACTGTGTAAAAAGTTTTATACTTTATGTATTATCTGTAGTATAAATGGCGTTATACAAGTTTATCATGTATTATTACAGTATGACCAAAGCCATTCACTATTTCCAATCATGCCTTAAAAATCATTTAAGGTAATGTTTAAAAAATAATTAGAAGAATGTTGGTCTGTCGTGTAAAGAATGACTGACAGGTGTTCAGACGGAAACAAAAAAACCTAGTGTAGAGTTTTGCATGAAAACAGAAAGGAGCAAGTGCAATAAAGTTAACAGAAGAACTCTTTCCCAGCATATTTTCCAGCACACTCATTAAACCATCCAGCTATTTTAGTTTTAAACTGCACAAATCTGCATTTAACCCTACTGATTTTTTTTCAAGCAAAACATTTTCACACCAAATATTGCTTGTGTTTATTTAATTACTCTTAGAAATGTTTTCAAAGGCATATTTTGTTATGATGTTTGCGCAGTACTGTAGGTAAAACAGCTGTTTGGTTTTACTGAGCATGATGGAGAATGAGTTCTTCTGCTAAATTTGTCACACTTGCTCCTTTCTGTTTTCATGCAAAATCCAGGAGCCTACATAATTTTTTTTTTCTCGTTTCTACCTGAAACAAAAAACATATACAGTATACATACATATGTGGCACCATCATGGGATTTCTTGGTGCGATGTGAGTAACTGGATATAAATGTCACTTCATATGAAGCATAATGCTCTGAAGTAGCATTTCGAAAATGGATCAGGCGTAACACAGTGGTTAGCCTACTGATTGGAAGGTCCTGCGTTCAAACCCCAGCAGCACCAAGCTGCTGCTGTTGGGCCCTTGAGTGAGGCCCTTAACTCTCAACTGCTCATGTGCGTAATGCGATAAATGTACTGTTGCTAGGATAAGTGCCATAGACTGAAAATTAATATAATGAAGTAGCCAGAATGAAACCGATTGAAATCTGCTAAAGCTGTATTTACAGCTTTTTATTAAAAGCTTATTACACTGTATAAGATGATCCTAATACAAATTCTGTAACACCCTGAGATAACATTTGTTGCTAGTGTAAGATTAAACAATGACGATTAGTTATATTGTTCTACAATACTAGGTGCACAATGATGCAGCACAGGTTTGTAGCTCTTCATCTGGAAAGTATAAAAAAAAAAAATTTTACTTTGACATAGTAGAAAATAAACTAAATGAAATAAGCGTCTATAAACTATATACAGTATGTGTCTGTGTGCTAATTAGTTATCTACACACCTGGAAGCCGTAATTACTGGCCTGTTTCTTTTCACGTCACATCCCGCATTGTCCTGTCATCATGTAACTCTAATTAGACATTATAGAGACAGTCTGTCTGCTGCATTGATTCAACGAATTCCTCTTCTATTTTTTTTTCCCCCTAACATATTTGTAGCTGTGCGATCAGGGTCTGTAATCATATAAATTTTAGACTGAATGTAAACAAAAATTTCAGGTCTTTGGGTACAATCGACCATTCACGCGCATGCCATCTTATATGTTTTATAACCTTTAATCTCATGACTAAAGATTATTCTTGGTGATGTACAGTGTGATTGTGCCTGCGACAGAAGTATTGAACAGTGTAAACCAGGCTTAACTAAGATGTCTTCTTATTAAGTCTCTTTGAATGGAAATTTCCTTTGGGGGAACATTTAAAGTCAATACCATAACGTGTAAATACAAGTGCTTCAGATTAGCTGTAAAGAAAAAAAAAACTGTTTGTAATTATGCAGTGGACTGTATCCAATTAGTGTTGATAGCCACATGTGTTCGGAGTTTTTTTTCTTTCTTTCTTTCTTTTTTTTTCTTGTTTTTTTTTATTTTTTTATATACCTGTAAATATGGGCAGCACAGTGGCTTAGTGGTCGCCTTGCACCTCCAGGGTCCAGGACTGATTCTTGCCTTGGATCTGTGTGTGATGTTTGCATATTCTCCCCATGCTTGGTGGGTTTCCTCCAGGTGCCCCGGTTTATTCCAAGAATCCAAAAACATTCAGATTGGGCTAATTAGGCTAATAGGTGTTCCCAAATTGCTTGTAGTGTGTGAATAAGCATGTGTGTGCCCTGCAGTGGATTGGAATCCGGTCTAAGGTGTATCCTGCCTCATGCCCTAAGTCTTCTGGGATAGGATCCAGGCCCCCGTGACCCCGTACAGATGATGAGTGAGGGACTGAGTGTAAATATAAGAATTGAATTAACACAGTTTCTAATTTGAGTATAATGGTGCGAATTTAATTAAGCCATTGACTTGTCAAATGAAATAATAATTAGTCTCAAGCATTTGAATATAGTGGTAATTCAATTGCATAATATACACTGGAATGTCTGCATACAGTAGATGCATAATTATTATTGTCACATCATTTTTTTTGTATGAATAATGTATTAAAGTATGTTTTTTACTCCATATATTTTAATAATTTATAAAAGTAATTTTTCTAAGTATTGGCACAGCTGTTCTGAACTTGGTAATAATAAGAAAGAAAGAAAGAAAGAAAGAAAGAAAGAAAGAGGAAGTTAAACTAGAATAGAACTAAAGCAAGTATATGTCCCTCTGGTATAAGGAGGATGAGTCGTGTATGCCAAGCCAACTCAGTGACGATAATGAATGAGCAGGTCCTGAATTGCTCGCTGTATTAGATTTATCATCATATGCAGTTCATTTGCTTCAGGGTCAGGACTCAAATTAATTCCTGACTGAACTCAAGAGATGGGACCGTGATGCAAGAGGATGGTATTTATGAACAATAGTAGCATATGCTTTTATTGGATGGATTGAGAATGTTGTGGCTCCAGGACACAAAATTACTCTCCAATTTTCTGTCTTTTGTTCACATAATTATAATGAACTACATTAGCTAAAGTTCTTCATCAGAAAGCATGGGCCAGTGAAACAGTTTTGAACAGTTCTTGTTATTTCATTGCACTTCATGACCACAGTCTCATAAGGTTCTGTCTGGCATTTTGCTTGAAAATAAATGAACCACAAACATTTTGTCACTGGACAATACTGGACTCGTCTATGGTGTTGTACAAAGTCTGGTGTGGTCCGAAAAACTTGAAATAAATTCAGTTTAAACTCAAAGACAATGTTTTTTTCTTTCATGCTAAATATTTTTCCAGCCAATAATCATTCAGATTGAATATGAAACATACAGTCATACATGAAAAGACTCAAGGTTTTTCAATATGTTGAGCTGAGGAAGTAACTTCAAACAGGATAAATTTACATTATTCATTTATGTGCAAACTTCCTGTCTTTTCAAATTTCAAGTGCATCTGAAAGATAAAATTGTATATAATTTTCAGATAGCATTCACATTAATTATTACCTACAATACATGTCATCTGCTTAACATTACATGTGCTGTGAATGCTTGTACAGCAGTCTACTGTATATGAACATTTCATTACAATCTTAACTGAAGGTCAGCAAGCAGGCTTCACATTGAGTATTCTAATATGACTATCATAAATGTTTAAAATTTAAGAATCATATTTGAAAAAATGTATATAAAAGCATATGTAATTTGTAATGTGGTCATGGGCTAAAATATTGATCTTTACTGAGCTGTAAGATAATGTTTATCTAGGCAATGTGATTTAGGGGTTGCTTTATGAGAAAGAGACAGTCCAGTAAAAAAAAAAAAAGAAAATACCATAGAAAACTAAATATTATAGGAGTTCATTTAAAGATATCTTTATAGAACTAAAAAAAAGTAGATTTTGACAGAATTTAGATTGACCTTTGTCCACACATGTATTGTCAGTTCTTTAACCAGATGCAGACAGAACAATATGCACAGAGTAATATTTCGCTAGACCACATTTAGCTTTTATTCCAGTGCACATTCACAGGGGCATTGTTTTGAAATCTTTATGCAACATCAGAACATTTATTTATATTCAGAATGGCATTAAATTTCACCTGAGATTTTGTCTTGACAACAGGAGAGTTCGAACCACTCCATAAAGCCTTCTCAAGCACATTACAAAGAATTTCAATTGGGTTTAGGTCAGGACTGGTTAATTCATGTGTGAAAATGCTTGCAGAAAAACAAACCTTAATGGGACGACCTGGTTATTCAGTATACAGTATTCAGGTAGTCAGCTGACTACAGTTGCTGAGTCCAGTGGTGTATCGGTTAGCACTGTCGCCTTGCACCTCCATGGTCCGCGTTCGATTCCTGGCCAGGCTCGATTCCTGTCTCTGTGTGCATGGCGTTTGCATGTTCTCCCCGTACTTGGTGGGTTTCCTCCCAAAGTCCAAAGACCTGCAGATTAGCCTAATTGGCGTTCCCAAATTGCGCATACTGTGTGAATGAGTGTGTGAGTGTGTATGAGCCCTGCGATTGATTGGCACCCTGTAGCCCACCTTGTGCCGTAAGTCTCCTGGGATTGGCTCCAGGCCCCCCGTGACCATGAATGCAGGATACAGCGGTACAGACAGTGAGTGAGTGTTTCTACCCCTGTCCAACTGAAGTAAACCAAATATCATAACACTGCAACAGAGGTTTATACAGTGGTAGCTACTTTATGCATGATGAGCATTACTTCATCCTTCCCTTTTTACCCATTGTTCTGGAATAGGGTAAAACTCAGCCGACGTGACCTTTTGCCATCTTTATGCTCCCTCTCTCTCATTGTGTGTGTGCTCGTGGAAATTTCACTATTAAACTTAGTTGTGATTTCTACTGTTTATTTTTTTTTACCATGTAATTTTTTACAATTTTTTTTTTAACCAACCAATTAGGTAATCTCCATTCTCAGTCATTAATGATTTTTTTTTTCTACAACACAGCTGAAGGTTCAGCATTACTTCCAAGGTCCTTAAACCAATTCAAATAAAATGGGCAATAACATCACTTGATGCAGGCCAATCATTTGACCCTTCCGAAACGCACATTTTCCATCAGCACAGTTAACATGATTTTTTAAAAGAAATAACAAGGTACTCACTGCATTAATTAAAGATTAAAAGAATTGTTGCTCGAATTGAACATATTAATTACTGCTGTAATCATCCAATCAACTATGTACTATATTTCCCTATTTAAGTTCAAACTCCATCAACGTTATATCCAATATGCCCACTGTACCCAAATATCACCACTCATTGTATTTCCCGGATGTCCTTTGTCTATTTTTAAGTAATGCAGATAATTACGCAGTCGTTTTTTAATAGGTTCTTGTATTCCACATACAGTATACAGATAAGACCCCTGAGAGTACAATGCATTCTAATTCTCAGTATGGAATCTTATGGAAATATGCACATGGCTGTGTTCAAAATGAAAAGATAATTTTTTTGTTGTTGTTATAATGTTTCAGGAAATGAAGCAAAATTTATTCCCAAGGACACAGTACTCTGCATTAGTTTAGCAGCAGCTGTTATATAAAGGAAGATTTCTGCAGTTCACTGCAAGGTTAGTTGGTCTCCATGGGAAGAGCAGTGCCTTTCTTTTCCGAACAGTTTTGTGCATTAAAATAGTGGTGTTTCATTTGCCCTAAAGGGTACCCTGAATAGGGGCTTTAGGGTTAAAGAAATCATTTGTGAAGCATTCCAACTAAAGTGTAACCTAAAGATCCATAGTGTCAAAATAGCCTCAGGTTCTAACTTAAGGTGTACACGGAGCTAGTAGGTATAACATCTGCTGTTAAACTAATTAAATAATCTTTTAAAAGTACAGTACTCTGTCATTCTGTCTGCCAGGGGTGCTGTGTACGAAGTCAAAATAGTATACTATAGTACTATGAGTGCATTTCATATCAGTTTATTTTGTGAGGTAAAGAATGATTTCTTTATGTAGAAACTTTTTATTTCGTGGCAAATCAGTAGTTTGCAGCAGCATGTACAATATAAACAATAGGGCCTTTCATTTCATGTAAACATTGTAATTTGACGATGTTCACATTACAAGCCACTTTGTACCACGATTTTTTGGTCAGATCAGATTTGCATGTCATGACTGTTCACATTCTTAGTTACAAGTGACTTTTACCTGACTCTAATTTAGATGTATCTGTCCTCTGATATAGCATGAATGCGCACATCAATACGTCTTTGCTTGTATTGTCTGGGTTAAAACATAATATGGATATTTTTGAAAAAATACCCTTAGGATTTTGCTCTAGAGGATTACAAGCAGTTATTCGGTTGTATTTGTTGGAAGAAAGCCACACGGCCACATTTAGCTGTTTTAGTAGCTATTGCTAGCATGGCTATGAAATCCTTATGCTAGGGTATCTAGGACCACATACGAAAGTGATTTAGACTTAATATAAAATAGATCAGATTTGTGCGTTCAGACAACCATAAAAAATATATATATAATATATAGGTACAGAATTGGATTTGAGTCACTTCAGGCTGCTAATGTCTTCGACATTACCGTCATAGAACCATGTAAAATTACAGTTAAAGGTAAAACCCAGAATATTACTGTTAATTATTTTAAAAGAGGGTCTGAATCTGTTTTCTAGCACATAGCCTACTGTAATTGCTCCAATCCAGCTTTAGTATGAAGCTTCATTCAACTTTATTTTGTTTAATATCTAACCTGGGCCTAGACCATGATTATAGTCTCATATCACTGTAAATGGAAGAGAGCATGTAAGGCACACTTTAAGGCACTGCTTTAAAATAGGATTCCCTCTGAAACATGTTAAACATGTTTAAATCGAAATCTTTGCCATGAACCTAACAATTCTGATGCTGGTTAATTGGGTGGTGTTATATTTTTGTTGTTTCCATAAGAAGGTAGAGCGTGTGTGCTCTGCTCTCATGTATATGATAAAAAAGCTGGACAGACTATAGTAATAAAGTACTGCCACATTACTTTCTTTTAGGTAGAGACTGGCACAGTAGGTAGAGATGGTTATATGGCATGGCGGTGTGATGTATGAAACTGTTAGCCAAAATGAAAAATTCAAAAGGCTTAACTACTCTCACTTACTCTCACTCATTGTTTATACCACTTTATCTGTACAGAGTTGAGGGAGGTCTGGAGCCTTCCCAGGGTGCTTTGGGAAATAGACAGGGTGCACCCTGGACGCAGTGCCAATTAATTGTAGGACACAAGCATGCAAACATTCACAATTAGCTTAATCTGCATCGCTTTGAACTGTGGGAAGAAGCTGAATGAACACAAACCTGATGGTGGGATTCAAATCCTCGACCCTGGAGGTGCAAAGCCACAAGGCAAGCCACTACGCCACCGTGCTGCCCAGCCGTAACCAGCTTAAAACATTTTTTTTTTTTAATCATTACAATAAAAGCTGCAGACATTATTGAAGAACACAAGTTGTTTATTAAGATATAATATGTAAATTGTTCAGGAACAGTCCTTATATCGTTATCGTCTTAGAAAACTCTGATCTATTTAATCTCGCACAGAACATGCAGGGATTTTCAAAAGCAATACATTTTTGTTGTTGTTGTTGATGTTTTTTTTTTTTTTTAGAGCTACAGTACATGCACTTAACTTGTTGCTCTATGTACTTGCTGAGGTTTCACTGTGTTGCATTTACTTGTTTGTGTTTATAATATTAGCGTTCTTAGCCTATTATGTCGAGATATTTCTTGTGAAAATGCTTAGTAATTATCGTTGGCTCTATACTTGTTCGAGCATGTCTCTGGAAAATGGACCTAGCACATTTGCATGGTCAAACCACTCTTATTAGTCACAAATAGAGATGAAGCTTGTCTTTATGACACCGAACTGGATATGCTAACAGCAGGGGAAGTGGAACACTCTTGTGTAACACATTTCAATCGGGTTGTGAGAATTAATTCTAGTAGAAAGAGACGGCATAATCAGCTGGTATGAAAGAGATTCAGTAATCCCTTCATTTTTCACAGGATTTTTATTATTTTTTTTGTAACCCACATAGTCCTATTAGAAATGTGCATGAGACATGTCACATATGTCTATATATATAGGACATGTGTGGCACCATTATCAGTCTTAGCTTTTAATCACCTATTTTAATAAAATATTTTTGGTCAGTTTCATTCACGAATTTAAAATGAATTGGTTGTTCTGACACGCATGGACAAATGAAACCATGTGTGCATACCTTGCAGTTGTTTGAATTGTTGAATTGTTTGTTGATTTAAAACTGTCTGAAGGAAAATCTTCCATTGGCTTTTTTTTTTAAGAAACCTGGTGAAAAGATGGAGAAATTTGAGAAATGCGCCTTCTTTAAATGCCTGAAGCGTTTTGGTCAAATTATCTCCAGGGAAACATAAAAAATGCAGAAATATTAATAATTCACTATAAATAATTGTGAGCAATATTTTATGAAACATTGTATGTTGTGGATGAATTCTGCGAGCTCTCTGGGAGTTGTGGCAACGGATTTCCTTTAAAACATTGTGTCCAGAAGCTTCATACTGATGTTATGAATTGTTATACAATTTCTGTTATCTGTTATCACCCAGATGAGGATGGGTTCCCTGTTGAGTCTGGTTCCTCTCAAGGTTTCTTCCTATTGCCATCTCAGGGAGTTTTTCCTTGCCACTGTCGCCGTCACCCTTGGCTTGCTCATCAGGGACAATCTCATTACCTAGACACATTTGTCTTACACATATATACATTTCCATAAGTCTTCTTTTCATTTTCTTTTCATTTCTGTGAAGCTGCTTTGAGACAATGACCACTGAATTGAATGTTGAGCTGGCAGCTACTTTATCAACATGGTCCCTCTCGGAATGCTGTGCATAACCATGCTGAATGATAATTGACATTTTCAACATTGCATGTATCCTCCCTACCTCACAACCCCCAAAATGAATCATTTCAGCTCAGGATCTGGTCAAATGAGTAATATTTCTGTGCAATGACAGTCCATAAGTGTAGCCTGAAATGCATTTGCGTTTAAGTGAGAGGCCTCCACTGTCAGAATAACAAACTCGAACAGGAAAACTAAGCCTCAATTACTGCAGATTTGGACACTGAAATTTCAAAATGATGGCCTAGTTTTCTGTTTCAAATTGCATTCGACCCCAGGGTTAAATATGGATTTGTGGGGTGTATATATAAAGTATCATACTATTACATATTAAATGAATATATAACGAGCACAGATCACATTTGCACCATGGCTGTCACAGCTGACTAAATTGCTCTACTTCTTTCATATAAATATTTAGGACAATTCCTGATATGTGTGCATTCCAATAGCAATTTTAAACTAGTCTTAGAGACCACTTTTGTGTGTTGTGTTTTTTTTTTCTGGGTGGTGGAAGTCTTGACAATTTGTGTAATTGTGTAATAAAATTTGTGTTGGCAGAACAGTGATCAAGAGAGAAAAAGACAGGAAATTAAAGCCTAGGGAACATACACAGTGTCGTACTGTATTTACTGTACATTCATCATCGCTGTAACACATGACACACTGTTGTTTTCCCATCTCTAATGCACCCAATTAATGATTAATCACTCTCTCTAAGCAGGAAAACCACTGTATCATTCACAGATCTGGTCATTCATAAATGAAGGTTCGGAATCCTAGTATAGATAGTTACGTCAGTGATTCAGCATTCTTGTCTCCTCTACAATTACAAAATAGCCTGCAGCATCATATCCAAGAAGAAATTTTGCATTCTGCTTGTAGAGCTCCCTGGGTGATGAGTGAAAGCCTCTTTTTCTCCACTTAGCTCAAGTATTTGAGTGTTTTTTTGTTTTTTTTCTCTCTCGTTTGCACAGGGCAATTTCTTTGTCTCGCAGCAGTGGTCATATCAAGCCCCATGGCTGTGTGTACACATTTTTTCTTTTCCTGTGGCATTAAAGCCTATTCTGTATTGATGTCGACCTGAGCTACTCGACAACCCTGCATTCCTTTGTCTGACAATTGTCATGAAGAGAAGACCTAATGACTGAACTGTAGCTTATATCCATAAGCCAGGTTTGTTTGAAGACCGTAAAGAAAGGGTGTGATGTACACGTCCACCACTGACCTTGAGAAAAAAGAAAGAAAGAAAAAAAAAAAACTCAAAGCGCAAAGTAATCTCAGTGGATGTTCGAGCAGTTGCTGAATAATAAATAGATTTTGCACCTACTGGCCAAGAAAAGACTTTTGGTGTTGTAATTATGATTGTTTTTTTTTTTTTTTCTCTCTGCAGGTAATTTTGCTTAGTGTGTCTCTGACAAGGGAATGCACAATTCTAATTAACCGAATGCAACTATGTCTTGCTTAGGTCAGCTGAAGTGTAAAGAGAAGTCGCGGAATTAGTACCAGCGTCATTGGACCATTTGGAAGATCTGTATATATTTTAATTAAGTCTTATCACATGCAATTTCCTCTTTAGGCCCATTCGTCGTCGTAAAAAGAGGAATGACCTGTAGAAAATTAAGAGATAACCCGGTTAATCCAACTGAAGGCATTTTATTCTAATATCATTCACAGTCATGAATCTGCCTTTAATGGGAGTCTGCTTTCCAACTTTAATGAACACATTATATGAATATGCAGAAAAGAAACGAGCTAATAACAACCCGATATTAATTAATAAAATGGCCCTGCAGTGCAGCAAAAGTAGATAACTGATTAAGTTATTGTTTCTATTTTTATTTTGTTTCAAGTTATAAAGCTAAAAATATTGTAATATTTGCAAGAAACCTACATTCCGTCATTAAATACATTGATAGCTTACTTATGAAAAGGCTAGTGGGTAAATATGTTATTTTATAATGATATGACATGATATGACATGATATGAGCAGCATGGTGGCCTAGTGGTTAACTCTATCGCCTTGTACCTCCAGGTTTTGGGTTTTATACCCGACTCAGGTCTGTGCGTATGGAGTTTGCATGTTCTCTCCGTGCTTGGTGGGTTTCCTTCGGGTACTCTGGTCGCCTCCCACAGCCCAAAACATGCAGATAAGAAAAATTGCCGTTCCCAAATTGCATGTACAGTAGTGTGTGAATAAGCAAGTGAGTGTGTGTGTGCTCTGCGATGGATTGGCACCCTATCCCAGTGCCCTAAGTCTCCTGGGATAGGCTCTAGACTCACAGCAACCTTGTACTGTATACAGGATAAAGTGGTATAGACAATGCGATGAGTTAGCGAGTAAGTGATTATATTATATTATATTATATTATATTATATATTATAACTGCAATATACATGAACAAGTTTATATTTCAGAGATGAAATGCATAGTAAATTATTTTAGTTGTGCTGAGTGGAAAAAATTGGCCAAAAGGGTTCCAAAAAATAGTTTACACTGTTCAAGTTACACTTTAACCATAAACATGCATGTGACTGATCAATCTGGCAAACGGACAAAAAAGTATTAACTGCAGGTTAGAGCTTTATGATTCAATCAAGTCACATGATTGTAAATGGCAGTATTATGCATTATGTGTCATATGGCGGTGACACTGTTGTTTAGTGGTTAACACTGTGGCCTTGAACCTCCAGAGTCAGTTGTTCCCACCTTTGGGTCTGTTTCAGTGGAGTTTGTACGTTCCCCTGGAGTTTTCTTAACTGCAGGCTCACTGGTGTCTCAGCAGCCTCTAATTTATGGCAGGCATTTACCTTGGTGGTTCCTGGACATTCCATGCCATCTTCTTTCTCATGTCTGCATTGAGCTCCTTGGATTTTTACATTGTCCTGTGCATTAGTCAATCTAAAGAGTGCTGTTAAACACTTTTTATATTGGCACAGATCACTAATAGGAAGACAGGAGTCCTTGGGCTTGGGAGATTAAAAGACATTTCAGGACATTCAGCGCCACTGAATAAATAATCTCTAAGTGGTTGTTTTTATACGTTTGACCCTTTATGTATAATTTTGACCTTGTGTTGATATTAGAAAGCCCCAAATAAATTAAACCTTGTGCTCTAAATCCTTGGAGGATTTCTTCTATTAAAGATGAATGATGTACAACTGTACTGTCCCAGAAAAATACCAGTTCAAAAAATCCCATCCAGTATTGGCATGAAATATTTTGTATTTGTTTGCATGCAACAACAAATGTACTGTATTCATAATTCAGGAGGATTTACACAATACATATGTTATTTAAAAAAAAAAAAGAAGAATTCTATGGGGTTCCTGAGTTTTGTTTGAATTTGTTAATTTATAAATCGCATATAATTTTGGGTGATTTGGTTATGCATATTTTTAGGTTCTTGGGTTAATTAGCCCCCTTTTTTATATCACGTTTATTACTTTATCACATCTGGTTGCTGAGATATGGCCAGTGTGATTTTGTTTACAAGAAGAGCCGCCTCTAAATAAAACATTGGAATTCTATTTGTAGGATATTTAAATGAGGATTCTATTACATAATAAACAAGAGGGCACTTTCTGCCTCATTTGTCCCCACCTAAAATGAGCTACCCCTAAAAACCACCTTCTACCCTCTAAAAATTACTTTGCCAGCATGCTTTTTTTCTATCACAACTGGAATAAAGGGCTTTAATAATGTTCATTAAAGTGCTTTAATACAATGTTTAGATTTAAAATTTCTCAATTATGTTGAAGGGACAGGAAGATGAGGCATTTATCAACCAACTCCACCTACTGCAATCTATTGGCCATAGCGCAGAACTAACTTGTTAAACTTAATATCTGGCTTGATAACGACTCACATACTGTATGTAAACCTTTTATATATATATATATATATATATATATATATATATATATATATATATATATAGTGGTAAGTTACTGGGAAAATGATAGAACTGGATTTCATAGATGCACAAGTAGAAACAGAAAGGATTCACTGTATAGTCCCAATTTGTAGATCTGAATCTATGAATTCCAGTTCTAGAATTTATCCAAACAGATTCACCCTCTGTGTAGCTACTGTATAGTATGTACCGCAAAGGCTGAGTTACATCACTGGGCGATTTAGCACGACATGCCTAAGCGGAGCTCTTCCACTATTAAATTGTTGTTCTCTTTGGTTTTTATGCAGTTTTGTAGGTAAGGCATAATTTAAACTTGATGTGTTGTTGGTATTTAACATAATATCCACTGAAGTAGAAAGAAAATACACATAATCAGAAGTTTTCTCATTCTGCTAATTAGAATTTTTGCTTGTTTTTTTTATATTCATACACAACTTTACTAAATGATTGATTATTGAGACCCATTGGAGCAACCGCAATGTTGCATTTAATGTGCTGGAGAAGTAATACGGTATAAGGAATTTGTATTAGTGGGCATAGCCCTAATGTTTTTATTTTTATTTTTTTTGCCTAATCTTAGATATTAGGAACAGTAATGTATGTGATGGGTGAATGAATACAACAAAACTTCCAGGAATTATACAGTAACTGGTTAGAAAATTAAATATAAAATAATCATCAACTAATGTAACATAGTAATGTAACATAATTTCAATTTGCATTTCATTTGAAAAGTCATACTGGATGACTAAAGAAAAAAAAGTACAGTTCAGTATCTGAAACTCTGAACAATGGATTTCGAAAGTTTCTTGTCTTGCCATTTCTGAAACCCTATTAATGTTTCACAATTTGTATAAGGTGAACCTCAAGTATTTGTGCTTTGTGATATTTTGAATGATTCACAATAAAGTATATTCAAACGGAAAATATATAGCAAGCTTTGACCATTTTATACATATGGTAAATGGTTATTAAAGGAAATCGATCGATGCTACTGTATGTGGCTTCCTCTTATGGATGAGTAAAGCCTGTGTAAGTGCAATGAATGTCATTGACATCATCTTGCCTTAAAAGTGTTTAATAAACGAGGGTTACAACCGTCCCTGATCTCCCCAACCACGTTCGACTAGAGGACGATGATGTGTGACAGATTTATTCCTGTGCGTCCTGGGAGAACACTTTTGAACTGCTGTTACATAAGACTTTATGAATTGTCTATTAACTGCGCTCTGCTGGGCTCATAAAAAAGGCATAAAGCATTCCGGGCTAGACATGAACGGAATATATTTCCCAAGAAGGCCTGTAAGATGCTTTATGAGCTTTTTATATGTGGTTATGATCGGGCACGTAAAGAGCGCGTTTAGTGTTGTGGCGGCGTGCTTATAGCGTGGGTTGATCGAAGCAGATTTTTTTTTTCTCCAGCCGCTGTTGCGAGAGAAAAAAATAAATAAATTAAAGAGGGAGGGGGAAAAAGAAGAAGGGGGGGGGGGAAATCCCGCGCACTCTGCTTCCCAGCGTGCGCTCACTCATTCAGCGCTCCAGTTCCGCTCCAGTCCAGATCTGCGCGCTGCACCTGATGGTCCATCAGTCTCCCCCTCTCTCTCTCTCTCTGACCTAAGCACGGCAAGAACATCTGCGCTTCTTGTCTCCTCGGGAATATCAGCCTGCGTTGTGCTTAAGAATCGACTCTAACGATGCGTTTTGCAGTCTGTTAAATCGGAATGTTCAGTGCAGCGCTTTCAGCAGAGCATCACTGAAGGCGCGCGTGGTGAAGCTCTGCGTCATTCCTTCATATCCAGCTCATATAGGCGTCGGAAGTTTTCGAGGAATATACAAGAGGACATTGTTTGGTTTGGAATTCAAATTGGTTTTTGACATTTGAACGCGGGACAAATCGCTGATATCGGACACGTCTAAAAAAAAACAAAAAAAAAAAAACATTTTTTTGCGCGCTTTCCGTTTAGTTGGGAAGTTTCCTACGGAGAAAACATGGGCTTATGTGGTTATGTGGTTATGCCCTGGAGATGCCTGGCAGTGCTGGCTCTGAGACTGCTCTTCCTTTTGCCCGCAGGAGTGCCAGCAAGGAGCGGAGACTCTTATGTAAAGGACAACATCACGGTGAGACAGGGGGACAGCGCCGTCTTAAAGTAAGTCCTTCTTTCCTTCCTTCCTTCCCTTCTGTTCACATCGACGCTGCCGCCGCGCGCACGGGAAAGCACCCGCGTAAGAGCCGCGCGTGCACAGCCTGCTGTTTCTACTGTTTCAAAGTCAATTCGTTTGACTCATCTCTCTCGATAATCATCGTGTTTACAAAGATCTGTCACAGACCTTGTTGAGGAAGATTAGTAGAAGATGATGGTGTGGATGTGTGCTGTTTGTGGTACTGATGGACTTGGTGGTGGAATCTATGTGATTGCATAAGAACTCTATGGACACATCGAGTGCTTTTGGCACACTCCACACACACACACACACACACACACACAAACACCACCCATGCTTTGGTTTTCCACCCCCCTCCTTCCTCCCCATTTCTCTTTCTTTCTTTCTATCTATCTATCTATCTATCTATCTATCTATCTATCTATCTATCTATCTATCTATCTATCAAATGTGTGTGTGTGTGTCTGTGTATATATATCTAATACAGTTATATTTTTTCACAATACAGCCATCCAGACACACTCAGTTTCTCACTCTTACTCTTTCGCAATCACTTACATCCTTACACAAACAGACTCTCTCACACCCTCTCTCTCACCCACACTGTCATTGTCACTTTGCACTCTTGTACAGACACACACACACACACACACACACACACACACACACACACACACACACACACACACAGATATTCCAATGATATATCGTTACTTCAGCTAATTATCTCTGTGAGTGAATCTAACCCTACCGTTCACTCTGTGACTACTTTTATGTTCATATATTTGCTAGAAAGAAAAGAAAAAGAAAAAAAAAAACCTAAACAAACTAGAGTTGCCTGGTTGGAGAAAGATTTAAATGAATTGCTGAAAAATTTAAATAAAATTATTTTTGTGAAAATTTTGTCCCCCCCGAGACAGACCAACTGATTGACGGACCGACAGACAGACAGGCACACAGACACAGTCAACACACAAACAAACGCACACAATTTAATGGTCTCAGTCCAGTGTGGATGGAGAGGATCCGCCTCTCTGCCTTTGTTCATGTGAACTTTCCTATGTCTTATATCATCTGGGAGTGTGCTGTTGCCCAGAGCATGGTGCCAGCCACAGCGGGGCTCTGTCTCAGCTCAAACAGAGTGTGGCCTGTGGTCTTTTCTAACCACAGCATCACACTGCAAAGAGTCATTTAGTTTAGAACAAAGCTGCCAAACTCAAGTGAGCAAGGATGCAACCAAATTTTTGATAAATATAGAAATTCTAATTGTATCTATTTATGGTGATGTAGAATCTAGATCACCATTCTCACTCATGTTTCTTAGAATTTAAAATCTTTAATTAACAATATGTGCATTTTATTATATTCTTATCTTACTTTAGCAGAATGTGGTAGTGCCAATATTTTGCTCATAAGTGATGGGGAATAAATGTCCTTTATTGTATATATAGAAATGTTGAATACATAAATCAAAAAGTGCTAGTGACTTTTTTTTTTTACAATGTCAAGACTTTCACCATACTTTTAGCTGTAACATAAATCATTTATGTTCTATATTAACGTGCTTGTTTGAATAAGTTGTTTCTATAGGAACATAACAGCTCATTCACAGCGACTTGTATGGCCGAGACTTCTTATCATGTCATGCTAATTATAAACAAACAGCAGGGAAAAACACATAATCTATAATTATATTATATAATCGGTTATATCCATTATGGAATAAATAGTCAAATGCAGATATGACTTTATGATTTCCAGTGTCTTGGTAACATGACAAGCTGAGTTTTTCTTCCTTTTTTTCCCCTTTTTTTATTAACATCCAGAGAGAGAAAAACAGACACTGGGGCATGAATGAATGTTTATACTGCTGTTATGTAGGTGATAACAGAAACTAATTTGTCTTGCAGATGTTCCACAACATTCGATTTAACGGTATATGCTTAAACTATGATTTAATTGTGTTTGAAATGACTGGCAACTTTCTGTGGTGTAAAAGGAATAAAGCATAAGGGTGTGCGCTATTATTGGCATAGAATCCACTTGTGTGATGTCGTTACCACCCTGACTGTGGTTCTTATATAACTAACATATAACGTATAAACCTAATGATTCATATGAAAAACAAAAAAGCTTTTAACACTTCAGTCTGCCATTTTGTGCAAGTGTTTTAGTGTCATCGCTGCTACACTGAAATACTGTACCGAATAACTACAGTAACTTGTACTGTATTTTTATCTCGCTGCCTTTTTTTGTAATGATAAATGAATCAAGCACTGTCTGAATGTTGTTTTTGTGTCTGATTAACGGAGCTTGCCCTGAACACTAAACCTTTTGTACAGCTGTAATGAGTCTCAGACTTTATGTACCATGAAAAGAGAGATATAAGTAGGTAGAAAATGTTCTGTAAGCAAAGGAGCGCACATTCAGTAAATTGCCCTTTCATTCCATTACAGTTTAAGCTATTAATATAAAATACATTTAAATCAAACTGTCAGCTGTTTGTCTTCAGAAAATGATTTTTCTCTCGGTTTTGCTCATCGACTTTATTAAAGTATATATCTAAAGGATTTCTCTGAGAGCATCTTTTACACACTGTGCATTTAAAACTTATTTTCGCACACAGTGATCAGAAAGAAGTTCACTGTGTCTCACAAATGCAGGAGACAGAGATACGAAGGAAGCTGCGACACTTATTCCAGTTGTAAATCATAATTTGCATTTGGTGATAATACTCATCATTTGTGGTGTACAGTAACACTTTGTTTGAGTCAAGTTCTTCAGTCTGTAATTGTGTGGTGTATTCTTTTTTTCTTATTCTTTTTTTCCCCTAAAAGCTTTTTTTTTTCTTCTGTAAGTCCCATGGATTTGTTTATGGCACTCTTACATAACATAGGCCCACTGTTGCTTTTTGCACTTTCTGCATCAGTGGTTTCTATGTCTGTCATGGGAATAGAACTGTTTATTCATTGCTCTCAATGTTAAAGTTATAGCTCAGTTATCAAACCATCTACATGATATGTACGTGATATGATGTATTTGAGTATATACAGTATATTACACTTACTCACTCGTCCTCTGCTGTGTACTGCTTATCCTGTTCAGGGTCAAGGAAGGTCTGGAGCCTATCCCAGGGGTACAGCCTGGATGGGGTGTTAATTCATCAAAGGGCAGACAAACACTCGCACACTACGGGCAATTTGGAAATGCCAGTTAACCCAATCTGCATGACTTTGGACAGTGGGGGGGAAACTGGAGCAGACAGAGGAAACCCACACAGCATGGGGAGAACGTGCAAACTCCATGAACACGGACACATGAACCTTTGATCCTGGAGCACACCATAGTGCCATCTCAGTATATTATAATTATTTGAAAAATATGATATATTTTGAATCCTGATTTTGTTTTGTTTTCCTAGTTGGATTTGGGCCTTCCCCCTTTTCTATAGTATTACTGTTTTCTAATATACAGTAGCCCCTATTCAGCAACGTTGCATAAAAACAAGCTCTGAGTTGAATGCACAGAATAATAGACAAATAAGTCTGTGTCTGAGTCATGAAATGGCATCAAAAGTTCCATGATTCGATTGCTGAATCAACTTCTGCTGCATGGACACACACACATTATTGCCCACTTGTTCCTTAATTGCATGTTGTATACATATGAAACGCCTCAGTTTATGCTCCTAGACAGTATATCTATGAGATAGTGTGTAAATAAAATTGAAAGCATTCAGTAAGTGATCCAAGACTCAAGAAAGAACTGCTATATGTGAAAAGAAGTAAATTAAGGGTTAGAAAGGTGAAGCTGATTTTGGTTTAGGCTGATGCAAATAAAGGCAGTTGTAAAGATGCTCTCTCTCTCTCTCTCTCTCTCTCTCTCTCTCTCTCTCTTTATACGTTTGCCTAAGGCCATAAACTTAACCATTTTCCACCTTCATCTGCACCGATTTATTTGAACTCTATTACAGCTCTGCTTATAAGTTTAAGTGAGCCAAGTTTCCTTCCTGAACAAAGAAATAACAATCCATTTCATTTCATGAAGAACACTGTAAATAAATTAATCAAACCCTGGAGTCGAGACTAGAAAATTAATAAAACAGTGTTTGGTCTGTTTTTGTATGAAATTACATCATGAGCTCCAGAAAACATGCAATGCCATCTAAGTGTCTTCTAATACCCCGTTTGCATTTTTCAGATTATTTCAGGTTCTTTTGTGAATAAGTGATTCTCTTTTTATTCATACAGAATTTTCCATTCATTCTCCCTTTTTGTCACAGAGTCAGTCTTCATGGACTTCACTATGCTGCAATGTAAGGAGTTTATTTAGCTTTACTGCTTTATTTTTAGTTAGTTTTAAAGGACCTCAAAAATAATTGCTAGAAAAATTCGCGAGAGTTCATGTCTCACCACTTCCTGCAAAGTGATATCAAATTGAATAAAAAAGAAAGTATAGAGTTTGGCAGCCAAATATACATTTGGTTTATACACTGTGTGACCAAAAGTAAGTGGACACCTGTTTCTCACACTGTGCCTCTGTGCAGTGGAGTAATTGTGGCCTGAACAAAGCCCTAACTTCAACCCCACTGAACTATGTTGGTTTAAAGTGGAACTCTGACCCACCCCAGGTCTCCTTAATAAACCTACAGTATGTGCCTGACCTTATAAATGATTATTTACAGTAAGTCTTATGTTTGAAGTGAGTAAATGATGGTCACTAGGGAGGTATTCCCAGCACAGCAGGCATGAGTACCTGAGGGGGTCTAGTGGCCTGCTGTTCCCAGAGATTTTGATAATGCCGTTTTCTTCATTTTCAGGCAGTCATTTACACAAATTATGCACTGCCGCACACAAAAATAACCGCAGGCGCATCTTGATGTACCACACCAAAGCGGCTGTTACATAGCTAAAACGATTGAAGTAAACAAATATTTATTAAAATTTGTGCAGAAACAATCAGAGAAATATGTGGGCTGAAACAATTAGGCCAAGTATTAGTTTTGATGGGGGCTGACATACAGTAGTAAGAGATTTTGAAGTAGTGAGTCAATACAAGAACAGGATTTTCCGCCATCGTTGACCGAGACATTTTAACGAAAAAAAAAAAAACAATGGGTGCATCAGAGTAAGAAGCGAAGTGCATAAAGCGATGCACCCATCATGCGTAGTGCCCACTCTACAAGCCTCTGGAGGCAGTGTTATGATCTGGGGTTGGTTCAGTTGGTCAGGTCTAGGCTCAGTGACAATAAAATGATGTCACTCAGACTGAAACATGTCCACAGGAGAATTAAGATGTTTTCAGTCTGACCTGTGAAGCCCATGTAAATGGGATCATCTAACAGATGAATTAAGTGATGAAATATAAAACCATGAATATGGGATCTAATCTCAAAAGCCCCTAAGAGAGGTTATCAGATGTTTTCTTTTCTGAATTGTGCCGATTATAAGAACTCCATGATATGAACTTCACTGGCCAAATTTTGATGTTGAAACTTACTTAAAGTAAATGTTTTTGTCGTTTTCAAGTTAGAAATTCTATTTAAACTTACAGTGATTAAAGGTAAACTTCAAAAGAATTCATAGCAGCCTTTGAATTTGTATTAGGGCTGTAGCTTTCGAATATTTTAGTAATCGAGTATTCTACGAAACATGTAATTGGATAAAATGTACTTTTGCTGAATTAATCAGCAATGTAAAATATATACGAGAAACAAAGATTAATTGTTTTTTTTGTTTTTTTTTAAGAAAAATCTACTTTTATTTTTTTACATGCATACAGCATTTTATCAAAAATAATCATCGTCATTATTCACAATACAAGGAATAGCTTAAAGTTAACTAAGATGAATTAAGTGCATTACAGACTTTAAGTATCAAAAGAACTAAGGCACACTTTAAAATAAATTTTTATATATTTTTATCGCTCCCTTCTATTTTGCAGGCCGCAACAGAACGCTCCCTCAAATCAATACGCAGCTAACTGTTTGCGTCTCCTTCCGCTTTGTGGGTGACGTAAGCGCTTCTTCTTCGTCGGTGTTTACTGGCAGCTTGCAGCCGGAAGCGTGCCGTGTCACGCCAAACAAATAATTGCGCAAAAACAAGCTTTTGAAATCAATTAAAAGTAGCTTCGAGGCAGAATATTTTGCCTCGATCATTTTTTGTAATCGAATTACTCGAGGAAATGTTTCAACCCTAATTTGTATATACTATAGAATCCATTTCCTTTCAAAAATGTTTTCGTGAAACCACAAGGTGATTGTGCTAGTCTCAGGCTGCCAAAGACCATTTAAAGGAAGAACAGTGGTTGGTTGATATATAACATCATGTTGGTATTGATGGCAGTGACATCAGTTTGAACTATTTTATTCATTTAAACTATTACAATACAATACAATATAATATAATAGGTTTATATATCACTAAAACAATATTTTATTCTGCATGGACAAAACAGGAAAAAAGAGAAAAAGAAATACAGGTTATTTATTCTCTCAGTCGGATCAATGGGATTTGGAATTGAGTCTGACCAGTGATACACCAGTCATTTGATCTATGCTCATGCCCTTGTGGCTAATAGGGAGGGGGGTGGAGGGTGGGTGTGTGGGTGGGGTGGGGGGGAGGGTGGATCCCCTCAGCCACACCCTAAACTCAAGTAGAATGCCTTCTTAAAGGACTGGTCATGACTATAACAGCAAAGAGGAATCAAATCTGGAATGGGACGTTCATCACGCACATATGGCAATATGTATTGGTGTATGTAATACCAATATTCAGGGATAAATGCAACTGTTATTTTCAGTGACATTTCTAATGCCATTGGCTTGAGATGCTACCAATGGAATTTTGTTGTGCCAAACATAATGACAATAACACTATGAATCTTTGCGTTTAGCCTAATTAATTTGCCACCTGTCTCACTGTTTTGTTGTCCTGATTAGTCAACACAGTAGTGATGTGTCTGTCAGTTAGGCTAAGCAATAATAATAATAATAATAATAATTATAATTATAATTATCGTCGTCATCAGCAGCAGCAGCAGCAGCAGCATTATACGTTTGCTGTATACAGAACATTTCACTTCAAATCAAATAGGAAATGAGCCAAAAGAACAAAATTTTACAAATCCTATTTGCTGCCTATTTGATTATATACCACTGAACACGGCCTGCTAGACTGCAACAGCCGCTACTAGTGATGAGCTGTGAAACAAAATCCTGCAGATGAGCCACTGATTACAGCAATACACAATAGCCTTAGCCCACAACTTGCCAAAAGAAATGATGTTCAAAACTGTTTAGAATGCAATGTTTATAATTACGCCTGTCTTTGGCAGTATGAAATTAATATTTTAATGCATTAAAATATTTTATGTAATTAAAATCGCACTGAAAATAATGAAATTAATTTTACAGTCTTAGTGTATATATCGTACAGTATTAGGCACATTGGTGGCTCAGTGCCAGGCTTCTCGTCTGCCATGCAAAAGTTCAATACCCAGCCACTGGATACAGGGCAAGGTCCCAAGCCTGGATAGCATGACAGGGTTGTTTCAAATCTGTGCCAAGTTTCTAAGCGGATCTTGTTGGCGACCTTGACAGGAGCAGCCAAAAAAACAAAACAATAACCATGTATAGTGGTACAGTAATCAGTTTAAACCAGGAGAGACAGAGTGAAAAAAAAATCAGGTGATTCTGGATGGTCGTGTTGTGAGATGTATCCAGACAGAATGTAACACTTCAATGAACAGCTTACTCTGTTGTTGTTTGTGAATGATGTGATCTTTTGTGCTCAACAGAATTTTAAAAGTTTTAAGTAATTGTTGGTGGTTTTGAATGGGTACCTGAATACTTGGTCTTGAAACCATCTGAAAAAAACTGTACTTATTATGCACAATTAGCCACAATTATGGTCGTTACTGCAGTTAAAAATTATCCAGTAGAAGGCATTGATGTAATAACATTGTATTTTGGTAATGACACAAATGAGGTATAGTCTTCTGTACATATTCCATAACACAATGCATTTGCATTTTTTACTGTGCCACAAAGAAACCTTTCTTTTTTTAGTTGCACAACCATAAAGTTAAATCCAGCTGTCATGGGCCTCCGATCACAAGTTCGATTCCCGGGTGATGCTGTAACCTCTCGCAGCCGGATGCTTAGAGAGAGCTGATTGGCCGAGCTCTCTCAGAGGGGAGGGATGAGAGGTACTTGATGCTCCCACATTAATCACGGCTCTACAGCGAATCACGTGGTTCAGAGGAAACATGTGATAGTCTTTGGCCCTCGACTGACTGGTAGTAGTAGCCTTCATGTGGGAGCCCACTAGTGACGGAAAAAAAAAACACCCGTCACAATGGTGTGTTTAGTTTTAAGAAGAGCCATAACCATTCCAATTATTGTACAAAAAAAAAAAAAAACATTTTTAGACAGTAATAAAATGAAATATTTGGCATAATTGGGTAATTACACTAACATTTTTTGTATTATAATGATTATAATTATACATATTGATAGACTCATACCTGACAATATTGGTGAAAAAGTAGGACATAATTCAGGACAAAAAGTCACCTGATTTACCGTTTTAATTCAAACTATAGTGCCCTACATAGGATGGAGAAACCATTATGTAATTTTCTACATGGTGCGCTTACTGTATATAGGGTGCGCGAAGGAAAAGATTAATCTTCTGAATACTAAATAGAGAACTGAACCCCAACACAATGAACAAATACTCAAGGATCCAAATTATTCAGACCAGTCCTAATTACGTTGACTCAGGAGTAGAATAAAACCTCTTGCTGTAGCAAAATGGTAATATTAAGCAGTTTCTTCATGAATCTTTCAGAGAGACGTGACTCCAGGCTCACGCTCATTTTCTATTGTCCCATGCTTCCTAGATTGGTATATAAATTTCATATAAATGAACTAGACTCAAAGGGAAATAAGAGGAGGAAGATGCAGGAGATTTTATTGCCACCCAGTTTGACTGGTGCTTAACTAAATGGTGCCTCAGTTTAAATTTTCATTAAGCTCTTTTCGGCATTGTGACACAACGGGTAGCATTGCTGCCTCACAGGTTCAGGGCCTGCACTACGAGCCCGATCATGCATCCCTTTCTGTGTTGAGTTCGATAGGCTATACCTGTGTTCCTGTGAAATTTGTCTAGTTTTCTGGTTTCCTCCCGTCTTCCAAAGATATGCCAGTTAGGAGATTGGATACAATAAATTATTCAAGGATGTAAACGAGTGTGTGATTGTGTGTGTGTGCACGGTGGACTGTGATGGACTGAGTTCTCATCAGGAGTATATTTCTATCTGCCTGGAATAGGCTTCAGAACAAAAAAACATATTTAACCCCTGTGGCCTTATTTTAGTCTTAAGCAAGTGTAGCAAAAATAGTATGGAACCACCAGGAATATGGAATTGTACTTTTTTGAGAATGACCAGCCATTATGCCTGTCAGCAATTTATATATTAGAATGCTGCAGTGATATGAATGAGTTCCTGATAGCTTTTTATAATTTCTCTTGAAATCAAAGTATTTCTCTGGCTAACGGAAAGAATGTTAGCCAGGGTTTTGAATTCTTTTTTTAATATAGCAATGCTTGTAATGGTTTTAAACTCTTATATACGGTATATGGTTGTAAACTCTTTATAAGCACAATTGGAAGAGGCTATGGATCACATTGTTTTCAATGCCCTTACAATACCCTTACAGCAATGAAAAGCCACCAGCGAGATAAAAATAAAATCAAATAAAAAAAAAACTTAGAATGGAGTTAAGATATTCCACCAATCACTCAAAACTGTACCTGGTACACCAATCCTGGCCACCTTACAATAACAGTCACTTCAGTGGCACTTAATCTTAGATGCTGTAATGAAATCAACACAATTGCAGTTCTTGACATTTGACTTTGAAATCTTAAATCACCACACTGCATTAGGTTTAGTGTGTGCACAGGCACTTGAGTGACTCTTGGAATCTCATTGCTTTCTCCGTTTTCCACTTGAAGTCCTCCCTCGTGTGAATTAGATGTGTCATACCATCTGTCAGCCCAGAGTATTGCTCTTTGCACCTCTCGAGTGGACCTTAATTCTGTCTGTGACAGGGCCTGTATGACAGTGAGCTTCCTTTTCTGCAAAGTGTACCGGATTCTAGCAGATGTGTGTGTGTTTTTTTTTAAATATTTATCCAGAATTGCAGAGCCACCTGTCTCTATGCCTGGTGCCAAGGTCCATATGCTAGGCTTTTGAATTCTTTTGAAACTACCCATCACCTTGAATTTTAGAAGTGTAAGCCAATGTTAATAGACATATTCCCATGTCAGGAAACTAGCCCTCAAGACCGTGACAGATCATTTATATTTTTTTCTTTGGGCATATGATTTTATCCAAAGAAATCTTCCCAGATAAATGCTTTCCCAGCATATAACCGAGCAGCTGAGGGTTAAGTTGAGGGATAAGTCAATAACGCCAGCGGGGACAACTTGGAATCCTGGGATTTTCAATTCTTGACATATCTGTCAAAAGCTACTAGCTAAAATACTACTGCCCTGCGCACTGCGATGTGATCAATGTTCGGAACTGACTCATCTCTACCAATTCTTATTAGATCTAAAATTGTTCATTTGTAACAGTTAATGTCAGCATCCATCAACCTTCATTAATTTCATAACCATGACTCAGATTTAGAGTGAGTATTTTAGTACTGCCAGAGGAAAAGGTCAGAGACATCAAAGCATTTAAAAGCCCAAGAAGTCCTTGAATCTCCTAATTTCAACATTTAATATTAATTTGAGTTATTACTATGGTTTCTGGTTTCTCTGTGTGTGATTGTGTCACATATTTTGCCAGGAAACACGCTTTTAGGGCAGCTTTAGAAAAGATTTAGAGCAAGTGTTACAGTAAATTTAGTCCAGTGATTCATATAATGTTTCTGATTTCACATGGGAATTTAATGCTACAGAAGGTATTGCCTCTGTAACATCAAATCATTTAACTTTTTTTTTTTTTTTTTCATATTTATTTCCTCCCATACACTTAATATTTTATGGCACCTCTCCTAAAGGGAATAACAGCCATGAGACTCTACTAGGGCCAAGAGCTTGAACTGCATGCAAGATATTTCACTCTCCCTTATGCTCTTAATTTTGCACATGCTTTGCTGTTTTCAATTATTCAGACAAAAAGAAAAATTCTGATATGTATTCTTATTAAATCCAATTCAGTTTAATTCAACAATGAATGTTTTAACCTTCTGGTAGAGGAAACCTGGTTTGAGGCAAAAATATCCTGGTATTGGATAAATCTTCTCAATAACCATATGACCACATGATGCAAAACAATCCCAAAGCATTATTGATCTGACAGCATATTTCACAGTGGGTATGGATGATTTTCTCATATGCACTCAGTTTTTCCCCCCAATATTAATTATTAAAAAAGGAATACAATACATTTTATATATTTTGTAAGTGGTTTCTCCAATATACTGTACTGTATATAATCCTTTTTGTTCATTAACAGTCACTCTGGAATTGACTGGAGGCTCATGTAATATTATTTTTTCCCTGTTTGCAGGTTTCCATTTAAAAAAATCACTCTAAACAATGTTATCTCCCAGAACTGGTAAATTAAAAACAAGAGAGGTTAATTATCACTTCCACCATTTCAGGTTTACAAAGATTAGTGAAGGGCAGTTATTAACTGTGCAGTCAGGAACATGCAAATAGTAGTATCATATTTTTATATTTTTCTGTAATGTTTTTTCAGATGTCTACCACACAAATTCCCAGAAAAGTTGGGACGTTTCTGGATTTAAATAAAATGAAAACTAAAAGACTCAAATCCCATGAGCCAAAAATTTTATTCACAATAGAACATAGAGAACATAGCATAATGGAGAAATGTTGCACTTTTATCCACTAAAATGAGCCCATTTCAAACTGGGGCCTGCTACAGGTCTCAAAAAATTTGGGACAGGGGCAACAAAGGGCTGAAAAAGCAAGACATTTTGAAATAAGATTCAGCGGCTAGAACATCTAACATCAGGTCTGTAACATGATTAGCTGTAAAAGGGATGTCTTAGAGAGACAGAGTCTCTCAGAAGATGGGGAGAGGCTCTCCAATCTGTGAAAGAGTGTATAAAAAGATTGTGGAATACTTTAAAAACAACTTTCCTCAACATCAGATTGCAAAGGTTTTGCAAATCTCATCATCTACAGTGCATAACATCATTGAAAGATTCAGAGAAACTAGAGAAATCTCTTCGCATAAGGGTCAAGACCGAATATCTTTTTTTGGATGTCCGTCGTGTTCAGGCTCTCAGAGGACACTGCATCCCTCATTAGCATGATTGTGACATTGACATTACTAAATGGGCCCAGGAATACTTCCAGAAACTACTTTCAGTAAGCACAATCCACCGTGCCATCTGCAGATGCCAATTAAAGCTCTATCATGCTAAAAGGAAGCCATATGTAAACATGGTACAGAAGCGCCGTCGTTCCTGCGGGCCAATGCATTTAAAATGTACTGTGGAAAAGTGTTCCATGGTCAGACGAGTCCAAATTTGACATTGTTACTGGAAAGTACAGATGCCGTGACCTCTGGGCTAAAGAGGAGGGAGACCGTCCAGCATGTTATCAGTGTTCAGTTCAAAAGTTAGCATCTCTGATAGCATGGGGGTGCACACATATTTGGACAATGCAAAACCACATACTGTAGCTATTACAACAACATGGCTTTGTAGTAGAACAGTCCGTGTGCTGCATTGTCCTGCTTGCTGGGCAGATTTTTCACCTACTGTATAGAGAACATTTGGCACAATCAATCAATCATCATTGAACAAAAATACGTCAAAAACGACCACAGACTCTTCAGCAGCTGTAAACCTATAGTATATCAGGAAAGAATGGGACCAAATTCCAAAAACCAAACCTCCAGAAACTCATAACCTCAATGCCCAGGCGTCTTCAAACTGTTTTGAAAAGAAGAGGAGAGGCTACACTATGGTAAACGTGTCCCCGTCCCAACTATTTTGAGACTTGTAGCAGGTATCAAATTTGAAATGAGCTCATTTTGTGTATAAAATTGTAACATTTCTCAGTTGAAACATTTATATTCTATTGTAAATATAATATTGGCTTGTGATTTGAAAGGCTTTTAGTTTTCATTTTATCACAATTTAAAAAACGTCCCAACGAATTCAGGTTGTAATATCTACATTTTGATAGTTCTGTTCTGTTCTGTTGTTCAGAACGTTATTATAGGCATGTTACAGACAAGATGTGAAATTAAGGTTTTAAAAATATTTGATGTTTAAATATAAACAAAAATTTAATTTAGATGAACACATTTCTCTCATATGAAGGGTTTAATTTTTCTTTAATACTGTATTATAATTATAGCGTGATATTTACCCTGTAAATAAAGCATTTGGAAACCCCATACACATATGTGTTTTTGTGATCTTTTGTTGGCTTTCATCAATGCAATGATTGTAAATGGATCACAAAACACAATTTGGTTTTAATAATAATAAAAAAATATAAATTTAATTAAAAAAATGCTAAACTTTCATAAAAATACTACTGATCAGATTCTTTTTTTCAGATATTCAGGTTCCTTCCAGGCCTTTTGCATCACTTCCCAAATGTCTACTATTCTGTTTGGGCAGTGTTCCATGCTCTGTTATTCAGCTTCTCCCAAACTAGCTCAGTGGGGTTCAGATCTGGTGATTGAGCATCACCAAGAGTATCCCAGCAGCTACTTCATGTCCAGATAATTCTTACAGTGCTTGGGGTCATTGTCTTGTAGCAAAATTAAGTTATCCCTCATCAGTATGCATGCAGATTGAGGATGCCTTGCACAACACAATGCACATTACCCATTACATCTCCCATTTGCCAAAGCATCCCCAGATCATCACGTTTCCACCACCAGGATTCAGTTATGCTGTTACTGTAGGCATCTATCTTCTTCTCACGAGCTCTGTGTATGTGTATGTACATGTATATATATATTTTTTGCTTGGATCCAAACACCTCAAACTAGGATTAATCAGTATACCGTGGACCTTGCCCAACCTTTTCTTCTAATTTGCCAACCTTTGTAGGGGTATTTCCTTGGACACTCTGCCCATATGGACAGCTGACCTGAGTCTCCTGAACAATGTGTCTGTACACACTGGTTTCTATCTTGTTCTACACAACACTGCAGCCAATTAAGGAGCAGTGATGTGTCTTCTTCTCAAGGAGGACACTCATAAGTACTTGTTTTCTTGGGCAGATGTGCACTTGTCCCTTCCGCTGCGTATCCTTTCTTGATTGGATCCTGTTATAGCATGTGTCTAGAGATTACTCCTTTTAACGGAATCTTTAATTTCTTGGCTATGTCTCATAGAGAATAACCTTCTTCTCTCAAGACAAGTATAGACAGATGAGTTTCTTAGGAAAGCATTTTTTGTTTGCCAATTTTTAGTTCTAATCTACACTGAAAACGAGACATCACTCTCCCTATGGAGGAAGAGTGAATATACTCAAATTGTTTTTCCTGGGAATGAACTTCTTTTATGATGACCATCAAGTTTGACAGTAATTAAGTAGCAAATGGTAGTTGTTCAGTAAAAAGTAAAAAAAAAAAAAAAAAAATCTAATAAATTTACCTGCAAATTTTATTGTTACAGATGAATGATGAACATTTTTTTGTTTTGGATTCTTTTTTGTTTTTTTTTTACATTTCAATGTAAACATACAATAATGCCTTAATATTTCCAATCTTTCCCCTCTATATCAAGCACAGTCAAAAGTGAAATAATTAGATGATGAATTTAGATTTTTTTTTTCAACCTGCTATATGGGTTAAATGTGATCTGTGATGTTGTTGAATATCTCCCCAATGCATTTAAATGCCAAAATTGGCAGATCCCTCTTACAAGTGTCTTTAGCTGATACTGCATGAACAGCAGTTGTGACAGTTGGCTTGAGGTGTATTGGAGGGAGATTGCTATGCCTAACATTCAGCAGATTGACCAGTTGCATAGCTGTGTCAAACTTTAACATGAATAGTACACAGTACATACACTATAAGAACAGGGCATATCTGACAGTCAGGTTTAGAGCTATGCAAGCGTTTGCTGCAGGTAAAGGTTAACAGTTTTATTTAAAACCAATCATGCCGAGAGAAGCAAAAGGGATAGGCAATACTCTGAACAAGAGACAGGTTAATAATTAGGCAATTAGCAAGTGGGCATAAACTAGACAAGGCTAAACGGGCAAATGATAAACAGTTTGTGGTCAAAACAACAGTTAGAGATCAAATGCATGTAATCATTAAAGGTGCAATGCTGTAGCAAGAGTTTGCAGAGAAAAAGTGAGAGTCTGGGTTATTTATGAGAGTAAAGGTGATTGCAAAAAGTGAGCTACCTTAGTAGTCTTGTGATTGTGAATGGAGATAGGTGCTTGAATTATGATCAATGGCTTGGGATCATGGGAACTTTGTGAGGTCTGTGGACTGTGGTACAGTATTCATGAACATGGCACTAGGTGAAGCATGGTTATTTTATAGGACAACTTACACATACACCCGGTTGCCATTCTGATGTTTTCCACTTTCTTGGACTGTGAAATCTGTTTTGTTGAGGATTTTCTGAAATTAGGATTATTCACCATCAGGACATCTTTACAGAACAGCCATTTTCTATCACCATGCTCCCGGACTGATTCATTGGAACCAGTGAGGCTGACTCATTTCTCCCGCACCTTCACACACACACATAAAATATACCGGACTTTAGACATTTTATACATTCAGATACACTCTGAAAATATTGTATACAATTGTAAATATTGGGATCCAGTGCACTGTAGTGTCTATTTTTGTTCAATACACGTGACCTACTTCCGCGATTTATTCGCATCTACGAAATGTTCATAGGACGTCCATTTGTATCTGTGAGAATTCGTAACTCGGATGTTCTGGGACTACCTGCAAACATGTATATGTCAATGCTGACCACAATAGAAAGCCACCAGAACAGCCATTGCACCACCTCAGCATACAAAGAGCCCATGGCCACCAATTAAGCATGCATGAGATGTATTGAACAGAAGTCTGATCACAGGATGCCCCAGCCTGCAAAGCATTGCACCCAAAGGATCTACTGCCAACGTCCTGGTGCCAGACACTACAGCACTCCACTTAAGATCTTGTGGTCCTGAAAGGCCGAAGCTGACCAGGTGGAACAAAGGGAACCTACACAAAACTAGGCATAATGGTTTGCTTTGTATTGTTATGAATAATTGGTTTATGTAGTATATAGTATATCTGTTGACCTCATCTAGGGTAGGATGTATCCTGTCTAGTGCAATGAGTCTCCTAGCTCATTCTGACATGAATGTACAGGATAAGAGTATAGAATGTGTGATTGAGAGGGAATAGAGAGAGAAAGTTTACTAAACTTCACACATAAATAATAGCACCTTTTACTATAAAAGGAGCAAGTGTTATGAGCTATGTTGATGAGCTGCAGTGGCTATACTGTTTTACTAGAAGATTTAACACACTCCACCTTTACATTGTACATTTTCACTGTTCAATCACTGTGAAGTCATTTGCTCACAACTTATAGAACTAATTACCCTGAAAGTAATAACCAACATCAACTAATTGGAATTTGGACTATAATATTCAATTAATATTCTTATATAATGTGACCTAGTGTTATTAGTATTTTCTTCGATTCTAATAGGCATTGCTGTTTGTGTCCACTCTTCTGTGTACACGCCTGCAGATGTGCTGCTGTGATTTATCTATTCCCTGAAGAAAAGCCATTTCAGTCCTGCCAAAGCAAATGAAGGGTGGCAGACTTTAGCCAAGCCAAAAGCCATGAGTTCTGCCTGAAAGAACAAGGCATTTTGAAGAGAGAGCATTTTCTGCGTTTTTTTTTTTTTTTTTTACCCCTCACTCTGTGCTGAAAACACAACATTATCATTGTGTCATTTTTTTTTTTCCTCTTGGCGCATGTGAAAAGCTGTCATGTTTTTAGGATTTGACTACGAGGCCATAAAGGACATCACTGTGGCATTGTGAAGCTCTCAGCTGTGGTGACAGCTTCACACACACTCTCCCTCAAATAGAATTTCACAGCTGAAGAATTATGATTTTATTGGTTCACCATTAGGTCTTTGAACTCTATAATGGAAGCCGAGTTTTAGATTATGAATGTCTGTCAGTGCTTTAACTTTTAATTGAGACAGATGATCCACTTAATCATAATGTGAATTTGAAACAAAATTTAAGCCTGCAGTTGGCAGTTCACATTAATGCAGCCATGAGTCAAAATTCTTGTGTGAGAAAAATTGTGATGGCAAGCATGCATAAGCAAATCACGCACTGTTAATCATTAAGAATTAAGTTGTACTGCACTTGATGTGGCGCTGTGCTTCTGATTTAAAAACTTGCATTTAAAAACTAATGTGTTTTGTTTAGGACAATGACCTTAGCTTTAAAAGTTACATAAGAATTCCCAGTTAGTTGACAAAGCATTCAAATGGGTTAAAGGAATGATTTGACTCATATTATGACTCACTTGAGTGTGTCTTTTTTGTTTTACTGTATGTTTTAATGTTGTGTGAGTTCAGTATTATGTTGTGCAGTTTGTACTGTAGTTCTTGTGCATTTGTGACTTCTTTGTTAAAGGTTTTTACCTTACAGTACTTGACATTGTTTTTCACCCTTACAGTATATGATGTGTTGATCATTTAACTTTGGCTAAACAATTTTCTGATTATTAAAGCATTATAACGTAGCTCTGAATTTACCAGTTTGGATTTTGTGTTCATGCCTTGTGTTTATTTTTTTGTTGAATCGGTGTGTGTCTACTATAGAGACCCAATTATAGTCTATGGAGTGATGTTTGCAGTGATTTAACGTCATCACCAAGTGTTGGGGGACGTTACTTTTTAAAGTAACTAATTACATTACAAAATTATTCTCTTCAAAAAGTAATCAGTCACATTACTGCGTTACTTTCTGATAAAAGTAACTAGTTAGAGTACTTTTCCATTGCAGAAAATGAAAACTCCTTTGTGCTTCCTCATGCATGTTGTTTTAGTTAAGATCTTTATAATTGTTCTACCATCATCACTCAGCTTGAGGGCGGGGCTTGTAGGATGACTTTCTCACACACAGGGCAGGGCTTGTAGGACGACTTTCTCTCACACACACGCACACAAATGGATTGGGAATGACTGCTGTCTGGATCACGGATTACATAAATTGTCTGAATAACGGATTACATTTGTGAAAAAGTAACTAAGTAACCACTCGACGAGTAATTACTCGTTACATGAAAAAAGTAATCCGAGTACTCTAATGTGTTACCTTGTAATGCGTTACACCCAACACTGATCACCAAATAGGTCCTCATAACTCAGAAACGGTGCATTTTGCACCAAATTTCATAGCATTTAGGCTATGACACGGCCAATAGTATTGTGGGGGTGCACATTGAAAAATACAATAATAATAGTAGGGATGCCCCTGCTAATAATGTGCTAAACAGAAAGCCAATAAAGAATGAATGAAAGGTAGAGAATGCAAAGCTTTGTTCTTACCAATTTAGACATTGCTATCTACCATCTATACTATACCCACATGTCTCCAAGCACACTTTAAGGAGGCATTAACTGCCATCTGCTGTGATATTATTGCCGCCTATGAGTGGCTTCTGTCACTATAATCAATAAGGAAGAGAGTAATATGATCATCAAGAGAGCAGGGCCAATTATGCCACGAATGCCTAGGGCATCATCTGGCTTTGAACTCATGATCTTCCCACAATAGAGCAAACTTTTCTTTCTTTATTGCACCACTCGGGAGTTCCTGAGAAGAGCTGAAAGTTGACTACTGTGGACCAGTATTGATTAGCCTGAAGGTCTTACTCAGAGCTCTGGCTTACCTTCTGACCTGATCCAGACTGCTGGGATCCTAAAGAACTTACATCATCAGCACGGAATAGGTGATTTGACTCCCATTCTTAGGATTCACTCTAGTACCTGACTTTTTTCTGTGTTTCAACCTAATATTACAGTGTCACACAAAATTGTAGGAAATTGAATATGCCAGTAACATGTTTTCTTTTTTTGGATTTTGTTTATGAAGACTCTCGGATAAAGAAAAACGAACTAAACCCACACTTCACATCAAACCTTAATTTTTTGTAGCATTCATGTTGTTGGTTCATCTATATTTGTAATCATGATATAATAAAAATTATTATATTTGTTTCTTTGATTTTCAATTCAGTTCAGAATCTGGAGAGCCTCATATTTTGTACTGTAAGATACATGAAAAAGATACTTAAACTGTTAGGGAAGCAATTGCCAGTGAATATGACAAAGGTGATGGTGATGATGATGATGATGATGATGATGATCATCATCATCATCATCATCATTATGAAAATTAATACAACTTCAGAAAATATTTATTACACCTTATGCATAGCTGAATAATTTACACATTTTAAACCCATGACAAGTGGTCGTTGTACTGAATTATACATTACTTCCAGGCTGGGCCAGCTGGTAAATGGGCTCTCATGGCTGAGCCTCTTTCTAGGAAAAAGTCCATAAAATATAATGCTACATTCTGGCATAAACATAATCTTCCATACATTTTTTTGAAGGGCGCCCAAGAACAACAGTTCAATGTTCATAAACAAAAACACACAAAAGGGTATATACTACAGTCTATGGTTGACAGCCTGCTTCTGTCACTCAGCTGTTCATTAGAGGGATTTTTTTGTAGCATTTCCTGTTAACTTACTTATAGTATGGGATCAGTGGTGACTACAAAGTTATATGTGAAATCTACTGTTCTAGCAGGTGTAATACACTTAAACTTCTCAATTTCCCTTTCTTCTTAAATCATTCATATCTCACAATCCACTCATTTTGGTATAAATGAAACGTTCATACTCAGGAAACAGGAAATAGTTCTGCCTCTTAATGTGTAAGTCTATAATAATTTCATGCCTATAATGAGCTCTTGTGCTGTAAGGATTAGGCTTCATGCCTGATAGGCCGTAAAATGTTTTAACTCGGTAACATAACCATGACTGCATGAACTTAAGAACTATAGTCGGCTTTGTTTTTTTTTTTAAATCTGTACAGTATTATGTAAAAGTCTTAGCCATCCTATTTTATTTTCAGTACAAAATTGTCATAGATGTTTATTTTACTTTAATGACTCATTATAAAATTGTTTTGTTATTATTTGGCTTTTCCAAACATTACAAAAAAAAATGCTACAGAAAAACAAATGTATGTGTCAGAAACAAAATATTAAGTAATGAACCACTTTTCACACAAAAAATAGCAAATTTACTAGTTAATTTTCCTATGAAAATAGCTCATTCGTTGCAAAATGCAACTACTAATGCATTTTTAAAAAAGCAAAGTGTTGTCACGCCAAATAATGACCCTCTATGATATATGATGATTTTTATATACAGTACCAGGTTTGGTCACACATCCTTATTAAGTGTTTTTCCGGAAAAATATGGAATGATGTAGCCAACAAAAATGTTTTCTATAATCCAGAATACGTTTTTTATATTTTCATAATTCAAAGCCACCTTTTGCTTTGATGACAGCTTTGTCCGCTCTTGGTATTCTCTTCAGTCAGCCACATGAGGTCGTCACCTGGAATGATTTTCCAACAATCTTGAAGGAGTTCCCAGAGGTGCTGCTTTTCCTTCACTCTGCAGTCCAACCCATCCCAAAACATCTCACAGTTGGATTTAGATCGGGTGATGGTGGAGGCCAGATCATATGAGGCAGCACCTCATCACTCTCTTTCTTGGACAAATAGCTTTTACATAACCTAGAAGTGTGATTACGCGCAGTGTCTTGTTGGAAAACAAATGACTAAGTACAAACTAAGTACAAACCAGATGTGATGGCATATCGCAGCAAAATGCTGTCGTAACCATGCTGGTTAAAAATGCCGTCAATTTTGACTAAGTCACCATTATTGTCACTGCATCTACCAAAGTGCCGCACACCATCTCACGTCCTTGTGAGTGAGAGTTCTTGAGATTGTTCAGATTGACTGACCTTCATTTCTTTAAGCAATAATGGACTGTCTTTTCTCTTTACCTACTGTACTTTGTGTGTGTACTGTACAGTACAAGTGTTTCTTGCCATAATATGGAGTTACAGTTGCACTAATAGGTCTATTGACTCCATACACACCCTTCCTTGGCACAAGGAATCTGAAGGTCTAATGCATTTTAAGAACCCAGGAAATGTCTCATACTGTATTGATGCATACCTGTGAATTGCAAACCATTCCAGGTAACTAACTACGTTGTGAATCTGATGAGAGAACGCCTTGAGTCTGCTAAGCTGTCATCAAACATGACTGTGTTTGCATTACCTAGCCTGTTTTAGGGGAAAGGGAAAATATCACTATCACATTTGGGGATGGGGGTTTGAAGTCTTGGCAAGGGGGCATTTCGGCAGAGAACGTTTTCTGCTGCTTAACTGGCGATACAACCAGTTATTTAGAAATGCTGCATTCTAATCAGCAAGTAGTTCCCTGCAAAGTAGACTGTAGTGGGAGCAGGGAACATACTTTCAAGTACACCTCAGAAGGGACAGCAGCAATCAGCAAACCATTGCTTTTTTCTGTGATATCCTGCATGTGAACCTGAAGTTTTTCTATCTAAATTTTGTTGACCTGAATTTGCATGAATTACATTTTCATTTGAACTATACAACCACATTTTGCAGGGGACAAAATTTGAACCATAATAAAGACCGTAAGGATTGATTATTATTGATCTAAATTTATTTTCATTGAGATCAAATTATTATTTTTTGTTGAGCTTTTGTTCTGTTCATGGAATTCAACATATTTTGCTTCATGGAATTTTGGTGCAAATATACACCCAATCAGCTAGGTTTTGGGTTCCCCTAGTGTTGACATCGCAGGTCTTGCCCCGCAGGCCATGGTTCCACAGGGCCTCTGGGGGAGGTGCTGTGGTGTCCTGCACCAGAAAATTGGCAGCAGATCTTTTAGGTGCTGTGGGTTAGCTTTGTGATTCAAACTAGTTTGTTCGTTTGGGTATTTTGGGAATTTGGGCTTTTTTCCTGCTGGGCCCAAAGCGTGGTGGACTGAGGTGCACTGGGTGCCTGTCTTTCATGGCCAACATTGACCTTTTTAGAGATTGAACTAGACATGCTGGCCTTTGTTCCCTGTGGGCTTGGATGTCCATGATCCTGTTACCAGTTTGCTGGGATATAATTGATGATTGGTGTTGTTCAGTTTACCTGGTGGTGATGGTAATGTTATGGCTGATATTTATTCTATCATCTGAGTTGTAATTTCAGTGAGTTTAGTACAGTAATTGTCCTGCCAAACATGACATGGATGCATGTCATGACTATTTTTTGCCATTTTTTAACTTACTCGCTCTCTCATCATCTATATCACTTAATCCTGTATTCAGGGTCACGGGGGGGCCTGGAGCCCATCCCAGGAGACGAAGTGAACAAGGCGGGGTACACCCTGGAACCTGGTGCCAATCCATTGCAGGGCACACACACACAGTCACACACTCATTCACACACTATGGCCAATTTGGGAATATCAATTAACCTAACCTACATGTCTTTGGACTGTGGGAGGAAACAGGACTACCCGGAGGAAACCCACAAGCACGGGGAGAACATGCAAACTCCATGCACACAGAGACAAGAGACAAGGCGACAGTGCTAACCACTGCACCACCGTGACATTTTTTTTTTTTATCCTTAGAAAATGAATGAAAATGAAATGGCTATTTATTTACAAGTATTAAACTAGAATAAGGTGCAAGTAGTCTATGATTTGAAGAAAACACAATTCAATGTACTAAGAGGCCACAATTTTAGGAAGATTATTTACCTTTTCAGTGCCAGGCAGGTTTGCAGCAGCATCATTCATGAGTCTCGCACTGTTACAGCAATGTTAAATCTCATGCTGACTGATGACAACCCAGTGATCATCCTTACCTGGCCTTATATCCTTCACCTGCAAAAAGCAGCTTAAAGCTACCTAAATTTTTTTTTAAACCTTCTGATGCCTCATCTCATCAGATATGTGCATAAAGTATGAGTATCTTTTTAATTAGTGTCATTATACCATGATAATGCTAGGTGGTTAGTGTTAGATACTGTAAGTTTTTAAAATTGAAAACTAGTGCCCTTTTTATAAGTAGAAAATTAGCCAATGAATTAATCTCTAAATGATATGGCATGCCGTGGGAAGGTGCCCTAGGTGGAGCCACAGCTTTAGCTGCCACCGATAGCGGGGATAATTGATAGTCTAAAGGGCTCTGATCATGCCCTCGGAATAAAATTATTTATTTTACAGAAAGCTGTGAAAGAGAATCTATCGTGCTGAGGTCAGGAGGGTCAATGTTGTTGTTCTCCTCAGAGTGCATTGCTCTCATTTGTCTGCCTGAGGGGGGACACATTTGTCCTGCAAATAATGGAATGCTTCTGGACCGTGTCGGAACATCTGATAAAATTAGCTCTGGAGCAAGGGCACGCGAGACCACCTTCATAAAGCTCCAGCAGGCGTTCTCCTGAAGATCCACTTTCAAACACAAAACTTTAAAGTTTTCTGAATGCTCAGCTGTGGGTGCTGGACATGTAAGGATTGTCAAATGCCACAGCCTGTAACTAAGCACTTAAAGCCATTTGAGGCGGTGCAGTGCAGTAGTGTGTAAGATGGACTTTGAATAGAATGACCTTTAGCATCAGGGCAAAAAATGGGAATGGTGAAAGACTTACACATCACTCATGTTATCTCAAGGTTTTGATAACGCTTTGAACTTTCAAGCAGTGCTCAAAGGCCCAGGGTAATCAGTGACCTCTTCAGATAGAAACCCTAATTCCAAGATGACCCAGTGGGAATAAAGAGGAAAGCTCTAGTAACTTAAACTTTACTGCCAATAAACACACATACACACAGAGAAAGAGAGATGATATGATATGAACATAAATATAGAGCAACACATTTACCAATGCAGTATGAATTTACTAAAGACATCTGTTGATTAGAATCCGGACAATTAGAAGGAAGTATAGAGAGAAGCGTGGATGGATGGATGGATGGATGGATACATAGTTATGCATCATGCTGCAATATTGTAATCATGTGCATTTTAGAAATGTCAGATTCACGTTGAGTATATAAACGCTTATTAATTACACATCTAATGCAGTTGCATTGTTTGAACAGAAGAGGCTGCAGTCAGTGCAACCCTTATACTTAAAATATATAGATAGCTCCAGATCATGATAAAGGACACATGTCGACACGTCTATTAAAATTAGTAGCTTTTAAAATAAGATTAACCACAAGCTGCTGCAATCTACAGTGTCGAAGAAAGAGGCTAAAGAAGGTTGGTCACTTTAGCCGACTTTGGAGCTTTATTTCTGGATGCTTCAGACACTACTATAGAACTCGTCAGTTTTTCAGTCGATAATTTTCCCAAGGGCAGACAGTTTATTTTTGGAAGAACTAATCAATTTACTGAATTAATTTTAAAGTAAATTTGTTGAGGAGTAAATTGTGCTTGGAATATTAAACACAGATTCATATAATTTTTTTACAGTTATTTTTGTACAGATAAAAAGTAACAAAAAAGCTGTTTGTGTGACACAGACGGTTAGAGGCGGGAGGAATGCAATTTCAGATAAAAGTCATTTTATGAGGAATAAGGATCGCAACAGTATGCGTATTTGTTCCATGCTATTTGAGTATGTTGTGATCCGAGTGAATGTAGTCTAACTTTAACCATGCACAATGCATGTATTAACCCTTTTTATGTTCTGATGCTCACTTGACCGATGCATTAGCAAGTTAAGTGATACTTGACAAGATAAAGTGTGCCGACTCTGCTACATTTCTGTGTGCGGAACTAAAATTAAAAACTTCCTCTCCATTTCCATTATGGGGCCGTGACATGGCAACTGAGATTAGCATAGGTGTAGTACCGCCGATGCACATTGAAATGATGTTCCGCCACTTTTTTTCTTCGGGTGAGGAAAAGGAATTTATTATTTAACTGTATTTTGTTAAAATATATATTTTTTATTGTTAGCTTCATTATTCATCCAAGAGAACAAATAAAACAAATAGGTTGGTCTAAATTAGCATAGTAAAATGTAAGGCTTGTTGATTGACTTGAGAATGTAATGAGTAAAGTGGTTATGCAAAATCATGAAACGAGAGTGGGAACAGAAAAAACAATGATCATGGGGTGCAACCATGACACATACACCCAGTGTCTATAAATATACTACTGTAGTATAAACGGCCAAAAGGAAGGATCAAAATGAGGTTAATAAAAGGTTTGGTTGGTGGATAGATGGGTGGATGGAGAGAAACACAATTTTCTATGAGTTTAAAAACAAAAAGACATCTGTAATGTACCATTGCAATATAGATTCAAATTATATGGCCAAAATGAAGGATGAAGTGAAGGTGATTGATGGGGATGGATGGATCTAACTTCCATTAGATGTTTTCAGAATGGTGGAATCCACCATGGTGATTTACTGATTTATTGCGTTCATTTTCCCAAAAGGATTTTGAGCTTTGGCCAACATGACACATTGGTGCATGCTCATGGAAACTGGGTTTTTATCAAGATGTTGACAGAATGCAAACCTTTCTCATCTCCTGCTGAAATTGCTGTTCCAAAAGAAGCTGATTCTTAAAGGCTTGGGGCTACTGCCGTGCTCCATCCACAGATCCACACATAGCTGCTTGCAGATTCGTGAAATTGCTCTTTCTTTCTATGTGCACCACAGCACATGTGTATACTTTAAATGCTTTGTGATTTGCCAAAATGTTGTCATGTATTTGTATTGTCAGGAAAGTGATACTAACTGATTCTGGGTTATTTGTTGTTATTCCCATTGGTTTTGTGAATTTGAGTTTGTATCTGTTAAGTCATTGATCACTGTGGGCCTTTGAGAACTGTTTGAAAATGCAATATACCAAAACTCAGAGATAATAAAAGTGATGTGAAGAATCTAACACCTCTGTTGGGTTCAACAGCTTTGTTAAACATTTTAAGGAGGAATTCTGATATTTAACCTTTTCTGGTTTAAACAGTGTAAGAGTGTTTAAGTTGATAGCTGATAAATGTATATCTAAAAAAAATGATGTTAATGTATTTAATTCTTTTCTATGAAAATTATTTTTGAACCAGATTAATGAAGAAAAACACATAGGACTAGTTAAAGCTATACTGAATTTGCAAAATTCACCAACGCACTAAACCAAAATTATCTCATGTCTTCAGTTGCATGGAAAAACATGCAGTATATACAGTAACCAAAAATCTGTTGCATATTGTAAATAAAATCTGACTGCAGAAGAAGAAAAACATATAAGCCATTATCGCTTGTAATGTTCTAAAATAATTTTGCACAGTTAATAAATAATAATAAATCTTTTATAATTATAAATGCACCCAAATAATGTATGTAAAGACCAGGTTATATTAGCTCCTTATATTAGCTGCTTTCATTTATGGTTATTAGTACTTACAGTGCAGTGAAAAAGTATTTGCCCCCTTCCCGTATGAACTGTGATTTTTGAAGTTAAATTTTAGTTTTCACACCGAGGCCTGTTTACCACCATTACCTGTTGAATCAAGAAATCACTTAATTAGAACCTGCCTGGCAAAGGAAAGCATGATAAAAAATTTAAAAAGCAACACTATCTAAAGATTTTCAAGAACACAGAGTACTATCAGTTTGAATACTTTGGGAGTGCAGTGAATCACAGTGAGAGCCATTATTCATAATGCAGAAAACAAATGTATAACAGTGGTGACCCTTTACCAGAATGGCCGGCCTGCAAAACACAACAACGACTCATTCCAGAATCCATAAAAGAACCCAGAGCAACATCTAAAGCACTGCAGGCTTCACTTGCCTCAGATAAGATATGTGTTCATGATTCAATAATAATAGAGACTTGGCAAAAATGGCATCCATGGGAGAGTTCCAAGGTGAAATTCACTGCTGACCATAACGGAACATAACGGTTTGCCAAGCAATATTTTGCTTATATTATCCATAAGGCTTTGTGGCAAATATTCTGTGGACTGATCAGACAAAATTTGAACTTTGCGTCACCTTGTGTAAAACACACATTTCATAAAAAGAACATCATACAAACAGCCAAACATGGTGGTGGTAGTGCGTTCCATCAATTATGGCAAGTAAAGCAGCTTCAGGACCTGAATGACTTGCCATAATTGATGGAAACATTGAATTCTGGGCTACCAGAAAATCCTGAAGGAGAATGTCCAGCCATCAGTAAGTGGCTTCAAGCAATTAGTTTTTCACATAGTGCTAGGTAGGTTTTTACAGCTTTTTTCACTTAATAAAAGAAATCATTATTTAAAAACTACATTTTGTATTTACTCAGATATTAAAAATATGCAAAAAATATGAGCATAGACTTTTTCATAGCACTGTTTTATTAGAACAGTTTAAATGTTATGAAATGATATCTGTATCTCAGAAAAGTGATGTGATTTAATGATCATAATGATTTATGATGATGATGTTAAAATTACTTTAAAAAAGAAGCTTATGATAGCTTATGATATTCCATTGCTTAGAAACACTTCAGTAGACAATTGGCTAAATATTGGAGGTCAAGTTATTATATTCTTTTTCTTTTTGCAATTTTATACGAGTCAAAATACATTTGCTATTTGGTTCTCTGCTTGTCCTACGGTGTGAAGTCTAACTTTCTTGTTGGTGATATTTCGGGTCTGTCAGTATGTTTATATTTGATTTTACTCTTAGATTCGAGCAGGGTTTTGCACTATCGCAGCATGAGAGGCATAGGTGTTCCACAGAATCAATCACCCCTGTGCACTGAAGCTTGGCCTTGACAGATATTGACAGTATGAGAAAATAACTATGGGGTAGAAGTAAGCTGTGGTGCACCTTTGGGGTATGTAAAAAAAAAAAAAAACACCAACATCACAGTGTTAGGACTATTCATATATATTTATTATGCAGTCTCCCGAAAGCATTTAGCTCTAAATTGAGTTGGTATTGATTCATTTATTTGTGTGTGCCTGGAGAATCTTCTTTTTATTTTACATGCTTTATGCAGTATGCGATGGATTAACAATTGTGAAAGCATCAATGCAGAGAGTGCGAGGATGTGTGCATATACAGAGTGTGTGAAAAATTCCATTCCCTTACCTTTTTGATGTTTTGCAGTTGAAGCTGTAGGGCTGCATGGTAAATTGCATTGCCTTTGAGCAGGTTTAAGCTGCTTTAGTCAGGTGAACAGAGTGCGAGCCAGTGGTATGAGTAGGTACCAATTGCGCTGCTTGCTGGTTTTTATTGCAGTATTTAACCCTATTTTATTTTTTTATTTGTTTTCTTGTTTTTTGTTTCATTATCATTTCTAAAATTTATATCTACCCACATCTGTGGATTATTTTATGGTACCTTTAGGAAGAAAAAGGAGCCTAAAACAAAACAAACAAAAAAAAAAATCATGCATAGTTCAAAACAGATATTTTATATTTGAATTCACACTAGCTAATTCTTCTACAGTATATCACCTGAAAGCAACCAAAAAAAAAAAAGTCAGTTAGAGACTATACTCCAGAGTAGGAATTCCCAGTTGAGGTTCCATCCATGCATCTAATGTAGGAACCTCTATAGTCCAACTAGGGACTGTAGAGGCCAATGGTGATCATTATATTTAACATTAACACACATTCACACACTACAGGCAATTTGAAAACACCAGGTAGACTAAACTGCATGTCTTTGGACTGTGTGAGGAAACGAAAGAACCCGGACGAAACCCAGCAAACATGGGGAGAACATGCAAACCCCATGCACACAGACCCGACCCAGGAATCGACCGCAGGACCTGGAGCTGCAAGGCAACGGCACCATGCCACTAAGTTGAGGTTCAGTCCAGTCAAATGCAGACTTTGAGTGTAACTGAGTAAACACATGTTTGGCATTGGGTCTGGTGACTGATCACATGGTGGATGATTGAGTTTGTAGTCTGTTGTCCTACTGGTAAGTGGAGTTTAGTGTGTTTGAGATTGATGCAGACACAACATCAGGAAACCATGAGTGTAGTTTCTAATTTATACAGTATGAAAGAAGATTCCCTTTTTTGTTTTGTTTTGTTTATTTATTTATTTATTTTTTATGATAAATGCACTGCAGTATGAGCTATGAGAACCATTTGCCAGTGTCACACAGTTACACCTGACCATCCAGTGCTCCTCACTACATTGTAAATTTACTATTTTCCTCTAAATTATAGAGAAACAACACAATAGAAACATCAGGCTATTAAAACAGATTTCCTTTTTTTATTTTCAAATGTAAAATAACCTACTGAATAACTTTGGTTATTATTATAGTCTGGTTATTATTTACTTTAAAGATGTGCATCTATATTACCTAATTTGCTTACACAGTAGAATTCCCACTGTTGTTTTAAAACATTCAGAGAATAGTCAGTTTCCATCCCTTGCTTTCTATCTTGGTTTAAACCAGAGCTGTAACTAAACTATGACTGAGAGATTAGATAATCACTGTCTTGTTTTAAAATTAAGTGCCCCTATGAGAAGCCCGATCATCAAGAGGTTAGTGTGTAAAAGAACGCATGTACACATAAACTGTGTTACCAGGTTGTGCTTATAAAATGTATGTAATTGTTGATTGTACTCACTTTTGTTTGGTACAAAGTTATAGACAGCCATGGTCCTGGCTGGAAAACAAGCTAATAGCAAAAGATACACTGCTTAGCTAGCAAAGAGATACACTGCCTAGCTAGCAAAGAGATACACTGCTTAGCTAGCAAAGAGATACACTGCCTAGCTAGCATTTTAGCTTAGCTTTACTGTTACTGTATGTGCTATTGCCTGGTTTAGTCCCATGGTGACTAGTAGTGGTAATTGTGGTGTGTTTGTCTAAAAAAAAAAAGTTCCACTTCATTCTCTCATCAATGTTACCAACACTACAATGCGCTTTGACATGAAAAGGAGACCTACAGTTTCATTACATGATGTTTATTAATTGTTGGGCATTTTGTGTATTCGTTGTAGACCATTTCGACTTTTATCAACAACATTTTAAATAAACCATGTTTATCCCAATTTCACGAAATAAATGTATGTAATATATAAATTACGGTAATATTTATGTTATATCTATTAGTTTTATAAAAGTCATTAGAGGACAAAAACAAAAGAGGAGCATTCTATGTGCAAAAAAACCTTGCTACCTAGAATTGATTGTGTCCAGATCTGTTCTAAATGTTCGATACAAGAGTAACATTTAGTTCACTTGCTGTTATCAAAAAGAAAATGTAAATAAAATGAGCATTGGCAACCAAGTTCTTTTTCTCATTACTTTTTAAAAAAAAAGCATTAAGCACTGTAGGTTTTGAATAATTCATCAGTTTGTGTCACATTACTTGCATCACACGGTAGCTCTCCCACTTGGTGTAGTGCTGGCCAGTCTTATATGGGATTGATGATGTTGCTGAGATTGATAATATTCACTTCTTTACTGATTTTTCCTCAGCCTTCTCAGATTGGTGCAATACATAGCTTATTATTTGTAACAGTGATATTATGTAAGGCTGCACATACTGTATGCACAACATATTGCTGCAATTTGTATTTTGTTGTGCCCTGGAAACATCTCTGGGAGGAAATGATTTTGTGTAAAATAATGTAACAAAGGTCAACATGGGCAAAATATTCTAATGGCTATACTGTATGGTACTGTTGGTATTTAAAACGAAAGATAAGATTATTTTTGTGTATGTGTGTGTTGTAGTTCTTGCATAGCGCAACTGAAAATAATGGAGTTTATTCCAAACCAAAGTTTTATTATTATTCTTATTCAAGTCAAGCTGGGAATTTTAATTATACTGAATAACATACACAGTTATGGGAGTAAAAACTAGCTTTATTGCTTTATATAATCTCTTGCTACACTAATGCACTTAAACTCAACGTTTCACTAGCACTTACTGTAGATACCATCAAGGTTGAAAGTTTTCTCTTGCGTGATCGCTTTATTTTTGAAACGTTGGCCACCTATGGCCCAAATATGTGGAAGTCAGGACAGTGACTTATTTACAAGCTTTATAAGACATATAAAGTGGTTTATATTTACAGTAAGCAATATCACAAAACATTACGTCTGTGATGTGATCTTCTATGCAGTGTAACAGTACGACCTCGAGTGCTTTTATACAGTGGTTCTACGATCACCATTTATCAAAAGATTATAATTTTGTCACGGACTAACCGGAGATGAAGCAGAAGACTAGCAGTTAGCCCTGTAGCGTGGATGGTAAACCCAAACGCGGAAGTAGCACGAGCAGGCAGGATAACCACGCTAGTTATTCTTAGAACTCTCCCGAAGCGAGAGCAAGAGTTTACACAAATAAACCCGCGTTCTAAATACACACACCCAATCAGAAGCGATAACCCAAGAAAGTGAGTACTCACGTTTGGACGAGCGAGGCGTCGGCGATAGCATGGGCATAACTCAATGACTGAGCAATGTGAGGCGTCATCTTGTTTCCTTTTATGCTTCCTGAAACCCGACCGTATTACTTCCGGGTCCTAGTGCCGGTCGTGTTATGAGTGTGCATGACAGTACCCCCCGTCCAGGACCGACTCTTGACGGTCCTGGGGTGGAGGATACCCGACGACGGTAGTCCCGGATGAGTTCGGGGTCTAAGACAAACCGAGCCGGAATCCAAGATCGCTCCTCGGGACCGTAACCTTCCCAATCCACCAGGTACTGGAGCCCTCTGCCCCGAGGACGTGAGTCAAGGATCCGGCAAACGGTGTAGGCGGGACCACCCTCAATCATACGGGAGGAGGAGCAGGGTGGGTGGGTGGAACCATAGGTGAGGTGATGAAGGGTTTGAGCTGGGAGGTGTGGAATACCGGATGGATCCGGAGCGCCGCAGGGAGCTGGAGCCGGTAGGTGACAGGGTTAATCCGGAGGTTGATGCGGTATGGTCCGATGAATCTAGGTGACAGTTTTCTTGACTCAGTCTGCAGGTGTAGGTTTTTTGTCGATAGCCATACCTTATCACCTACTTGGTACATTAGTCCCGGTGGGTGTCGACGGCGATGTTGCAGGGTGTAACGGCGGTTGGCCTTTTGAATGGCGTGGTTTGCTTGTCTCCAAAGCCGTCGACACCGGCGAACCAACTGTTGGGCAGACGGCACCTCCACCTCCGGTTCTTGATGGTCGAACATCGGAGGTTGGAAGCCGTAGCATACCTCAAATGGGCTTAGGTTGGTGGCAGAAGATAGGTGGAGGTTGTGGGACAGTTCAGCCCAAATGAGGTAGCGGGCCCAGGAGCACTGGCGATCAGCAATGAAGCATCTCAGGTAGCGCTCCAGTTGTTGGTTGGTTCGCTCCGTCTGACCGTTAGTCTGTGGATGGTAACCGGAGGACAGACTGCAGGTGGAATTGATCAGACGGCAGAAGGCCTTCCAGAACCGGGACGTGAACTGGGGCCCCTGTCCGAGTCGATGTCCTTTGGGAACCCCTGCAGGCGGACTACGTGCTCTAATATCAGCTCGGCTGTCCTTTTAGCTGACGGGAGACCCGAGAGGGCCACCAGGTGAACAGCTTTGGAGAACCGGTCGACGATGGTGAGGATGGTGTCCCTTCCTTCAGAAACCGGCAGGCCCGTGATGAAATCAACGGCAATGTGTGTCCGGGGTCGGCGGGGAACCGGGAGTGGTTGAAGTTCCCCGGGCGATGGTCTGTTGCTGTCCTTGGACCTGGCACACACTGGGCACGCCTGGACGAACTCGTCTACGTCTTTTTTCATACCGGGCCACCAGAAAGCACGTTGTACAAACAGTAGGGTCCGCCGTTTCCCGGGGTGTCCTGAAAGGGGGGAGGAGTGTCCCCACTGGAGTACTTCGGCCCTGATGGCATTGGGGACATAGAGTCGGCCAGGCGGCACACCTGCTGGTTCGGTCTCCGTAGCTTGTGCCTGGCGAACCCTCGTTTCCAGGTTCCACCTGAGCGGTGCGAGGATCTTGGTGGGTGGAAGTACAGGCGCGGGGTCCGCCCGGGGGACGTCTTCCTCGTGTTGTCGGGAGAGGGCGTCGGCTTTGGTGTTCTTGGACCCCGGGCGGTATGACAGGTGGAAATTGTAATTCTCGAAGAATAGTGCCCACCGCGCCTGTCTGGGGTTCAGCTGCTTTAAGGTGCGGATTGTGATGAGGTTTTGGTGGTCGGTCCAAACGATGAACGGCTCTCTGGCGCCCTGGAGCCAGTGTCGCCATTCCTCCAAGACCCACTTTATGGCCAGCAGCTCGCGGTCCCCTACTCCGTATCGCTGCTGAGTGGCGTCAAATTTCTTGGAGAAAAAACTGCAGGGGTGCAGTTTTTGGTCTGGACCTCGCTGGGAGAGAACAGCCCCGGCGCCCACATCCGAAGCGTCCACCTCCACAACGAATGGTTTGTCAGCATCCAGGTGAAGGAGGATGGGAGCAGTGGTGAAGTGGCGACAGAGCTCATGGAAGGCAGAGACGGCAGTTGGGGTGAGGTTGAAGGGGTGAGATGATGGGCGGGTCAGAGCGGTTAGTGGTGCTGTAACGGTACTGTAGTCCCGGATAAAGCGGCGATAGAAATTGGCAAACCCGAGAAATCTCTGGAGCTGTTTAAGAGTCTTGGGTAGGGGCCAATGACTCACAACTTCCAGTTTCTGCGGGTCCATGGCCACACCCTGGGGCGAGATGACAAAACCCAGGAACGTGGTGGAGCGCTCGTGGAAAGCGCACTTCTCCAACTTACAGTACAGCTGGTGGGCGAGCAATCTCTTTAGAACCGCTCTGACATGCTGGATATGCTCGTTGACAGTTCGGGAGTAGATGAGGATGTCGTCAAGGTAGACGAACACCCAACGGCCTAACATGTCTCTGAGAACGTCATTGATGAATTGTTGGAAAGCGGCAGGTGCGTTGCAGAGACCAAACGGGATGACCAGACTTTCGTAGTGTCCTGTAGGGGTGATGAAAGCCGTCTTCCACTCATCGCCCTCTCTGATGCGCACCAAGTTGTAGGCGCTCCGGAGGTCCAACTTAGTGAAGATGGTGGCACCAGAGAGGGCGTCCAGGGCAGAGTTGGTAAGAGGCAGTGGATGTCGGTTTTTTATGGTGATATTATTGAGCCCCCGGTAATCGACACAGGGACGTAGACTACCATCGCGTTTTTTCACGAAAAAGAACCCCGCAGCGGCAGGTGAGGAGGAGGGCCGGATGGTACCATGGCGAAGTCCGCTGGAAACATACTCCTCCATCGCCTGCGTCTCGGTGTTGGATAATGAATAGAGGTGGCCGCGGGGTGGTGTCGCACCTGGCTGAAGATCGATCGCCAGGTCGTATGAGCGATGAGGAGGTAGGTGGGTAGCGCGTCTTTTGCAAAAGACTTCAGCCAGGTCCCGGTAGTCTAGCGGGATTTTGTCTGTGTCGACATCGGGGGCCTCGGACTCCCTAGAGCACGTCCCAGCCTCGGCCCGTAGGCAGAGCTCGGTGCAGGTCGGCCCCCATTGTAGGATCCGGCTTTGGGTCCAGGATATGAGCGGGTCATGTTGCAGCAGCCAAGGGTGTCCGAGGATGATGGGTGGTGACGAAATGGTGGTGGTGTGAAACTGGATCTGTTCTCGATGCTGGTTGATGATGAGGGTGATAGGTTGGGTTTGAAAGGAGATGGGGCTGGAGGAAAGAGGCCGACCGTCGACTGATGTAATGGTTACAGGCTGGGATAACGCCTCGATCTTTATCCCAATTTTTTGGCATAGGAAGAGTCAATGAAGTTACCTGCTGCCCCGGAGTCGACGAACGCGGTACTTCCGACCCGTTTGTGGCCAAACTGGAGATGTACTTTTACCGTGAGACGGGAATCACTGGTCAGGGTGGTGGAGAGGGACATGGGACCCGGTGAGTTCCTCCCATTTCTCACCGGGGCTGCGCGTTTCCCGGCCGCAGAGGACAGATGGCCCGATGATGTGCAGAGGATCCACAATACGCGCAGAGCCCCTCTCTGAAGCGGCGTTCCCGTTCTGCAGCGGTTAAGGAGGCGCGCCCTAATTGCATGGGTTCCCCGGCTCCTGTGTCAACCACGGCGGGAGGTGGAGTACCGACGGTCCTGGTGGGTGCTGCAGTGAATGAGGCGTGGACTTCTGGAACTGGAGAGCGGGAGAGGAAGGGCGTGGTGTGAGGTAGTGCTGTCATGATGGGTGGCAGGGTACGGGGAGCTGGCTTGGGGCGAACGAGCAGCCGTTGGTCGATCCGGAGGGCGAGTTGAATTAAACCCTCCAAGGTCGCTGGGAGCTCTCGTCCGGCGAGCTCGTCTTTTATCCGTGAAGCCAGTCCCTCGTAGTAGGCCGTCCGGAGTGCGGAGTCTCCCCAGTCGGTCTGTACGGCGAGAGTGCGAAACTCTGCGGTGTAGCGGCTCACGGACGACCCTCCCTGCTTTAGATGGTATAATTTAGAGTCGGTCTCCACCTCAGCAGCCGGATGCTCAAAGGTGAGTTTAAGCTGGCGGGTGAATTCTGTGTAGGAGTAGGCGACATCTGAGTCTGAACGAAGAACCGCCGTGGCCCACTCAGCTGCCTGCCCGGATAGCAACGAAACGAGAAGAGCAATGCGCAGTCGGTCTGTGGAGTATCTGGTGGAATTAAACTCAAACACAAGATCCAATGCAGTTAGAAAAACACTGCACTTCCCATCCGTGCCATTCCATTTATCCGGTAAAGATAGAAAAACATCAGAAGGTGGAGAGGGAGTTGGCGGCGCAGCAGCCGCTGCGATGGGCGTGGCCACAGCCGGCTGAGCGGCCGCCCCGCGGAGGATCGCATTCTCCTGTCGCAGCTCCGCCACCTCGCGGCGCAAGGCCGCGACGCCCTGGAGCTCCGTGCGGAGCGATGCGACTTCACCACGGAGCTGATCGATCAGCTTAGCATGCCGGTCAACCACATCGCAGAGGTGAGCAAACTCCGCTGGGTTTACTGCCGGTGGCTCAGTCATTCTGTCACGGACTAACCGGAGATGAAGCAGAAGACTAGCAGTTAGCCCTGTAGCGTGGATGGTAAACCCAAACGCGGAAGTAGCGCGAGCAGGCAGGATAACCACGCTAGTTATTCTTAGAACTCTCCCGAAGCGAGAGCAAGAGTTTACACAAATAAACCCGCGTTCTAAATACACACACCCAATCAGAAGCGATAACCCAAGAAAGTGAGTACTCACGTTTGGACGAGCGAGGCGTCGGCGATAGCATGGGCATAACTCAATGACTGAGCAATGTGAGGCGTCATCTTGTTTCCTTTTATGCTTCCTGAAACCCGACCGTATTACTTCCGGGTCCTAGTGCCGGTCGTGTTATGAGTGTGCATGACAAATTTGTTTGGTTATTTAACCGGTTATTTTCCTCCACCAAAACATATCCTTCCGTGACTGCTGAAACTAATGTGAGTTGGCCACCATCAGTAATTAACGGGTGAAAGTTGTTTTAAATTCTTAACAGTACTATATAGCCAAAAGGTGAACAGAATAAAACATGGAGCCGATGAACAGCTCTGTAAATCTCCTACGTTTCTATTTACTTCCACTTCTGCTTTAGAATATGAGTTAACGTCTGTGCTTTCTGACTTGAGTTTTAAATATTGTTAAATGGAAACCTAGGGCACAATATAAGGTGTACAATCCCTTGTTCCACACAACAAGTAGTGCATTTGATCAGGGGTTAGAGAGATCTGGGATTCAGCCTTGTGTAAGAAGCTAGTTTAGATTTGTACCTCGCATTAGCCATGAACAAGACATCACAGACGGTTCAGAGGCAATTCTGGACTACATAAAAGCAATTACTAAGCAGGAAAAGTGTTGTTTAAAGTGACATAACGTTATCAAATGTGTTTTCTTGCTGAAAGTGCTCCTTTGACTGCTTTTGAATGTGGGTTTTGGCAGGCAGCCGTTTTCCACTCTTTCCAGTACGGCGGACCTAATGTTCTTTCATTCATGCTTACAACTGACAGTTAGTGTATTGTTACAACACCATTCTATCATGCAGAATGATACATATAGTTAAATATTGCAATAGTTAAATATACATCTAACTTAGTAGTTAGTGATTCATGTAATTAAACTCTCTCGTCCAATCAGGTTACTCGGTTGTAACTACTGTTGCAAAAGTAGTGTTTTATTCCTTGAATTACTGTTGTGTTCAATAACCATACAATATACAATTTTTTAAAAACATTGTTTAACAGCATTAATCAATTCTGGTATCATCCAATAAGGTTGCAAACACAGAAAAGGGGTCTTTGTTCTTCTTTGTTACTTTACTTGCATGTGTGCATACTACATATTTTTGTTAAAGCATTAAAAATAGGAACCACTGAACATGAGTTTAATGTACTGCATTTATTTTTATTGCAATTTTATTTTACTGTATGTCACTTGGGTGTGATTTTCTCCATGCCTACTGATGACTAATTTGCCTAATGTTTGTCCATTGATTAATTTTTTTTTTAAGCCTATCCCAGAAGAGTTGGCCATGAGGTAGGGTACACCCTGGACAGGGTGCCAATCCCTTACACACTCATTCACATACCGTGGGCTTTTGGAAATGCCAGTTAGCCTAATCTGCATTCTTTGGTCTATGGAAGTAAACCAGAGAACCTAGGAGAAACCCATCAAGCAGAGAGAAAAAAAATGCAAACTCCAGTGTGCTAACCACTGTCCTGCCTTGTCTTGTTTAATGTACTGTGTACAAGACATAAAATGTTCAATGTAGTTTGGTCCATTATGGCATTTCTGAACATTCTGTATGTACAATAGACAACAATTCTCTATGAAATTCATTATTGAGTCATCAGTAGTACCCACCAATAATGACCAAAAGGGCAAAGTATATGCAGCACTAAAAGAAAGTTTTAGACACTAGATATTTTATCTGGCATATTTGAACAGACTGGTAAAGCTATCACTAGTAAACAGCAGCATATGACAGCACATAGCTGTTTGTGTTAATGATGAAATTGTTATACAAGACTATTCCTCACATTACAATGTGTGTTTCCCTAGAGCTACATTTAAATTTCAGAGGTAATTGTAAGAAAAGTCAATTATCTGTTCCTGCCAAAAGAAAAATCACCGTGGGGTGCGGTGGGATGTGGGGTGGGACCTCTGTGGATCAGACTGGTTTGTTTAGAGCATCCCATGAGTGCTCAATTGGATTGGGATCTGGGAAGTTTGGGGGCCAAGTCAACATCTTTGAGCACTTTGCCTTCCACGCCCTGTGCACTGGGTGTTCTGCTGCTTTTGTGTTGTGGCCAGCATTGAGATTTTTGGCGAGTTGTGCTGCATTAGCTTTTCTGTAGACAGTCTGACCTTTTGTCCCCGCTGGTGCAAATGAGCCCTTGAGTGCTCATGATCCTGTTGCCTGTTTACTGATATAGAATTGATACTCAGTGTGTTAATATTATGGCTAATCAGTGTACCCTTTCCTCATTGTGTTAGAATTCCTTTTTGTCAATGACAGATACTGGCTGATCATCAAGAACAATATACTGAAAAAAGTGCTGATATTTTCATGTATCTATCATTGATCTGTGGCAGTATACTTTTAGTAATCACCTCCCCATGCTTAGGTGTATGGTCTAAGATGTTTTGTCTGGTTAAGTGTGTTGTAGAAAGATGTTGTTGCTCCTCTTTGTATTGTTTTTTTTTTTTTGTAATCTTTTTTTTGCACTTTGCAATCTGCTTTTCTTTGAATGTCTTCACTCACCCACTCATCTTCTATACCACTTTACCCTGTATTCAGGGTCGCAGGGGCCTGGGGCCTATCCCAGGATACTTGGGGCACGAGGCAGCATACACCCTGAACAGAGTGCCAATCCATCACAGGGCACACACCCATACACACATACACACTCATTCACACACTACGGGCAATTCGGAAACACCAATTAGTCTAATCTGCAGGTCTTTGGACTGTGGGAGGAAACCAGAGTACCTGGAGCAAACCCACCAAGCACAGGGAGAACATGAAAACTCCATGCACACAGCGACGTGAATCAAGCCTGGCCGTGGCTCAAACTCGGACCCTGGAGGTGTAAGGCAACAGTTCTAACCACTACACTACTGTGCTGCCTTGAATATCTTCATTATATCTTAAACATAGTGTAGGGCCATTTTCATTAGTATGTGTCAATTGTTCATTAGTATGATAATGTACACTAGGTTTACCTGACATGGCATCACTTTTTGGCACATTCGGGTAGCAGTACTTGTATTGATGTCAGTTCATCTGTAATAGTATTTGTCTTGTACTTGTAAAATCTTTGCAATGCAAAATCATCTGAATAAAATAAAATACCACACCAAAAATCTTGCAGACTTTGGCAAAGAAAAAAAGAAAAAGTGTGAAAACCTAATTATATTTCAGCGCTGATTAAGATGTCTTGTGAATATGATCAGGAGTGTAATAGGAAATACCGTATATGTTAGTTCAAAGAATTTGTCAGATAATTAATTTGTTTTGGTAACAGTCACAGTCCTAACACCTCCAGTGGAACTGAGGGGAATAGTAACGGTGCAGCTATACACCCCTGAATTTTAATCATGTTCACACTGCTCTCAGTTGCAGTAATCACATTCAAACTTATATGCAGCTTCTGCCCAAAACACTGCCCTTGTTCAGGTCCCGTTCCTGATTGCCAAACTGGAAACCGAATAGCAATTGGGCAGAAAGCACAGAAAAGCTATTCTCTGCTCACAACTTCTTTACTTACATACAAGCGCAACTTGCTCTCTAATTGAGCACATGACAATCTAACAGAAACAACACACTGAGCATGTGAGACTGTGAAAGAGCATGAGAAACAGAGAGCGAGAGAGAGAGATTAAGCATGGAGTGCTCAGGAAGAAAGGACTAAAAAAACACTCCCTTTGGAAATTACATGCCTGTCAGTGTAGAAATTGTTGGTTGTAGCTTTTTAGCTTTTGACACCGTAACCCTTTCAGTCAGGGATTTTAAAGGACAGAAATCCTGCAAATTGCAAATAGGAAATGTTTGCGTCCCACGTCCCATATACCGTGGCTAATTTCAAGGTGAGGGAAAAGAGTGAAGTTTATATGTGTTCGTCCATATACAGCAATGGCACAGCAGAAAGCCTGAGAATGCTGGGCTGGCACACTAATTTCCTGAAAGGTGAAAACAATTTTCTTTTCACAGCGCCCTGACAAGTCCTGAACCTTGATTAATTGCCATTCACGTAAAAGGAAAATGTAATGGTCTTAAGGTATTTCATAAAACTCTGACCTTGGGGTACACCGGGAGATCAAGCTGTCTTTGTTCTTACAGAGGAGTAATTAGGAACGCTTCTGGAAGCAAAGGGGAGGTGATTTTATCAGGTTCTCCCAGTGGCATTAACAACAAAGCCTAGAGTAATGCAAAGTCATAGAGTGTAACTAATATAAAATCTTGCATACAGTACTAGGAGAGACTTGCAATGAGGGTTTCTGTGATGGATATTACTGACACAGAACTAGGCTTGGGTAATAAAACATTGCATCGTCCCACCGTCCCCGCAAGCATTTGCTGATTGCCAATTCTTTTAGGAGTGGGTAATTCTTCATATGCGATAACTTATGTTTGTGAATGGTTCCAGTTTGATTTAAATCTGAGTTTCAGGAGTTTTATCTTTAGGTCACATTGTCCATAAAGTACTGTTATATATCCCATTAACATCACATATGGTTAAGCAAGCACTCCAGTACAGAACATTTTGCTGTTTAACATTTAACATTAACATAGCAAAAAACCCAGGTAAGGGATTCAGGTCAATATATTTTCTTCATTCACCCTCTCTGGTACTCACTTTTTGTAGCCCAGGGGTTTCATTTCATTTAGAGAACCTATTAAGACATGCTGAATCATCCATCCTCGCTTCTTTGCCTTTGTGTTAGGAAGCTTAAAATAGGATTTACTTTAACTGTAAGCTGTACTGTTTATCTTTTTATAATTGGACTAGTTGAACTTTCACTGTGCTTTTGTCACCCTGTCTTTCTTTTTACTTTAATTTGTTTTCCTGGCCATTAAGTCCGAAAAAAGGAACTCTGCACTCGAGCAGCGTGTTGAGGAGATGAACACCAGCAGTACATCATGGCGGGATTTGATTATTCGATTATCTACAATACTTTAATGTAGTGCATGTGTACAGTAGTAATGAGTCAGACCAGTTGAATTTAGTTACAATTTGGGGAAGTACAGCTACAATACTGTAGGATGTATTGCTTGTGGGGACTGTCAGGGATAAGGAAAGATAGGCAGGTGCATAGCATCAACAGTTACCTTTTAATGCTTAACTAGTATGGATTAGTCATGGCTGTAAATAAGACACATTAATTAATGTTATATAGTGGCACTTCTCATTACTATATTTGGCTAGGACTGTGTACTCAGAACAGATGAGACATCTGTGTTGAACTTGAAGGGGAGATTAAACACATGCTTTTCTGCCCATTTGTCTATAAACATTATGTGTTATTGAATTTTAAATCTGTGTTGTCACGTCACTAATTAGACCAGAAGGGGTAAATTTGTCATAGTCTGCGAAAACACTTTGCGTTCTCAATGCCTTCGCTAAATAATTTACATAGAGGCATGTAAACGACAGCTTCTGCTTCGTGTCCTGACTTGACTCATTTATGACTTTATGAAAACTTATGAATTTGCAGTAGAGAGTCAACCATTGAAGATTTTTTACTGGATTTATCCAGATTATCTATTTGTCTGCCTATACCACTTTGATTACATTATCCTTTAAGGAGTTTGTTCTCTCTTTGTTATACTGCCAACTTATGCATGCACCCAGGGGGCGAGACAGGCCCTGCACAATTGATTGATGACCATGCACTTACTGTATATCAGAGTCTACTTTAAACGTTGCTGAATGGGTAGAAACATCTCTTTTCTGCCTGCTAATGATAGAAAATGTTACTGAAGTACCAAGCAGAGAAAGTCTGTACTCTGCCAGTGGCTGTACTGTGTAATTTTGTGCTTCGCTTCAATAAAAAAAAACCTTCTGCATACTTCTGGAAAAAAAAAAGTAGCATATCTTATCAATCACAGATTTGCCTCGGGCAATAATTGTGCACGATCAGAAGTTGGAGGGAATTTGGACGCAAACATTGCTTACTAAGTGTGCTTGAGTAGAATTTTACTTAGATCAGTTTGTCTGTCATGATGCTGTTAATTTTAGATTTGTTGATGTTGTCTGATGTATAGCTTGGCTACTTTGGAAAAGTTAGTAATTACAAAATGGTATTTAAAATAAAACCTAATAGTATAAATAATTCAGATTACATGCAATGTAAAACCAGCTATGGAAATATGGAATTTATTATTATTATTATTATTATTATTATTATTACTTTAATTGTGAAATATAATATGAATGCATACACTTTCTTAAGTATAAATCAAAGTTTAAACTACATAATACTGTATGTGTATATTTAGGTTTCTGATCAACCGATATGTAGTCATGTGTTGATGTACAGATTTGATGTTTAATTTATTTTATCTCATCTAACAGTAGACCTTGGTCTAAACTAACTCTGTAGGTGCATTATTGCAATCTGATGTAGTTTTCTTACCTTGAATTTTCAGTACTTTATAAATGACTAAATGTGCTGTACAGTATGGACACAAGTAAGAACCATCATGTAATGTCCTTTGTAATGTAACTTAAATCTTCTGAGAGTTGCCTTATTTGGTATACAGTAACTAAAACCTGCACATGATTGGCTGGCCTTGCTCTGATTTCCAGAGCAAAAGAAATGCATTTAGAAAGTTGCTTTATTAAAAGCCAGTTATGCTCTTTTGAATCACATGGGAAAAGAAGACTAATTTATAGCATGTGTGTAAGATCATTGGTGAAAATGCATTTTGCATTATTTTTCCAATTTAATACAACAATTTAAATATAACAAATTATGTAACATATATCACTTATTGTAGTACAAATTACAAATGATATCTCAAGATAATTAATGAAAAATAGAATGTTTTATCATGAATTTTAGAGTTTCTTAGTATTTGCTATGTCCCCTATTTCCTTGAGCTGGTGTACCTTTAAGATTCGTTTCATGAGTGTCGCCTGAACGCATACTTCATTAAAATAGATTAGATAGGAGAAAAATCCGACCATTTTATGCAAAGTAATATCATGGTAAATATTACAAATTTGCCTTCATTTAAAGAGGCACCTAGAAATACAGTAGTACCAAATCTTGACTTTTAAATACTAAATAATAAAACTGCATTAAAACAACGTATTATATAAGAATAAGTTCTGATTGAGTAATCTGATTGTATGAGAGACATTCCATGAGTGCTGATACAGCATAACACCCCTGGAATGTTTAACTATATGTATTATTCCATGGCACAGGTGTTCTGAATCATGTTTCATGTGTCATAACATCTTTCAATATGGTCGTAGACTTTTGGACATGTATACATAATGAGTCTGAGTTTGAGATTTAAGGCACATCCTCGCCTAAATAGTTGCAGGTTAAAATTCTCTAACCTTAGAGTTCTGTATTTTGATCAATTTAATAGACTTCACTACAGTGTGATGCAGGTTACAGCGTTCTCTGTAATCTGTTATTGCCTTACATAAAAAGGCACTATTATGAACAAAATTCCTATGTACTGTATTTTGTGTTTGAAAGATCTGGGTATATACTGCCATACCAACAAAATGAATTGACCTTAGAACGGCAGGTTATTTTCCTACAGAATTTACACTCGGTATTGAACAATACACGTTTGGATTAAAACCTACACAGGACAAATTTAATTCCATCTTCAGCTCAACCAATGTAATAGACTTCACACTTACAGGATGCTTTAAATGAGGCTTGCCACTAGGATGTCTGTGCAGTTAAAGGTAGTATGTGTCACTGATTCTTAGATGTATAGATGCAATTAGAAACATTCTGCCATTGATTCCTGAGTCCAAATTGCTTTTCAATTTTGATTGGTAAGATTCTATTGCACAGAAGAGCCTGAGGTAACTGAGAAGTTAGAACTTTTGGGCATTTTCCTCTTAGTACTGGCATGTCCTCATTTTTAAGTGGCTTCTGAGGCCATTCTTGTGCAGGGCTATTTTCTAGGCTTTAAAGATTGCTTTGGATTTCTTGCTTTGAATTTCTTCTTTGTGGACGATTGTATAAGTAAAATTGATTTATTTAACAGATATAATACAGTTTTTAATTTATTTTTGGTGTAAAAGCATAATAAAAAATCTTAGTATTAGGCGAATACAGCCACAGAGGAACAACAACATACAGTATAACTTTTTTCATTTAAATAAAATAAAGGCAACAAGAAAAAAAAGGGAAAAAACATACCAGCAATACTAAGTACCCAATTACTGATTCCAGAGGATTTAAGAGGGGAAGTTGCAGTCAGGTGCTGCTAATCATCAACCCTTGATATAATTATCATCTGTAGGTGTGCAGACTAGATCTGGAGCATCCCAGTGTGTGTTAACGCAACAACTGAGGCAGTTAAATGTTAAAGTCTATGACAGCACAATAAGAAGAAGACTGAACAAGTACAGTTTTATTGAAAGGTTTACCAGGAGAAAACTATCTTGTCTAAAAAGAACATTGAAGCATTACTGAGGTTTGCAAAACTACATCTGAGCAAACCACAATGCTTCTGGAATAATGTCCTATGCACAGTTGAGACCTAATTGAAGTTCTTTGGCCTTAATACACATTTCTTCTTTTTTAAGCTACTTTTAAGGCCATTCTTGTGCAAGGCCAAATTGAAGTTCTTTGGCCTTAATGCCAAGCGTGATATTTAGCAAAAACCAAACAGCATTTTAGCAGAAACACCTCATACCCACTGTTAAGCACACCAATGGACGGGTAATGATTTCAGCCACAGGAACTGGGCACCTTGCAGTCATTGGGTGGACTATTAATCCCTAGTCCAGGAGGCAGGACCCGGAAAAGACCCATCAAGCATGGGGAGAACATGCAAACTGAGCAATTGACCCTTGGGGTGTGAGTCCACAGTACTAACCACTTCTCTACTATGCCAGTATATGCCATAATGTGTGTAGGTGGTCAGGATGGTGCTAAGGTGAAGCCTGGAAAACTGGGTGCAAGTTGGGAAAACGCCCTGTGTTGGAGGCAAACCGGATGCTCTACAATACTGACACACTAATTCTAAATTAGTAAGGACTTAACATAATCAATCCACTGTTCAGCCATATAATTAAAACCAACAGGTCACATTAAAAACATTGATTACCACTATATGTAATTGAGGGGTATTGGTGGTCTCCATGGTTATGGTTCTGGGTAACTGATAGAGGGTCGGGGTTCAAACCCCAGCACTGCCAAGTTGCCATACAGTAGGTGAGCCCTTGAGTGAGGCCCTTAACCCTATATGCTCCAGGTGCACTGTATCCTGGCTCACCCTGTGCTCTGACTTAACCTTAGGGTATGCAAACTGTGCTGCAAGGTACATGAGACAAATGATTGAAACTTAATCTTAATAAATGACACCAGTCAAGGGATGTGAAAAATTGGGCTGCTAATTTTTCAAAACTTCAACTGTACACCTTTGGTCACCATTAGATTCCTGTTCTTTGTTGAAATCTGATGTGTTCCACTACAACTGTATAGGACATTCATTTTTTATTAAAAATTTTTTTAAAGATACTTTTTAGCTCATTACAGTTGTAAAGTGTATTGTCACCTGTCATTTCCTGTCTTGCTGCTCTCCTCTCTCATAGTGTTTTCACTCATAGAACTGCTGCTCCCAATCATCAGTTTTGAGTATTGTAAGACACAGACCAGCCCATCTGGCACATGCAATCCTGTCACGGTCAAAGTGATGGAGATCACATTGTTTTTTTTTCCCTATTCTGTTTGATGTGAACAATATTTAATGCTCTTGACCTGTATTTGCATGATTTTATGCATTGTGCTGCAGCCACATGGTGTTGGACTGGATATCTGAGTGAATGAGCAGGTGTACAGGGCTACCTAATTAAGTAGCTGGTGCGTGGCCCCATCTGCCCGGTCTCTCAGAGGCCAAGATAGGCACAGTTGATCCTCCCTGTCTAGCAGGTTAGCCTCTAAATGATTCGGAAAGGGGTTGTTTTTTTCTCTAATACTTTTTCTTGTTTTTCCACTCAGCGTTTCAGATGACATTATAGATGGGCAGTTCCTAGACTCTAAAATAAATAAATAAATTCAGTTCACCGGAATATCATTTAGCTAATATAAGAAGAAAGGTAATCATATGATTGCATGTACTGTAGTTATCGTAGACTGCAAATTGTCTGTAAGTCTGATTCATTGAGTGGACAGCACATGATTATTTGTTGTATAGTCTATAAAACCTCAGTCCTGACAAATGAAAGTGCCCTACTCAATGCACTAGGGATTAAATATACAGTAATAAACAATTATTCCTCTACACATTTCTCACAAATGAATATACAGCGGATACCAGTTAATGCCTTTGATTTATAAAACATGCTTAAGCTTCTTCTTGGCATTAAATAATAACTAAAGCATTCTAAATATGCTTCAGTATAGCTTAAATTGTCATTAAAATGTTTTTGTTTTCATTTTCTTGTATTCTTCAAATCTTTAACTCAAGGGATCTTTTATTTTTAAATGTATAATTGGGTCAGTCCTGCTGTGGCTGGTTTTGATAGACCATTTGATTTTGGTTTTAAATCTTAAAGGAGTAAAGCACTCACACTGAGAGCAACGGCATCAATGAATCAATACACACTCCACTAACCTGACCCTTCAATGGTAAACATCTTGACTAATGACTTGCTCTCTAAACACACAATGACTCTTAAGTGGATCTGTGGTAACAGCAATAAATGATGGTGTTCTTTCACTATAATTTCCTTCACGGTTTAGGATGGGCAGAAATGTATTCTGAAGCTTGTTCCTTTGATAATGTCTTTAGTGAATGTCGACCTTTGACGTTGACCTCTGTGCTCTAATCACACTCGAGTATGTAGCCACATTTCTGAGGAGTGTAAGGAGTAAACAAGAACGGGGTCTTTATCAGTCACAGTTCCAGACAGTCAGGGTTCTGGCCAAACCTGTCCTGCCACACCAAATATTTGTGTTGTTTTTGTGGATTTGTTACAAAAATTTTCTGTTTGGGTTTCCTGCTGAGGGCCACATAGCAAGCATGCTGCTTGTTATTTACTGTCTCACCTTCCATACTATTTTCTGCACGCTGAACAAAAATGAGGCTAAAACGAAAAATAATGATAAAAACAAACGTATATGTATTCAGTAGTACATTTTATACATAAGGAAGTGGGTCACAGGCCATAACTATATTTATACCACACTGTCAGGGTGTGTATATAATAGAAACCCCTCACTGTTTTTCTCATTTACATATCTTGTTTAATTCTTTACGCTAGTCCTTCACAATGCGCAAAGTTACACTGACGTGTTTCAGCTCAGTGAGTCTTTTTCTGCTGCAGCTGTTTGGTGGATGAGAGCTAGGAATGACAGGATAAAGGAATGAAGATTAATCAGGCCTCATGACAGCCCGTATACAGAGGAGAACACACACACACACACACACCTTGGAAAATGAGTCCATAAGACCATACTCCCACAGCATAATGTAACATTTATGACACTCGTAGTGTTCATTTGCTCCAAAAAAAAAAAAAAAAAAATACCTGTGAAAGGCAAGTTCGTAAAAAAAAAAAACCAAGATGCTGTCCTGTTTTTCTTTAGGTTTGTTGTCTGCAACGCGCTGAACCTGACTTATATATGTAAGGAATAAAAGATGATGAGGAAAAAAAAAATGAGAACGATAAAACGAGGAGCGTAACAGCAGGTTTACCGCATCAAAGTTGATGATTTTTCGTAAAATAACTTTTCTGACAGCAATATGTCACAAATACACTAGGAAACTTCTTAATAACAAAAGAAAGCTTTTGTATGTACATTGGTCAGAATTCGCCCTTTCAGTAATATCTTTAAATTTCATACATTGGAGTAACAGAAAATACATACAGAACATTTTCTGAGAGAGGTTTGTTAGCCAGATTTTGTCACAGCATCATGCAAAACTGGCCGAACAGAATTGAATCAAACTTTGCCAGTCCTTCGGTATCTGCCACAAGTTAAACCTGGTTAAAAAAAATCAAAACATTGAGTAGCAGGGAAGTTATGAGCAGTTTTGTGCCAGATTATGTCAAGGCATCTAGCGTTTTTTTGACGCGTCACTCAACAGAGCCAATTAACGCAATAGTGTATCATATATACACCGAGCATGCAGAAGACACAGAAATGACCGTACAAGCTGCTTCAATTCTCAGTGCACATACACGAAAGCTCAGTGGAAACTTATTATGGATTACTTTTTTAAAAAATGGGACGTACACTATGAAAACAGAATCTTGCACCATACAGTAACTTAAATGAGCAAAGTTATGAACAGTTATGTGCCAAGTGCTAATCTGCTTATGCCTAACTTTAACCTTTTAACTATTTCTACAAACTCATTATCCGTCAAAAATGGGTATTTGCTCTATTTATCTATAAATAGTCATTCCCTTGCTCCCTTTTAAGTAAATAAGCAGTTTGTCTTTTAAGGGAGAAACTATGAAGATAAAGACTCCAAAAAACATGCTGACCATTGCAAAGTACACTCTGAAACTCTCTTTACAGAAAGCTTTTTCTTTCTTTTCTTTTTTTCTTTTTTTTTTTCTTTGTTAAATGTCAGCATATATTTTAATTCACTCTCACTTACTCATCATCTTTACCACTTTATCCTGGGGTCGTGAGGGGCTTGGAGCCTATCCCAGGAGACTCTGGGCATGAGGAGGGGTACACCCTGGACAGGGTGCCAATTCATTACACACACTCACAGACTATGGGCAATTTGGGAATGCCAGTTAGCCTAATCTGCAGGTCTTTGGACTGTGGGAGGAAACCAGAGTACCCGGAGGAAACCCACCAAGCACTGGGAGAACATGCAATCTCCACGCACACAGAGACGGGAATCGAGCCTGGCCGGGAATCGAACCCGGACCATGCTAACTACTATACCACCGTGCCGCCAACATATTTTAATTAAATTACAACTTAATACTGTAGGATATAATTTCTTATTTGCTCTGGTTCTAGAATTATCGTCCCATCCATGCTGTTACAGGAAAGCATTCAACACCTTCTGACCAATATGGAGTGAGAATTCAGTGCCTCTGGTATAAATGTGTCAGAAATAATTATCAATACCATAATGTATAATATGTTTAAAGTCTCAAGAGCTTAAATCTAATGCTATTTGAAACAAAACCTCATATATCATATATTTTTTTCTTCGCTTTCTTTAACCCACCCGATTATTTCATCTGCTTCTGACACATCCCAGAAAATTAGGTTCCGCGGCTCTCCGTGTCCGATTTACAGCAGTGCAAGTAGATAAACAAAATTTAATTGTATGATTATAAGCTTAAAGTGTGTGCAAGAGAATTTTTTAGCTTTTATATCCTCTTTTATCCTTTTATCATTGTAGAGATTTACATCTATTCATTGGCGATAAAGCAAATTATTTCTGTCCTGATTATCTCTACCAGTGAGACATTTTACACTGTCATATGGAGACAGAAAAGAGCCCCAAAAAAGAGACAAATGAGTGTGCAAACTGCAGTCGCTGGTCACTTTAATAGGGACATGTGTACCACTGTTATAAAATCATCCATCTGATTAACCCTGGGTATTTGTGTCTGTTATGGATTTCCTTCTTGGTTATACATTCTTTCAGTAATTCATTTATTGTTCGAGGGGATATGCTTTTACGGCGTTTTGTTAGGCCGAATTAAAGCAAGCACGAGACACTTTATAGTATCAGATTTTCTCTTGTCTGCTGTGTGTCGCAATTTACACCAATGTAATTTAACCAATTCCACTTCTAACACTATGATACATAAACAAGGTCAATATATAACATCATTTAATCTCTTTTTTAAATATAATACCGGTGCCAACTTGATAGCTTTGCCTTGCAGTGGCTATGCGTTCACGGCGAGTATTATTACACTTACCAGACTCATGACATTAGCCCGACTTCCCCTCTAATGTTGGCCGTAAACATTATCTAACCCGTATGAATGATTTTATGTATTATACTCCTGCCACATGAGTCTGAGTGGATAATTACATGAATGAGCAGGCTTACAGGAATCATTTTATAATTTAGGGTATAAAAAAGTAAAAGAGTGCAATGTTCTTTCTCCATAGAAAAAAAATAGTGGTTCAATAAATTCCTTTAGTTTTTTTTTCAAGGTAAAGGATGGCTTCAGTACTCAGTTAACCAAGGCACTATGAGAACTTCATCCTGCAACTCAAAAATGATTAGTCTCAATGCCAAGTCACCAGCATCCACTGCTGTCATTTTGTTCTGTGCGATACATTTTAAACACTCTCGTGGTCCGCTTCTCTGAATATGCTCACCCTTTTGCAGGATCAGTATCCCAACAAACCCAATATCTCCTCTTTCTATCTATTTTATATACAACAATTTTAAATATGTGTTGAGAGAGAAAATGAAAGTGTACCTTTATAAATAATGTGTTCTGTGACATATGGAGACTGATAACGATAATGATGTAGTAATGATGAAAGATTATGTACACCACTGGGCAACATTGTGGACATTAATAAATTGATATATTTGAATTATTTAAACGAGAAAACCAATTCAAGATTTTTTTTAAAACAATATAAAATAGCTGTTGTAAACTCTAATGGTTTTTATTCAGTATTTTGTAAACAAGAAACCCTCAATTGAAAAAGCCGATATGGGAAAATGGAACATTATGACAATTTTTCACAAATGCACAAAATGTGTTTTTTTTGCTCCGGGTTCTCCGGTTTCCTCCCACAGTCCAAGGATCTGCAGATTAAACTAATCGGCGTTCCCAAATTGCCCATAGTGTGTACTATATGTGTGTGTGCCCTGCGATGGATCGGCACCCTGTCCAGGGTGTACCCCGCCTTCTTGCCTTAAGTCTCCTGAGATAGGTTCCAGGCCCCCCTGCGACCCTGAATACTGGATAAAGCGCTATAGATGATCAGTGACAATATTTATCATCGCTGGACACCATTTATCATCATTTGGAATGCACCCCAAATTATAGAATAACTTAGGATGTGTACAGTATGTAAATCTAATGAAAGGCCCAATTAAATTGAAAACCTTACTGTTTTTATGTGATTAAAAGTAAAAGGATAACACATAAGGCAGCTCAGTAGATAACATACTGTATATAATAGCTACAGTGACAGCGTGGTTGCCAGGTAACTTTATTATTCTGCTCACAGCAGCAGCTTTATATACTGTGCAATCATCAGCCATGAGTCGGTTATTTGCTTTGTTTGCTATCTTGGGTATGCATGTCAAAATATGTAGCAAGTGAACTAGATTATCCAAGAGTAAGATATTGATATTAAACTTCACATCACTGAAATTGTCCAACCTTTTATTAGAGTTTGTTGTTCACTTACAACACTTTATCAAGTATTTTTATATAGTCCCTCCGGTGGGAATTGGCTTCCTATGCACACGATGCTGTCTACAAATAAGAAAGCTTCGAAAACTGCTGCCTTGTATTGCATATCAAATAGGACAGTTTTTATTTTGGGAGCACAGACGCAGTCCAAAAATACCACCTTCCTAGACTGTTTCCTCCAGAAAGGAAAACAAGTGTCCACAATAGTATCATGTGTTGGCGACTGTGAGGTTTCATGTAATCTATTAAACATGCTTTTTAAGGTGCTTCGTGATTAGGGGTGTCATGAAACAAGAACTTCGCCTTTGATACATCTACCAGGATAATTTGTTTCATACCAAAATTGAAATATGAAATTAAGCATTACTAACTCACTCACTCGATCATCATCTATACTGCTTAATCCTGTATTCAGAGTCACGGGGGCCTGGAGCCTATCCCAGGAGACTTAGGACACAAGGCGGGGTACACCCTGGACAGGGTGCCAATCCATCGCAGGGCACACCCGCATGCTCACAAAACGGCCAATTTGGGAACGCCAGTTAGCCCAATTTTCAGGTCTTTGGGCTGTGGGAGGAAACCGGAGTACCCGGAGGAAATCCACCAAGCATGAGGAGAACATGCAAACTCCACGCACACAGAGACGGCAATCGAATCTGGCCAGGAATCAAACCCGGACCCTGGAGGTGCAAGACGACAGTGCTAACCACTACACCACCGTGCCGCCTCAATTAAGCATTACAAATAATAATTATTTAAAGCATCCTTGTATACTTGCATTTAGTCTTGCACTGTAAAATTGTGAGTTAAGAAGTACTGTATGAATGCTTTGTGTATGTCTTACGTTATTATAAGGAAAAGAAATTCCTGGAAGATGGTCAGCTGCATTTGGTTTGTGTATTTTGTTAGCTTGTTTTTGTTTTGTCTTTAAATTCATTACTCATTAAGTAGGTCAGGAATGCTTGCAAAAGTAAAGTCGTGACTATAAATAAATCTTAAGGATCATTAGCAGTAACTAAGCGCATTATAAAATTTTAATAGAATTTAATTATCCATGTGTGAATCTGCTCTGTGGTAAACATTACCGGAAACCCTGAATTATAATATACTGAATATTATACTGTGAATATACTTCGAAGAAAGAAAAAAAACCATCTTTAAATCTCATGTTCGGTTTGGCATTGTGGATAGGGGAAGCCATGATGCATCGGAGAAAGATGTTTTGCTGCCGTGTTCCAAAATTAGACAGTGCGGGCTGTAAGGTTTGTGAAGGATACAAAGTAGGCTAGAAGGAAACCTGTTACGAGACACACTTTATTTTTGTCGATCCTAAAGTTGCAGACACAGTGTTTTCACACCAACATGTAAGTCATTCAACTGGACAGCCATTGAGATAGCCAGAGTTGGAATCTATCAGTGTCTTATTGATACTGTCATCAGTTGCTGCCTTAATCCACATTGCACTTTCTCCACCATCTTAATCAAATAAGTATGTGGAAAATGATTACAATGTCAGATAAAATTATACAATTGAACAAGATTGCAGTGTTAAAAGGTATTAACCACTATATAATATAACCACTTGCTGCTCTTAAAACATTTTTTCCATCGCAATTTTCTTTCACAACACAACCTCTATTTCTGTTTTGTCATAGGTTGGTGATTTGTGTGCCTGTTCATGCTCTCCTGTGTTTTTGTTTCTTTGCTGCCTTATAAGTCTTGTACAATGTTACATACTGTAGCCTCTTTTTCTCGGTTTGTTCCATGCCTCCTGGTTTTGACCTTATTGCTTTTCTCCCGTATTATGATTATGGATTATCCTTTAGTTAAATTTGACTACTTGTGCTGGTGGGTTTTTGTACGTATGTACATTTCACTCGTTCTGTACATTATAGGAGTTGGCATATCACTTTCAGCTTATTAAAGTGAACCCGAGTACTGTTCATGCCTCCTAGTTAACCACTTACCACAAAGTTGGAGAATAAAAAAAAGTTTAATATAAAAGTTTTTTAATTATGTCTACAAAGCTAAGTAGCACCTAATACAAAGCTGAATTCCAAATTGCTCACCAAGCTCTGATCAACTGCAATCCCTTGTGTGTGTGACAATGGATTGTACCCAAATCATTGTGGAAGCTTTACATTTGACTTTAAGCAATTTGGATTCTGTGCCTCTGCAATCTTCCTCCAGACTCTGGGACATTCAATTTCCAAATGAAATGCAACTGGAAGTTGAATGAAGTGCCACTGGAGGAGATATGGTTAAGGGCCTTGCTCGAGGGCACAACTGTGGCAACTTGGCAGTGCTGGGGCTCAAACCCCTGACCTTCTGATCAGTAACCCAGCAACCCACAGCCTTAATAATTTAACTAAACGCACCGCCCTTCTTTTTCTCCTAGGCCCAGGTAAGATGCTTTGTGACAGAGTCTCTGGTTCAGGACTTAGGAATGCAATAGTTATAGCCCATTTCCTGAAGACAGTGGTGCTTGGTGGCTCTTGATGCATTGACTCCAGCCTCACTTCAGTCTTTGTTAAGGTCTCATGTTCTTAAATTCTCTGTTGTCATCCCTGTTTTCCTTCCACATTTCCTTTACAGGCCGGGTGTGGCATTAAACATGTTCTAATGTCTAGTGAGCAATTTTTACATAGAGATCTGATTTTTAGAGAATAATTTTGACTTTTCTAACATGCAACTATTAAATCTTCTTCACATTTTATTACCTATGGCTATTTCAAGACCATTATTTTGTTCAAAATCGCTTTTAGATAGTCACTTCACATGAATAGTCTCTATTCAGATGGAGTGCAGCAACTCCTTTATCTGCATTGGAAATCCCGCACAATCTAGCTTTCTCATGTTTGATAAGAAGCAATTCTTTAAGCCATTCTTTCAGTGCACTCCACTGATTCTGTTTGACAGTAAGTAATTCTGTAACCCATGCAGGCTTTTTCATCATGTTTGCTCTGAGAGGGTCTGAATTTTCATCGAATTGTTTGTCAAATGAGTGTGTGGTGCACTCAGGAAACACAGGAAGTATAAAGTAAGACACCTAGCATGCGCTGCCCTTGACTAGGAATACTTCGGATTCTGAAGAACATCAGGACGTCTTAGCTAGTGAAGAGATTATTTTACTATAATGCTCACTCTGGCATTTAACAAAAGTATTGCACTGCTATTGTGAAGCTCAATCTCAAACCAGCTGTGCTTTTTAATTTGAATATTTTTAAATGAAGGACAGAGGAGTTTTTTTTTTTTTTTTTTTTTTTTCCAGTACACTATTAATGCACTAGCAAGTTAATGAGATTGTGTTGCAGAGGTGAGAGGCTAATATGCTCCTTCAATTTAAGGCTCTTAACAGCTGCATGCGTGATAGTTTAAAAAGATGTGACAAGCTTCACACACTGGAGCGTGTGTGAGAGTTCAAGCAGTGTCATTTAACACCTGCTTAAAAAAGGTAAAACCACTATACTTATTTTTGTAAAAGAAAGACGAATTCTTTCAGTGCCTTTTGAATTCCACTCAATATAAAATGTCTTTACTCGCATGACACACAAGCCTGGTTCAGACTGCTGGCCCAAATCCAATTTTTCAAATTAGATTCAGATTTTTTTTTTTAGATTTCTAAAGATTTGTCTCAGTCTGATGCTCTAATTTGATTTCAAGCTGTCCATTTTGTCACTTGCAACCTGATCTGGAAGTCCACACGTGGTATGGAACATGGACCCATAGTGAGCAAGCAAGTGGGAAGATGATGGAAGAAATGGAAATAAAAGATTATATATAAATTAATTATAATTTGAAAATGATTCTGAACATAAAATGTTAATGTGCTGTGTTTTTAGGAAGTCATGGATGTTTTTTTCCTGATTTTGGCCCTAAGTATATAAAAGCTGCACCCTTAAATGTTCCATGTGGGTAGATTAACCATGTTTTCAGAAAGGACCACCGGATGGAAATGGAGAACAATAGTCACTGGACAGAGGTCCAAGTGAAATGTTTGATAGCACTTTGGGAGGTTGCATCAGTAAAGGCAAAGCTAGAGGGAATGTACAGAACCACGCGATATATGAGAAAATATGGTGCTGCATGTGAGCCTCTGGCATCGTTGCCACAGCAACCAATCCAGATGGGTCGGCAATGTGTCACATTTGGGCTGCCGATCTGAACAGAGCTAAATCCGATCTTATCATTATAAAATAACACTGTGGACGGTCAGTCATAAAGATCCAATTTTTGAAACAAATCGGATTTGCCTGCAACCTGACCAAGGTCTTAGAAATTTCAATAAACAATAAGTAGGTCAATTAAACTGCATGAAGTGGACAGTGAGTACAATTGGATTTTGTAATTATTGTTAGGACTTGTACTCATAGAAACTATGGACTAAGCCACATGTCCTTGCCAAGAGACAAAGCCTGTCATTCAACTAAAAGGATATAGAGTAAATACTGCTACAAGCAGGAAAAAAGTGGGCCGAGGATGATTAGATCATCTGTGGTGATGCAAATGATTTGAGTTTTTATGTTTTGAGTTTTTTTACGTTTTAATTTGAGACTTATGGCTATACCCAGGAGGACTTTTGGTTGTTAAAACAATAATTTGTCAGTGTTACTGTAGTTGAAACCCTGTCAGTAACTCAGTGAGACAGTTCAGGACTCAAACCCTTGCAGCAGTGCTAGCCACTTATCTACCAAGAACCTGCGTCTGAGGGTAGTAAAGCACATAGAGTATGTTGCTTTGTTAGACAACAAGCATCACAAAATACTTACTACAAGTCAAAGAATACTAGACTACTACATTTTACCAAACCTTTAATTTGTGAAGTAGCTAAAATAAAAATTAAATGCTACTAAGGATCGTTTTGTAAAACCTGGCTGCTATGTAATTTGGATGTTGTGCAACACCACATTACAGTACAGTGTTGTTGATAATAAGCAATGCTATATTATTTATATTACATGTTATTCAGATATTTTGAGATTATATTTGCAACATTGTTTTGGGGTCATATTCAATGACCTACACATTTGGGGTCATTTATTAACATTATGTATAATTTTATCAAAATCTTTCTACATTTTTAGAACACTGTTGGTCTCAACCTGATTACAGGTTTATGATGATGACGTACAGGGTTAGGGCTCAGTTGGTAGAGCCTCTAGTTGACCAGACATTTTATATATAAGAAAGATTTTGTCTGTCAGAACTCACTCTTTCAATGATACCTTTACCTTTCATACATTGGAGGACCCGAAACTCATCTCAGAAACTTTCTATCTGTATGTCCGTATGTCTGTATTTACCAAATTTTTAAAGCATCACTCAAAACTGGCTGAGCAGAATTTAATGCCAGTCCTTCAGTATTTGCCTGAAGTTAAATCTGCATCATAAATGAAAATAAAATTGTTGAGTAGTTTTGTGCCAGATTACCTCACAACTCCAGCACTTTTGCCCTCAAAGTGGGCATGGCTATAGTAGTCACTTAACGGAGCCAATCAAGACATTTTACCATAAATTCACAGATTATGCAGAAGACACAGACGCGGCCGTAATGCACCTACTGTACAAGTGCCCACATTCTCCCGTACACTAACAAACACATGACACAGCATGACTTGCTCCAAAAAAAAAGTATGTAACTTTAGAAAATTGAATCTTCAAAGATATATGGACAGATCATTGTAGGTTTATTCTGCCTGCGTGAAGTTTAGAACCAGTTTGCCTCATATGTTATGAAACCGTGGGGCTAATAAAAAGCAAATATGTGGAGCGCCAAACATAGCAAATATATCCGCAGCAGTCGGAGTTGAGGGCATGTGAAGTAACTGACAGTGTTAGTTGTATGAATTTGAAATAGTTAATGTAATAGTGAAAAAGTAATTTTGTGTCATATGTCATATGCCATACAGTATATAAAAATCTGCTTTAAACAGGGAGTGTATTTGGCTGACGACAAAAGAACAACAACATAGCATAAACAAGGTGTAAGATACTCAATTTTTAAAAAAGTTTGATTTCTTTGTATTAATAAGTTTGGCAACGAGCCATGCAGAAAGACAGGCAAACATGTACGTGGGCTTCAATGATACTGTAGGCACTAAGGCTACATACACACACACACGCACACACAAAGAGTGGATGAAAAGTAACTAGGCATTAAAGTCTATAATTCTAATACAAATTTATTGAAACAAATTGTACATGTACTTTATTGCATAGTAAAATTAAAACAGAACCGTTCATTTCAACATGGCCACTGGTAACATCAACCAATTTCCTCAAATGGCCAGGAATGGAATGCATACAGTAGTCTTCTAAAGGAGTCATTGCTGAGAACCACCTGAATCCGTGACTCCAAGTCCTCCAGGCTATGTCCTGTACACCTCCTCTTTTGCGTAGCCCTGTACACACTGTATAGAAAATCTTATAAAACTCACTTCATTTTGGTTACCTGTTGCCATGGTGTCACTGGTGCATCCAGGACAGTGGTCTATACCTACAATGTGTCTTCAGAACATACAAAACCACTTATTTAATGACCAATAAGGTGATGTACCACCAATATTGTGCCATCATTAACATAACCAGGCATGATGTTCAGAAAGGTACAGTATAGAGCACTTTCCTGGCTGTACCAGTGACACCATGGCAACAGGTAACCTGTTTAACTGAACTTACATGGATAAATGGAAAAAAAAAGAAAGAAAGAAAGGACGTCATTCATGCCACACACTTCGTGGTGGTAGATGAAATGTTCAACTCTCATGTTACATTGCTATTGTTAGCATGTTGTTGAGATTTATTTCACCAATTAGTTGTCAAATTATCATTGCTGGATAATAACTACATGCTTAATTCAAGTTTATTGGGGAGTTTTGACAACAAGCCCGCTGTTTTAACATGCTGCTCTGAAGTAGGCTTGCTACTGGCATATAATTTTAGGAGGAATGGAGGGCACTAGTTCTTCCTACCTGAGAGTCGGTGCTAGTTTCTTGTTTTTTTTTTTCTCCAAGCATTTATATCATGCCGTTAGGTAAGATTAGGTGATGACTGCTCCATCCCCCCCAGCCTAAAAGCAATGTTAATGGAAAACATGTCAATGCTGCTATATTTTAGTAATGTTCATATTGATTCCTTCCATTCCTCCAATCCCTCCTTTCCTCTTGCCTAATGCTCTACATTCTTCACACATACTACACCCTGACCACAGACATACACTGTACTTGCATTTTTATTACAACCATCCAAAATTGATGTTTGAATGCTCTATTAAAGACCTAGTGGGGTAATTTATTATTTCTTCACCCATACAAGGTCTCTCTTTTTTTTCTCCTGACATATACAGTACTGTACCTGCGCGACTGTTTCCTTACCATCGTACCCTTCTGTTGTCGGCTTTATGATCCCTCAACTAGCCTTCAGCAGCCACTTTGCCTGGGTTATACTGTGTTCAAGTGCTGCTGTGTTCTCGTGCGCTTTTTTCATTGAATGACCCTGCCTCAAGGCGTGTTTGCCTTCTTTCAGTTTTTACTCAATACTGTAATAGTGATGCTCTCCGGAACTTCATACAGAGTCTTTTAAAATAATCTTTATCGAACACACAGGAGACTTTGTGAAGTCTGGTGCATGTCCTTCAGGGCTTATTCAATACACAGTCAACACCGAGCACTTAGAGAACATTTAATGCATCAGGACTTTGAAAGCAAAGTTCACAGCCAAATTTCAAACTTTTTCAAATGTTTAGTTGAGAATTCTGATGCGCTTACGTTTCACTTTAAAATGTGTGTCATTAGACCAGAGGTACAAAATGTCAGCAGTTTTTTTTTTTGTTGTTTTTGTTTTTTTGGAGCTTTATTCTGTTGCCCCTGGCAAGAATGTTTTCATGCTGCATCACAACCTGAAAATTCTTTGAGTGAGTGTTTGTAGAGATATTGTTGAGTGGATGGATGCATTTAGATGCTTTGACAGACCGTCTCCCCTCTGTGCTATTGACTGACAGGCAGAAAAGATGGCAGTCTCTCATTCCTGCGCAGACCAATCATCCACATGACTAGTTAGCCATCGTGGTGGGCTGCGGCCCTCAGACACATTCTTTGAGGACTGACACAAATAGAATGTTAGAGCATTCAGCTTGAACGCTGTGACACCAAGTGACAATCACAAGCCGAGCTCCACAAACCTTTTGTTATTTCGAAGCAAAAATGTCATCTAAGCTTAGAGGGAAAAAATCCAACTTTTTACTTTGACCTTTTTTTTTTTTTCTTTTTTTTTTAATGGTATCAATACGATCAATTAATAAGCAGCGCTTCGGATAAATAAAAGTAAACACGTTTTGTCCATGATGTCTCCACTGAATATGTCTTTCTATATAACATTTTAATATGTCTCATAATATGAAAGGTATGCGAATCAATACGTCTCCAATTGATTTTTAATTAAAGCAGAAATGGCAACTCCAGTTTGAGCTGATGTGATCTGTTGCCTCAGATGTAATGGTCTTTTACAATCTGCATGTTGTTAATCTCCTTTCCCAGGCATCTGCTGAGAATGATCAGCAATCATTAAAAGCTCAGAAGGACTGTGTACAAATTAGGCACCGAATAGTAATACGAGTGTGGCGGGTATTGTAAAGCATGACAAACACTACTGTATATGTTCATCTATCAGTTTATCATATTGTTCTCTGAAGTTCTATGAGAACGGGACTGAAACGCAGGCCGTGGTAACATCAGTCATTTAAAATGTAGAAAAAAATATATAGACAATGTCTGTAGAGTCAATCGTCTGCAGAGGCATGAAAATGAAAACGGCTTCTCAGTATAACTACTGTATGATAAGGTTTTTCTTTCTAACATGGTAATGGTTGTAAGGCTACTTGAGTCAAACTGAAATGTCAGTTAGACCAAAAATGTGAGCTCCAGACATTGATGTCATGATTTACTAGGCTGCGCACTGAAATAAGGTTTAAAGTAGGACTCTTTAAAAGTGAATACATTACTTCGAACAAGACATCTATTCAACGCTTTTGTTATAAAAGCGGCCACCTGAAGTTTAAGTAAAATTGTGCAAGCAGAGATATTTAAAACATTTATTTAAATCACAGCAGACAGACATGCCCCCATTGGGAAGTTTTTCCATTGTATATGAGTCCCTCCCTGTATAATAAAATGTACTCAAAAGTGCCAAATACTTATTGAAACAGATTGCTTTACAGTTTTGTACAACTGCGGGCATGGTGTTTAGGACAAAAGAGACAGGCATATCTTCAAGTAATAAGACAGATAAGACAGCATGGGGATAGGACACGGTCAGAGATGAGATCTGCATAGATCGAGTTAGTGATGATTGTGACAGTCAGGAAAGCAGCTGTCTCCTCTAAACATCAACAACATTGACAGCTAATTCATCTGGCTGGATTTCATCAGGGAAGAGTTAAAACGTTGGAGTTCGAGTACTATTTTGTTTGACTTTTTTATTCACTAGTACACATAAATTTATATGTGTAACATACAGTGCAGTTATTGAGCTGTGTTTGATGTGAGAATTTTCTCAGCAACCTCGCTGAAGATGGATGGTTGAAGGAGGGAAAATCTGTGGAGTTTTTACTTTTGGGTGGAGGTTTGTATTAAACTTGAAGACTGTTGTGGGTAAGATTCCCCAAAGGTTATTTATTTCAGTTTCAGAAATAAAAAGACATGCTGTTTGGATATATCAAAGCCAAGGATCACCTGTATGATTGGAAGAAGAAGCAGAAGTAAGCTTTTTTTTTTTTTTTTTTTTGTCACGTCCACTTTATAGCACAGTGGAATTATTTTCTTTGCATATTCCATCTTGGCCTATCAAATCTACCCAAAGCACACCTTGGTCATAAAGCACACCCATGATGGGCATGTGTGCATGCACATGGGTATGATTGTACCACTACCATAGTTCATGGTATTAATAAAGTGGTGCACATGGAGTGGGAAATGTCCAAATAGTGGAGAAATAGACAGGTGGACTCCAATGAAGTCACGAAAACATCTCAAGCACTCTTTGTCATCGTGGAGTATTGTGGGTAGAATGATGAGGGAAACCCCTAGTATATATAAAATTAATCTGCACTCCAGTTATATTAAAACTTTTGCTGGCCTCTTATCTGTACTTTCTGTGCAAGACTAGGCTTACTGAAGAGCTGAAGCCTGAATTTTGGATTAAATGCTGAGGAATGCATGTAATCCTGTCCAAGGGTTGAGATCTTGCGTGACAATGCATGTCTACAAACTTCTACCTAAAATGTTGACACTCAAAAACCTTCATTTTGAGGTGTGAAAGCATCTTCCCTATAGTCCTGATCTTTGCTCCATCGGACTTTCACCTGTTCGGTTCCCTAAAAGCAGCCCTAAGAGGACGAACATTCACTTCTTATAAAGAACTGAAGACAGCGGTGCATTCACACCTCAGTCTGAAACATTTTTTAATGAGGGAATATGAAAGGTTGTTGACAGAAAGGTAAAGTGTATTGATGAAAAGCAAATAAATTCTGTTGAAAAACTGTGTTTGTCTTTCCTAAAAGTTGACATACATTGTTAATAGTAGAAAACCGTGAGGATTTGGAGCACAGAGTGAAACACAGCAAAAAATTTAAATACAGTACAGCATACCTAATATTTGGTTGAGAGCTGTGAATCATAGGTAGAATGTCAGATTGAGTAAATAAAATTTTTCGCCATTGCCATTTTCGTTTCGGTTTCTATTTTCTGCTAAATTGATTGTATATTTTTAAGGAACTTTAAATTTTTATACCATTTAAGTTCAACTAAACAAAAAGTGTGAAAATATTCAGACCCACTAATACAATGAAAAAATGAATGGATCGTCAATTAAATTGCATATAAAATTAAATTACCTTTAGCAGATGCTTTTGGTCGCCATCAGCAAATGTCTGGAAGAATTCTGGCAATTTGTCATTTACAATCATTTACATTTATAATTATTTACATCCATACCCTGTCTTTCATTACTTGCATCAACTTGACTGTAATGGGGTCTGCTTCCTCACCTCTCAGCAATCTGTAACTCACTTGTCAATCGTCCTGTCTGTTAGACTCCTGAAACTGTCACTACCACTTAAAATGTTTATTATCATGTTCACCTAATTTGAATCATTGACTGCAATTGTAATTTACATGAAATTAATACTGACACCATAATTATTTTACGCACATTCTATCAGGACATTTATTTACCTTTTTTGTCATGCACTTGCATGGTTCATCGCTAAGTTTCTTGACATTTCTCAACTTCTTGAAGTTGAACCTAACAGGTTCCATACAACATAGAGTATGCCCCAGAAAGTGTTTTATGGTTGTCTGTTTAGAAAGACGTTTGACCTAGTAAGACTAAGGCAATGCTTTTATGTGCTTTATAAATATTCCGATTATCCGATTTTGTTACATTTTTAAACCTTAAAAAAAAACTTTTAATGAAATGTAGTCTATTCCTTATAACATTTGTTGTCCCACTTCCCCCCAAAAAATGCATTCAAACAATCTATATAAATAATAGTAAACTTTCGTCTGTACATTGGTCGGAACCCGCTCTTTCAGTGATATCTTTACGTTTCATACATTGGAAGACCGAAGACCAGAAAAAATTTATTCACTCTGCATGTCTGTCTGTTTGTATGTCTGCCCAGCCGATGTTGTCACAGCATCACGCAAAACTAGCTGGACAGAATTTAATCAAACTTTTCCACTCCTTTGGTATTTGCCTGAAATTAAATCTGTAGCACAGATTTAACAGCACAGAAATTAAATCAAAACATTGAGCAGAAGGGACATTATGAGCAGTTATGTGCCAGATTACATCACAGCATCCAGCACTTTTTTTTTTTTTTTTTTTGAGATGTTATAATATAGTGCTTATGCGCTCGAGGTGGGCATGGCTATACAATACGCGTCACTCAGCAGAAATCAAACAAAACCACGACACAGTATTGTTGAAATTATTCTGGTCATTCAGTCAATTAATGAAAATGGATTTGTTGACATGCTTTATACAGTGGTACTGTATATACTAACGCCCCACCTTAATCATTTTCGCCTAAGAACTGAAAATTTGCAAGGAATTTGCTTCAGCATACAAAGAATTTTCGGCGTATGAACGACCAAACCTAGAGGAACCAAACACCAACTTGTGCCTACGTTGCACATACTGTACTGTACCATCTCCGTGGAAAGCCAAGTGAAGCGAGTTTGCAATACGAAATTCCCCCTTAAGATCTCACCTCGGCGTTCGTATGCCGAGGCACCACAGTATTACACTGTCTAGGTGTTATGTTAACAGTTGTGGCTTTTATAACTTTAAAGGCATGGATAAATCCTGTTTTTGTGTTAAAGATGCAGACTGTACTACCCATGATGTGTCTGGGTTATTTGAGAACTTCAGTATTGTCAGAGTATAAAGACAGTTTGAAATGTATTGGTAATCCATCTATGCTTTATGAAATGTACTTGAGCAGTAGGGATATTTCTTTATATTAATGACCCTACACCAAGGTGCTTGACAATCCATTAGCCCAGACTGCATGGTAGCAGTGTGACAGAGCCATTAGTCTAGTGAATGAGGCTTGATTTCATCTTGTCAGTGCTCGATAATGGAGACAGTGCCTTCAAGGAAACTGCTGTTACTTTTTAATATTGAAGGCTTGGATTTACTTTCAATACTTATGTAGAAAAGACTTGTTTGAAGAGCACAAGGATCGTGGTACAGAAGTTTACCTGATGATTTTGCATTTATTGCAGTATAACCTTGATGATTTTTCTCCATCATAGAAATAAAAAAAAAAGTCAATCCATCTTCCTGGATATGGAAGCAAAACGTGACTGGTGCTGGTTGGTTAAAGAGGTGCTAGAAGTACAGGCAGCAGGTGGTAGAATTACTTATCATCATGGGACACATTAAGACATGCCTGGATGAACAGCCTTGATTTGATGAAGGAGGCCTCTGCATACTGAATTAATGACCTAATAAATCTGGGGAATGTCCTTTCTAGTTAGCATGATTTAGTATGCTTAGAAGAAAAACAGATGTTAGCAAAACGAAAAAAAAAAAAGGGACACGCCACTGAAAAGTTGCCTTAATCACAGCGTGCAATGCAAGTTAAACATGCAATAGTTAAGGTTAGTGCAAAGCCAGGACCAAACTCGGTTTTTTGCAGATATACAATTCTGCCACACGAAAGTGCAGAGCATGCAAATATACTAAATGGGGCTAAATCTGGTGTTTTTGTATTCCTCTAGTCCTCCAAGTTTTCTTTCAGTCTTGAAGATTAGCACTCTCTGGATGAGCTCATCCCTTTGAAGAAGATCCTGAAAAAGCATCCATTTCACATGGTACACTGTTGCCCTAAAAATTCACAAATTCTTCCTTAAAGGGCTCATATGACTTTTTTTTTTTTTTTTCCAGAGGTGGAGGATGATGGTATTAAATGCTATTAGACAATCTGCTTAATGCCTTTGACCTTGTTGTAGATTTGTCCTTGAGAGGGAAAATAAAGCATGGCTGAGAGGTATTATAGACGTGTACGGTGCGTGTAAACGACCTGGAAGCACTTGGATTGAAATCTTTGCGGCATATTGTAAGCTTCATTGAGCGTTGCACCACATTGTAAGTGTCACCAGCTAACTGGCCAAGTCGTGCTGGCCTGCTACCTTGTGCATCCTCTGCGCTTTACTGATAAGCAAGGACAGTGTTGAGCTCTTAGGAGGCTTCTGTCCTATGCGCTTGGCAGATACAAGACTATTTTAGGGTTTCCCTGGGGTGGAGGGGGCGGAGTGGACGAGCTACACTGCTGAAGTTGCAGCATTATGAAAGCTGATGTCTGGGTCCATTCTGTTGCCTCATGGTGGGCTATAAATTTTTCTCATCATTGACAATACAATTCCCCTTACAGTCACGTTTCAAAATACAATAACATCACCGGCATACGGATCATTGTTGGCAAACGTGGGGCCAGGAAATGTGCTGAATTATTTTAATAATAAATAATAAATGAATAAATGTGTTTATGAATTATTTTCCGTAATGGTAGCATCTTTTTTTTTTCTTTTTTTCCCTCTTTTTTAGCAAATGTAGAATTTATCGATTTTCCAGTGGCGTCTTCCTGTCATTAATACTACTGAACAGGTGAAAGTTGACCTCTGGTCATCAGCAGATTCTTCCTTTCTTTCTGTTCTTGACACATGATAGGCTTACATAATATGATTTACATATTTGTCGAAACACACGCACACACACAAACAAATATAAAGCAGATGATGGTTGTATGTACTACTCAATAGATTATTTTTTGGTAGAAATTATGAATGAATGTATTTATTTAGTCGTTTTCAATTACTATGACACTGTTAAATGCCTGTGTCACTCAAGGGCTTTTGGAATCATCCTTATAATGGATTTTATAATAAAGATTCTGTTTAAATAGACTTATCCATCCTAAAATAAAAATGTATACTGTCCTTTGTGGCTATTAAGAAAAAGAAGAAGAAATATTATCTTTCTTTTAGCAAATAATGCAGAAATTTAACTGCAATTATGAACAATGCCAGTAGTTCGAGCAAAACTGACAGCAGTGTTGTAATGATCTAATCCTCTTTTCTCTTATGTTTCAACAGATGCAACGTGGACAGCAAGGTATCGAGGGTAGCTTGGTTGAATCGCACCACTATTCTCTTCACAGGGAGTGAGAAATGGTCTTTGGACCCACGAGTGGTCCTGCTGAATAACACAGCAGTGACGGAGTACAGTATAAAGATCCTGGATGTGAACTTGCATGATGAAGGGCCATACGTGTGCTCCATTCTGACAAACAAGAAACCCGAGTCCACCAAAGTTCATCTCATCGTCCAAGGTAAACAGCGTTTCAAAGCATTCTTTTCTCTGGTGGGTTTGGAGATTGTAAAATGATGCAGTCAAGTGTTTTATTTTGCTTTTTTTTTTTTTTATTTCTTTTTTTTTATCCTCGCACCAGAAAAAAAATAAATAAATAAAATCATCTTTGACAGTCACTGTTTTCATCACTCACTGTTGGGATTACAGAAATGGTATCAAAACTGGCGGGAGATTGTTTTTGGCTCGCTTGACATTTCAGCGAGATGGTTAAAGGTGAAGAACAACTTCGATTCTCCTTCCACAGACTGATATAATTAAACGAATCTCTCCAGACGTGACTCCCCGTGATGAAATTGGGATTTAATCTGGGTTTAATTTCAAATCGTTGATAGATATTGATTTAGGACACACAGCAGAGGGAGGGAGAGAAGAAGAGGAAGCAAGAGAGAAAGAGCTGGAGCACCGGCCATCACTCAAAGCCAGCACTGACTGAAATCAGCTGTCAAAATGCAGACTTTTATCATCATTTTACACTGCAATTTCTCTCACGTTTGCTTTTTATAATCAATTAACATCGTCTGAATCCAGATCTTTTTTGGAACAAAAAGTGCCTTAATGTGATGTTTTGTAACAGGAAGATTTTCTGAAACAATTAAGAAATAGATAGATAGATAGATAGATAGATAGATATAGATAGATAGATAGATAGATAGATAGATAGATAGATAGTCTTTTTAATCACTGGTTTTTTATCCTTAGTAGTAAGTGATTAAGTAAAAAAAAAAAAAGGATTTAAATTTCATGAGAAAACAACTTTCTTTTTTCCATTTTGTTTTTTTTTTTTTTTTTTTTTTTTTTTTGCAAATTAAACACCTTCTTATCGCCTGTTCATTAACTTTTGGCACTTAGTCCTGACAATAATTACTCCTTATGCAAAACAACTAAACAAATAAATAAGATAAGGCGATTTATTTTAAGAGATTAGATACACCAAGTGGTAATTAGCATTCCAACTTCTAATAAAATGTGCTGCAGTTTTGCACAAAAAAAGAATAATAATAATAATAATAATAAATAATAATAATAATAATAATCAATTTTTAAATAAATAAATAATTATGCTTACTTTACAATGTAATGATTTCCCCCTAGCAAATAATTAAATTGCATATGCTCACAAGAGCTGATTAATTGAAAGCTTGTGTCATTTCAGCTGTAAGTACTGTGTATAGCAGTATAGATAGAGCTCTTCTTACAGATACTGATCCATTAAAGTGATGCAGTAAATTTAATCGAATCCAAATAAATTCAGCTTCACACACACACATAATGTACATACAGTACATCTCTCTTACTGTATATTGGATCGGACTACACGGGCCATTCTTTTCTCCACACATGCATCAATGAGCCATGACCACACATGACCCTGTCTACAGTTCATTGGTTTTCCATTTCCATTCTTTTTTTCTTCTTTTTTTTTTTTGCCACAGTAGCATTCCTACAATTATCTGGTTACAGTGGTACCTTGAAGTTTGATGTGTTGAGAAAAAAATGGGCAAGCGTATGGACTTGAGTTCTTTCAACAAGGGCCAAATTGTGATGGCTAGTCGACTAGGTCATGGGTGTCAAAGGTTCACGGATACACGTGGAGAGTGAAGGCTGGTTCGAGTAGGAACATTACTGTTTTGGATTACCTGTATGTTCTGACACCAAAATAATAATGACATGTGTGTTCTGTTCTGTCTGTATGTCTGAATGTCTGTCCAGGCAGATTTTGTCACAGCCTCGCACAAAACTGACTGCACAAGTATATATACAGTATATTATAAGTTTTATCATATAAAGCAGTAGAGCAGTGTTATATACAGTATATATAATATATATAATAATATATATGCTGTATATATAAACCTCACCTATTAATCTGAGTATTGGTTTTATTGTTTATTTGGGATAGAAATGCAACTGCAGTGTTTTTTTTTGTAGCAAGACAATATGTTATACCATTTGATCTTTATGAGCCATTAGTGAGGCAGTTTGAGCATAAAATAAAATACATTTTCAAAAAGGATGCAAACTAGGCTAGAATGCACTTAGGTTGAAACTGGGAAATAGTACATCAGGTGATCCTCACTGTTGCTTCTCTTGAGCAGCATATACAGTACAGAAGTGTTTCATACTGGAGCATGGTATTACCTCATGCACAGTGCCATATCACTTTACAACTGCTGTTACTGGCTTGAGAACTACCTAGTATGGTAATGAGCAAGCTTGTGAATTAGCCGACAGCTGTTGTGTACATTGTATGACCCATTTTAATGGAGCACATTAAATGTTAAATTTTGATATACTGCATTAGACATGGTGCTATAATTTTATGTACATGAATTTAACCTGGTTTACATACAGTACAGTATAAACCAATACTTAATGACATAGGAATCGCATTGGATAGCACTGCACGTTGAAAAAGTTTTTCATTTTCATTATACTGTACAGTCATTTTTTCGGCTAGAGAAGGTCTTGAACTTAACTTTGGCTTAACTTTATCTGAAATGGCTTGTAGAATGAGGAAATAGTAAGCAAAAGAAATAAGATCATGTACTGAAATGTAGTCCTCGTGGTTTAAAGTGTAGAGCAGAGTTAGAGGCTAAATCCAGCTTTTCAGGACACCTTTTGAATGGTGCACTACAGGTTTAATCTCTCAGGTTTAATAGCACTCTCCCCTTTCTCGATTACTAAACAAAAAAATTGGTGCCCGCTTCCTACTAAATTTTAATAATTCTTTACAAAAAATATAGAAATATATACAAAATGTTTTTACAAACCGGGGCAAACAAAACCAAAAAAAAAAGCATATCCAACGGTTTGCAAATGGCCATACAAGGAAAGTCATTTGAAATACCAAGTGACATTGAAAGGGAAAATTACACCGTACTCACATAAATTTGCAAGGGGTCACGACAATCAAAGTATGAAAAGCGAAGCAAAGGTGCGGTCTGCAGCGGTGTAGTCCCAAACAGGTCTCCTGTTCAACCAGCAGTCAAGTAGGAGAGATCAACGACGGTGGAGCGAATGGACACACCCCAGAGAAAGATACACCCCATACCACCACCAACAGAGGCACATGCAATGCACAAAATACAGATGTATACGCAATGTCGTAACACTCTTTAGCCTTCAAACAGTGTTTGAATCAGGAGTAAAAATTATTCCTCGTGCTCAGAACCACTCTTTCACAGTTTGAGTCCTGGAATACTGTTTGCCTGTGATCAGGGATGAAAAACTCCATTGATGTGATAACCTTGACTTTTAGTACATTCAGGTCATTAGCTGAGTCTAAACCTGAACCACTGAATCAACTCCAGATCATAACACTGCCTCCAGATGCTCATACAGTAGCTACTATGCATGATGAGTGCATCGCTTCATGCACCTGCCCATTGCTCTGGAATAGGGTCAGTCTGGACTCATGAGACGACATGACCTAGAGACATGACAAGACTCCAAAGTACAATTTTTATGCTGCCTAAGAAAACTGAGAAGTACAACCTTTTTTCTGATTAGTCGCAGTAGTGGTTTTCTTATGGCCATGTAGCTGTGTATTCCCGATCCTGTGAGATCTTCTGCATTGTGCGTGTGAAAATGCACTTACATTCACTATTAAATATCACTGTAACTTCAAGAAGTGTTTAAGAGATTTCCATTCATGATTTTTTAGAACACATTCAATTTAAAAATGCTTTGGAGGGTTCTTAACCTAATCCCAGTAATTGCAAATTGCAAAATCCCATAAATTATTTTCTTTGCTTGATGTAGGCTCTCTGGAAACAACAGCTTTTTTCGTGTTAGGCAGCATATTTAAAAACTTTCTAACCTTGCTTTAGTCATCTCTCTGCAAAGATCATGTTATGTTCCACTTTAAGAAACAGTGGTAAATGCAGTCAATTTGCCTAAAAATAACTAAGACCTTGCTAGCACCCAGTTAAGACTGTTTCTGTCATCATTTGTTTCAGTTTCTATGTAGTTTCAAGTCATATTGGAACAAACATAAGCCATAGTTATTCAGTTTGCTATCATACAGTGGTCGTCACAATTGCAGTAAAGCTTCTGTAATGTGATGTATAATAATTTATCACATCATCACCAAAACAGTAGCACTTATATACTCTAATGACACGGTGGTACCACGGCATACAATTTTAATTTACTCTGGAGTCAGTAATGTGAAATTTTGTCATTCAAAACACATGTTCCCATTGGAAATAATGCAAATGCAGACAATCCGTTCCAACCACCAATATGTTACCAATATTATCAATTCCCAACATATATTTTTTTTTTGCATATAAAAGCAAAAAGAAAAAAGAAAGAAAGAAAAAGAAATTTAGAAAAGACATGTAAATGATGAAAAATATGAAATATAAATTTATTTATATTAGACATTAAACTTCACTTAACCCTAATTTATAGATCCTCTTGGCACCTGCTGCTTTACAATCAAAACTGAAAATGGTTCTCTTTTGTTCTTGCTGCACTCCTTGCTAACTTTCTTAGGACCCATAGTGCTGTCTTTACTAAATAATTTACAAAATGCAAAAAACCATTTCCTACCACTGACACAAACAAGTTTTGATTGACTAAATTGGATTCAGAGTAAAGTAAAGTGACATTAATTATTCTTTTTTTTAATATATACCATAAGCAACTTTTACATTTGGTTATTGAATAGAGACAGCTGTGGGTGAAGCTGATAATCAAAGTAATAACACATTTTCCATTGTCTACTGTAAATTTGGTTAGTAATGTTTTTCCATGCTTACATTAGGAATGTAGAGGTACTGTATGTTGGGCTTTTTAATAGAATTGGGCTTAGATATTTTGATACAATCTTTTCCATTTTTCCTTTGAAAATTGTAACTTTATGTGAACATTAAGTAAATATAGTAGAAATTTAGTAAATGTGAGCAAGTGGAGGGTTTTCCCAGACATTTGCGATTGCTGTAGAGTGAAAGAAAAAAACTTCAATTGATAGAGATTGGTCTTGTCTTAATATTGTATGTTTGTAAATGTACATTATTTTGTTGGTGATAAATGGAAAGAGTGCTATCTTTTTGATCATTACAAGCTTGTATCGGGTGCCAAAAATACAAGGAAAAATCAGATTTGTCATAGCAGTGACTGCTGTAGTTGTCTAAAGCAGCTGACATTTAGTGTGTATGGTTGTTGGAAGTAAAATATCACAGACAGCCAAAAGCCTGAAAAGGTGGTCATGTGAGGGAAAGCCAATGTTATGGACTGAAAATATTGGTAGCACTTGAACTTTATTAAATAAGCCACCTGTTTTAAAGCTATGAAGAGGAAAAAGACAACTTGTCATTTTGGCATTTATTACTTGATGTGCACATTAGCTTGTATGTAGGTAGGGAGGTAGAAATAAGCAGCCTCTGAGGCTTGTTTCGGAAGTCCCTCCAGTGATTGTCCTTTGGAAAGAGGATGCTTTTGCCCAGCGCCCTGCACCAGGGCCAGCATTGTCCAGATGGTGAGTGAAACTGGACAAGATTTTAAAACCCAGCTGTATGGAGCAGGTTTAAAGATTGAAGCAGACAGAAGCTGCTGATGAATAGAGTGAGCTCTGAGCACCAAAAGACACTGTAATGAGAACATATGCGTGTTTCTCCCTTAAGGTCTTTCACATGAATGAACAGAAAGACAGATGAGATAAGGGAGCCACAATGTAACTTGAGTGATGTTTAAGCTAAGGGTGGAACAAAAGGAAAAGGTATGTATGGTAGCGGTGTAACCCAATACACATTTGGCATATAATGGCATCGGATTAATGATTGGAACATTTAAGACATCAGAGGACATTGATTATTTTGTACTGTGAAATATTGTAATAAAAGGACAAATACTAAATTATTTGTGTAGGAAAAATGCTAGAATGTTAAAATGTCTCGCTAAGTGAAGTGATTTGTTTGTTGCCTCTTGGGGAGCTGTGTTGGCCCTGGCCTCTTGGGGCATGGTTCTGCAGGGCGTCTGGGGAGTGCTTTGGTGTAAGGCACCAGGTGGTGTGGTTTGTGGGGTGAGGTCTCCGTGCATAGAACTTGTTAGTCTGATGCCTCCAGTGGGTGCTTGGAGGTCGGATTAACAACCTTGAACTCTGCTATGCCTTGTGCACCTTTCTGTCAGCATTGACGTTGGTCCCCATGGATGTAGATTGGCCTAGGTAGCCCATGATTCTGTTAACAATTTACTGGTATATAATTGATAACCAATGTTTTTCAGGTCATCTGGCCATAGTGTTAATATTACGGCTGATTGTTATACACCATATACAGTGATGCAGGTACTCTATACTGGCACAAAACTAATTTGAACAGTTTTGCAGATTTGTCTCTAAGCTATTTGCTTTTTTGGCCCCTTACCATGATGTCCTGTGGGGAGGATCATTTCTCCTCATCCTGCCCCCAAACCAAACACTTCTAGATTATGTCTTGGATTAGTGCTACATCTATTTCTGTGGTGGATGCTGGTGGTTGGCCGGGGCTTGTAAAAGGGTAAAAAGGCCTCATCGTCTTCCGTGGCATCGATCTGCGCCATTGATCAGCAGTAATACGATGAGAGACGCACAATGTGTTAGAGAAGGGCGCAATCTGAAACCTGCCATTTTGACCTGAGTTTTCTATAAAGTATACAAATATTCATGAAAAACTGCCATCTGGAGAAGACAAATGAAGGTTATTGCGGTTTAGTTGTTCAAAATAAAGGACCTGCATAAGTGTGAAGTCTAAGCATAAAAATCAGGGTTTTTGTTGTTGTCGTGGTTAGAGCTTGTTTATATCGAATTCTTGGCTCATTTCAACTACTCCCTCTCAGAATGTACATACGAAATTTTGGCAGAGGAGTTTCACATACTTTGAAATAAAGAATAAAAAGACAGACAAAGAGATTCGTCTTTTCATGGCTCTGATGTTCATGCTACCGTTTTCTTATTGACAGCTAATTACACTTTTCTTGCAGTGTTCCAGCAATAGAAACTACATGCCGCCTTTTGATGTAAACACAATTTTTAGCCTGTTATTATTTCTGATCAAGTACCATTATTAGTAAAAAAAAACAAGTACTTTTAGTTGATAGCCTTTTTCACGAATAGCACTAATTGCTATCTAGTTTAAAAGAAAATAATAAGTCGATTGCTTTTTCCTGCTCCTACGTTAATTTCACTCAGCATTCATTAGACAGGCAATATTAAAGGACAAATTCCACCCTAAACAAAATGAATGTTTGTATATTGGAATATCTGTACAGTAGTATTTGCAGTTATTCCGACTTCTCATAGGAAAAATATTTCAGTAATCTTTGGGTTGTGATTTTCATCACTGCTGCTAATGAGAAATCCAGGAACCTGTGCAAAAATTGGACTTAAAGGTCTAGCATGCAATGCCTTGTCATTTAGTGGTGATGAGTTTTTCCAGAGACTTGACCTGGCTGGTTAGGCTGGTTATCTACAAGATGATTAGCACAATGGTGTTACTAGTGGATTTGCATGAAAGCTTTGGAAGTTGAAGTGTACACACAGACTGAAGAACCAAAGAAGAACTGCAACTTTTCTTTAGGTACAGTTAGCAGGTAATGTAGTACACCAAAGATAAAAACATGTCAGTGAAAAGTATTTAAACCAAGACAGACAGCTTGGGATTTTTATTACAGATTAAATCATGGTAATGAAGTCGCAAATATAAAGATTAATACAAAAGCAGTTTAGGATGGATCTTTTCCTTAATCACAGTTGTCCAAATGTCAGATATGGGATATGTGTAATGAGATGAGACGATATATCTAACTTCATTTGTATTATTGCAAATTTTCTTTGTCACGTTTGATTTAACAGAGATACCATTCGCAGGCATATCCGTTCATGTTTTCTTGCATCCTTTAAGAGTTAAATGATGCATTAAACATCATCTGGATACCAGGTTTTATGCTAACGCATCTCTTTTTAGATGTATAGATCTTTTTAGATGAATATATAGAAGATATTCACTCACTTAACAGTTCATTAGGTATTCCTTCCTTGTTCTTATACTCATTAGCCATTTGATCAGGACAAATTTACCATATGCACTCATATGCCCATCTGTTGCCATGTACACTTTGTCACCTCCTTTTACGGAGGTGAGAAGAGTTTTTTTTTTTTTTTTTTGGTCAGAGATGCTGGTTCAACTAATACATTTTTATATTCAATCAACAATGTGACAAAGGTAGCTGACTATCTTTTTACCAAAGCCAGAATGAAAACTGATTCATTTGTATTTCTGTTTTTGTCTTTTTATTCATGCAGCAGAAAAAGAGGTGCAAGCCACACTTCAATTAAATTCAGCTTCACTGCTTTTAAACTACAAGGCTACAGACAAAAGTAGTTAATTGGTGTAATAAATGTGCAAAATAATACACCTGTCTGTCATATTCTACTACATCAGAACGTATGATGTCTTGCAAATCACTCGCTCCGGTTGAGCTGGAGGCTTACCTGATCTCATTGATCCTGAAACAAAGTGCGCACGGGTTGACACAGTGCTTCTAATAACTTACTGTCACATTCAGTTTCTACAACAGCGTTTGGGAGGTTCACCATGTTCATCTCAGAAGCATCTGAAAATGAGTCTGGCTTGAGCTCTTTGAGCTGGCATGCACCACTGATCTGACTCTAAACAAGCTGAGTGGAATTGGATCATGACAGGCAAACCATGGTGCTGAAAATGCTTTTTTACAAAATGCTGGTCACGGCTGCATTCATGGATTTCTTTTTTATATATATATATAAAGTATTTAATTTAAGTGGTATTTGTCATTTTAAGCAAAAGAGAAAATCAAATGAAAAGGACTTTTCCTAGCATAGTTTCCATTTGCAAATTGGAAAAAAAAAAATCAGTTTGACAAGAAGAAGAAACCTTTATTGAGTTTGCCCCAAAGTAATCTGACAAATTGCAAATTTCATCAAATAAAATCAATACCCAACAGTGTGCACCGAAGTAGTATCACAATAATATTTGCTAAAACAGTGTGTCCATTTGAAACTACATGACCGACTGCTTCCCCACTTTTAAAACACTGAGTCATATTTCAGCAGAATTTCTTTCAGGTTAGCAGGCATCCAGCTCAGAGACGTTTTTTTCCTCGAGATGTTTTCTGAGATACAAAATGATCAGTCAAAGTCGAACATCCCGTCAGAGATCTTGTAACACTGACATTTGCATGATAAATGCAGTACAGTATGTGGGGGGCAAAATAGTCTTGTCTGTTCTTGTTTTTCCAACATCAAACTTCCTGTGCTTGGCTCAGTTTCTCCATCATGAACACTCTCAGTTTCCTTTTCCATTTTGCCTGCCCTCGTTTCAGTTTCTTGCTTGACTTTGCTTTGCTTTCCACCTCCTTCCTAGTTTCTTCAGGATCTGCCCTTGCATTTTCTTCTTTTACTCACAGTACAAATGACCTTAGCTCTAGCTTCAACCCGTTCATTGCATACTGTAGTCCCACACAGGACCTTTTATCCTTGTTGGGTCTCATTTCTCTGTGAATTATACCATATTTATTTCAACAAAGATAATACATACTGTATTGGTGTTGTACAGTACATGGAGTGCTATGAAATATCCTTAACGATTCAGTGAGACGAATGCATCACACAAAATGCCTTATATGATATCAGTCACTAGTGTCATGATGAAAGCATTGTGCTTCTGGAAATGGATAAACACTTGCTGGCCACAGTTGCACTGTTCTAGCCAGGTAAAGCATGGGGTGCAAAAATACACACACACAAGGCCAATGTGCTTGGCACTGCCATTCACTGTTCTGTCAGTTTTTTGGTCTAACAAGCTTTCACCAATCACCATCCTGCTGTGACAGTGCCCTCTCAAAAACAAACCTTCTCTCCAAGCGCCTGCTACGCATGTCAGTGATTTAGAGGCAAGCAAATGCCAGTTGTCAGAAGGCAGGAGTAAAGATTTTGCCTGGATGCTGCGAGGCCGTAAATACGTTCCATTGGGAACACGCGCGTTTGGTTTGCATTCCACATCAGAAGCAAGAACTTTGTAATTGATGCAAAGTTAGCGTGCATGTATTTTCAAAACTAGGACAGACTGCATGGTGCTTTGTGTGTCAGGCGCTTAGGGTGGGACTTGTAGTATAGACAGGTGACAAGAACAAACGTTGCATTAATTCTTAAGGGAAAAATGGCTGTGGCACAAGGAAGGGTGAGACAAATAGTGGTTGTTTGTGATGTCGTGCGCCCACCAGAGCTCTTTGTTGTCCTGGATAATAAAAAAAAGGAATTTGGGAAACAAAATCAAAAAAGGAATAAGAGTCCCAGAATGTCTTTCAAATGAAGTAGAGATGTGATACTGATTTTAGTAGTGTCACTGGGAAATAAAAAGTTACAGCGAAAGCTTGACTGGTGTGACACATTTTTGTCAGTTTATTCTTTAAATACTGATGTTCCACTGCTATTTCTGGGGGAAAACCCATGACATACTGTTCTACAGACAGTGCAACTAGCAGTTCTGTCTCAATTTAAGCCTTTCATTTCACTCACAGTGCTAAAGAAAAAAGACCTTCTTTATTTCTTCCTTCTGTATTTAAGGGTTGGCCTTTGCTGCAGTCCTCACACTGGCCAGGGCTATGAAATACAGAAGGCCGGTTTTTTACCGATGATAAAAAAAAAAAGTAATAATTATAATTAAAATTAAAATTAATTTTTTGTTACTTACCTTATTTATTAATTTTCAGTAAATACGTTTTTCAACAACAGACAGAAATTCATTGTGCAGTGCAAGTCCTGTAGAGAAGATAGGCTAATGTTAGTTACATTCAGTTGTTAATTTATTAGGTATGTTGTGGCCACACTCATTCAATCATTTATCAGGAAAATCTACCACAAAGGTCGTTTTTGTAGATACACACCTTTTCATTTTAATACATTATGTACACAACTTGTTATCTGTCATTAGCCCTGTCCATCTAACCATCCATCATAGGATGTCTACCAGCTGATGATGGATAATGCTGCACTGGTAAGCATATGAAATTGTAATCGCGATATGGACCTGTGCAATTATTTAATCGCAAGAGTTTGCAGTTTATTAGAGGTAATATATGCAAAAAAAAAAGGATTCAGTTATTTTATTTTGTGATAAATAAATCCTTTTAATGGTATTGTTTGTGGTGTTATTTGCTGTTAGCCCAGGTAAATCCATTTGAATTAAAATTTATTGCCATGTCTTTTTTTTATCCCATCATGCAGCCCTAGTGAAATAGAATTAAATACATTTACAAACTTATTATAGTAAAATAGACATTGTACTGTAAAAGGTACACAAGGTCAACATAATATAATGCTTATTGCAGCCTTATGATGTACACATCATGTACAATTCACTTCTCAATTAGGATGGACTAAAATGATTTTGAATAATTCTTTTGAAATTTCTTAACTAGAAATTTCTACAGGTAATAATATTAACCTTGTAGTAAATAGCAATGGTGGAAACATTTCCTAGCAGCACAATTACAGTACAGGTACAGTACAGACCAAAAGTTTGGACACACCTTCTCATTCAAAGAGGTTGTAACGCTCAGCTATTAAAACTAAGCTAATTAAACTATTACGGGGTCGAGAATCTAAATACAGGTGACTTTTATTTACTTCCGGTGTAATATGAACTTTGCAGACCAAGTAACGATGCGACACAACAACAAATACTAAATAAACCCAAAGTGTATTAAGTGAAAAATATAAACAAACAAAGTGCACCAAAGAAACCAATATATACAAAATATACACAAAAATAAAGAAAGTGAAAAAGAGTGTGAATGTATGAAAGTCCAGTGTCCGTGTTATTGTTGTGTGTGTGTGTGAAATGGTGGCGGGGAGAGACAACGGAATGAGAGGGGTATGGTAGGTGTCCAGAAAGATTTTATCCACTCCGGGAAAAATAATCCTAATGGCAAACAAACAATCACAATCTCTCTTCTCAACTGCGCAGTAACTCCTCATCTCTCCACCCCGACATGTTCACCTGTTCGTCTTTTACTGTATGCCGGTCTACTTCCGGGTTCCCTCGCGCAGTGATCGCGCATGCTCGCGAGAGCTTAAACACAGTCTGTTGAGACACTATAACCATATCGGGGTTGTTGATAAGGCTCGGTGGTTTTATATTTATTTACCATCTACATGTGGCCTATATCAACAACCCCATTATGTGGCTGCGCTACAAGGTTGAATTTGTATTATGGCAAGAAAAAAGCAGCTAAGTGAAGAAAAAACGAGTGGCCATCATTACTTTAAGAAATGAAGGTCAGTCAGTCCGAAAAATTGGGAAAACTTTGAAAGTGTCCCCAGGTGCAGTCACAAAAACCATCAAGCGCTACAAAGAAACTGGCTCACATGCAGACCGCCCCAGGAAAGGAAGACCAAGAGTCACCTCTGCTGCGGAGGATAAGTTCATCCGAGTCACCAGCCTCAGAAATCGCAGGTTAACAGCAGCTCAGATCAGAGAGCAGGTCAATGTCACACAGAGTTCTAGCAGCAGACGCATCTCTAGAACAACTGTTAAGAGGAGACTGTGTGAATCAGGCCTTCATCAGGTAGAATATCTGTTGGGAAACCACTGCTAAGGACAGGCAACAAGCAGAAGAGACGCGTTTGGGCTAAAGAACACAATAAAGAACACAATAAAGAAAACTCTTTGAATGAGAAGGTGTGTCCAAACTTTTGGTCTGTACTGTAGGTAGTAACGAGTTACATTTACTCTGTTACATTTTTACTTGAGTAACATTTTGGGAAAATAAAGTACTTCTATAAGTAGTTTTATTGCACCTTACTTTTTCCTTTTCCTCGAGTAGATTTGTGATGACTACATTCGGCTACACTCGACTCGTTATTTTTCTAACCATTTATTCTACACATGCCGCCGGTAGATCTACCGCATGTTTTACCAATCAGACGCAGAAACAATAATCACATGTAGTCACATGACCACATCCAAACCGGCAACATAGCTGGAAAAATATTCAGCCGGCATTCCTGGCATCATATACAAAGCATGCTTCGCTTTCAAAAGAATAGCTTCATACTGCGGTGTCTTCTCTATGTGCCAAAACAGACACACACACTTCAGCATATAAAACTCGACTTCTAACCTGAGGAAACATGCCGCGGTAAATTTAGCTGTTTCATTGAATGTTGCAATGTTGGCATATATAATTATTATAATTATACTATAATATATGTATAATGTAGTACATATAAATATAATATACTATGTGTATGGACTATTATTATAATTTCTAAAGAAGTTAATCAGACATTACGATTGAAACAGTTACTCAGTACTTGATTAGTCTTTTCACAGAATACTTTTTTACTCTTACTTGAGTACATTTTTTGGCTACCTTACCCACCTCTGCGTGGCCCCCGGTTCTTTCCTGAGCTTGGGTTACAGTCCTTATGAGGTTTTGTCTGTTTGGGTTTGATGAGGGTTTTCTCCCATCCACCTGATGGGTAGTTTGATGTGCCTGCTCGAAATTGACCTACATTAAGAAGTGTGTGTGTGTGTGTGTGTGTGTGTGTGTGTGTGTGTGTGTGTGTGTGTGTGTGTGTGAATTGTGCTGGATTGATTCATCCATCCAGGATGTATTCCTGACTCTCGCCCAATGTTTCTGAGGCATCCAATCTTAAGCAGGATAAAGCAGATAATGAAGCTGAATAATGAATATATGAATATAAATATTCCACAGTAGTGGTGAACTCATGATTTCAGATAATCAAAAGGTGTTAATTAATTTACAGCATGGTTCTGAAAAATCAAGCACATCGCTGATGTCTGTTTATGTCTTGCTGTAATATGTTACCGTTTCAGCATAAGTGTGTGTAATTGTAAAAATGCATCATTGTTTAGATATGGAAAACTGTAAACTGTTTTAACATTTCTGGAAGGAGTCTCAAGTGCCACTGCTTTGTAACAGTTCATAGTTTTTCCTCCATGAGAAAGAATTCAGGACGGAGTATTTTTAAAGCTGTTTAAAGCTAATGTGATGTAAGGGAGAACAGAGGCTTCTGTCATGTTTGTGCACCTTCCACACCATTAAACATAGCTATAATGATGTGTTGTTCATTAATAAGTAATGTAAAGTGCGAACAAACTGCTGTGGTATGAGAGGGCTTAAAAATATGCTGTTTGTATTATGCCACATGGCACCAAGAACAGCACACTCCATTTAGTTTCACACCTTACATCACTTAAATATTTTTGCTTTTTTATGATAATGTTGATATAAAACCCTGATTGTGTAGACCTGCAAGTAGACCATTATAAGTAAAACTTGGATTCTATTTTTTTTTTTTTTTTTCCATGGCATACAGGTCTACTGGGTGTATGGTTTCTTTTTTTCTACTAAAGATCTTTGTTAACATGAAATATTACTTTGCTTTCAAGAGGATTCCTGTGAAGATGTTTTATTAAAGAACCTTTAAAAAGTTTCGAAGTTTGGTATCTAGCAGTTAAGAGTCTCCTCAGTCCATATGTAGTGTATGAGCTGGAGTTTGAAGTGAGTCAGGTGAGAGCAGAGCGAAACAGGAGGAAGAGACAGCTTTTTAAGCTGAAAGGAGCTGATCAGAGTCGAGTGACGAAAGAGAGCAGTGCAGGTGTCTGTCCCTGTGCATGTAGGCTGTTCGAGGTGATGATAACACACCATATGTTCCACTGATTCCACCTCTCAGTGCGCGCAGTCAGGGTACAAATGATTGGGTAAATCTAGCTTGGTAAAAGCAGAACAAAAAGCACATGCAGATTTCCAGCTATATCTGTTCTAATTAAAGTTTTATTCCTAAGTGATGCTCAAGGACATTGTACACTGACTCATTTGTACATGGAGTGATCCACTAGTGTTTATGTAATTATTATAATTTTGAGCAATAGTGGTGGTGGTGATGGCTTAGTGTGTTAAGGCTTTTAGTTACTGATGAAAAGATTGGTGGTTCGAGCCCCAGCTCCACCAGATTGCCACCTTTGGGCCCTTGAGCAAGGCCCTCAACCCTGTCTGCTCCAGGGGCGCCGTATAATATTTGACCCTGCGCTCTGACTCCAGCCTACTAACAACAACAACAACAAAAACGTGAAGAATAATTCCACTGTGCAGTGATGTATATGTGGTGAATAAAGACTGAACTGAATATATATATTCAGTCAGAGAGTGCAGTAAGTTCAAATAATTTAAACATTATTTTGTCAACATCTATTGATCAAGAAAAGATAATTTCGTTTTACTAAGGGAAACTGAAAAATGTCATATTACCCTGTTTACAACACTCTCTCACTCACTTATCGTCTATACCACTTTATCCTGTATATACAGTCATTGGGTGCCTGGAGCCTATCCCCGGAGACTTACGGTACACGCTGGACGGGGTGAGAATCCATCGCAGGGCAGTCGTTCACAGCAATAATGGAATATTAGTCCTTCGTTGTTGATGAATAAATAGCTGCTAGTGTACCTTAACTAGCTTTAACAGCTGTGGCTCTAAGTGTATGTTTCACTAAGAGAATACATTTTAGCTACAGTACTGTTTTACAAATATGATATACATTATGTTGTACATGATTGATTTTATCTAGTTTTTGTACAGTAATATAGACTCCTCACAAAGCTGAAATGATCTGAGTGTTACTGGATCATCAATGACGTCATGTCATTACATCATGTCATCATGTACAATATAAACAGGGATTGTCAAACCTTTTTGTAGCCAGACATGTACAATTTAAATGTACCTGTTTTTTGGATCTACAGGTATGGAGTTTTCTATTCCTGCTAGAATGTTCGCGCAAAGAACACATTAGCCATTAACACATCACCTTCAAAAGTATAAGAATGGAGGTGGGGCAACTCTTTTGTTTTTGCTATTTGGGTTCACAATCAGTTATCAGCTTATAAATGTAAATAAGGCTTACATACATATAAAGGCTTATATTTTTTTCCTAGATTTTTCAAATGTGTTTAAGAAAAAATTGTAAAATGCCAGCTTTCATTTTAACTCACCTGTTTTTGAGTGATCAGAAAGCAGTATTGTGGCCGACAGGTGTTGGCCAGATGTGCTCTGTAAGATTTCTTGTTTAAACTGAAGGTTTTCTTTGACAAACCAACATAAAGACCAGACAGCTTTATATGGAATAAAAATGAACTATTTTAAAGCTGAGAAAAGAGTCAATTCGAGTCAATGCACCAGCATTCAACATAGCCGGAACATTAGTTTGGAATGTCTGGAAGGGAAAAAAAGGAAAGAAAGCAAGAAAAGAAACCACTGGACTACTACCAACTAAACATGGAGCTGGTTGCCAAGGAAAACAGCAGCAGTCAGGATCGATAGATAGATCATACTGTGATAGCTGGGAAGATAAACCCCATAACCCAAACACTTACCAACAACCTCCATAGGGCAGGGGTGTAATTATTAAAATCCACTTTTAGAAGAAGGCTTTGAAAGCAGAAATATAGTGATGATTACTATGATGCAGACCACTCACTCACCAGTAGTAGGAATCAGAAGGCCAGATTATAATTTGGATAGACATACAGTATAGACATGTACATCCAATATTAATCTCTATCAAAGTGATGGAAAGACCTAATTGTGGTGAAAGAGAGGATGTGCCCGGGTCCCAAGACATATGAACTCATCAGTCCAGCACAGTGGAGGTACAGTAGGGCCATGGCTAAGACTTGGATGGTTTCTTCTGTAATGGGCTTACTAATCTTTACTGATGATGTAACGCAAGGTGGGAAAAGCAGAATGAATTCAGAAGGCTATAGGAACATATTGTCTGCCAAATTACAAAGAAAAGCATCCAATCCAACTGGAGGGAACTTCACTATGCAGTATGACCATGGCCCCGAAACACACTGCAAAAGAAACTAGACCCGGATCAAACCGATTAGTCTCCTCTTAATAAAGATAAGCGAATAAAGAGAGAACACATGAGAAAAAAGGTTAGAAAAGCATGCAAAAGTGTCACAATTGAAATGCAACAGTTATCTATGTGTATTTATTGTAAAACATTTTTTTCCCCAATTTTGCTCGTCTAAAAAATTGGGTGGTCCGTCACCAAAGGTGCCATGTCATGCAAGTTGCTTACCATTTTTAGGCGTAACTATCAGGAAATGAAAGCTGAAGTGTTTTCTTACAGTATATTACTTTTGAACTCCAACATCATCAGTATATATAAAAAAATGAAGATATGGTGCTTTTGAGTATCCTTGGACCCTCAGGGAACCACTCATCTAAAACTATGTATGCCTACCTCCTTTTGTGCATTCCATGGGAGCTGTGGCTAAAGGACTAATGAGGGTCTGTGTCTCTGTGTAAAGATTCTAAAATATTTTATGACCAGTATGTTCTTTGAGTTATCTAGCATTGTGTGTCAAAGTGCAAGAGCCCTTCAATTCAATTAGACACCACTACAGACAACAGCCAGGGTTATTCTCTCTCCTCTGCTCAAGTGAAATGATGTGTCTTTGTTTTAGATTAGTGCTGAAACCCTCTCCTCCTTAGGGGAATATATCTGACGGCCTCTCAACTAGCTGCACATTTGTGTAATAAGCCTCAATTCTCGTTTATTGGATTGAGAAGCTGCCTTTTTCCTCATTTTAAACAGCAGTAATGAGCCGTTGGAAGGATTCAGCTGTGTTATGAGAATGTAAATGGGAAAAGAGTCCTCAGCAATTTGCCCGTGTAACACATTAGTGGCAGCTAGTTCAGCACAGGCAGTGTGGAGTCCATTTTTCACTGACAGAGTTCTTCGGGTGCCCTGCCGGTTTTGCCAATTCCTTTAACCCCCCACCTCCACCCCCTTGCATGTCAGCATAATAGAACTGAGATTGGAGGCTGAAAAAACAGACAGCATATGCAGGATGGGAATGTGCAGAAAAAATCGTTTTGGATAGGAACAGCCAAGAATTCAAGACTGTTTAGCTGTTTTGACACCCGTGATCAGCAATGTGTTCACATGCCATGTTTAAGATATTGTTTCAGATTAAAGTTTATTGTATCATTATGTGGTCCAAAAGTGTTGTTGTTAGCAAAGTGATATGATATGATCATATGATAATATGATTTTCAAGTAACATTCTTGACAATTAATTGAATAGTAGTGGATATCAATAGGTAACTTGAATTCAGGTGTGTAACACAATGGCAATAGGGAAAGACATAAAAAATGTTGTTCCACATCAATCTTAAAAGGGTTCTGAAACCATTTCTAAACAATTTGAAGTTCAATGTTCTACAGAAAGATTATTCACAAGTGGAAAGCATTCAAGACAATTGTCAATCTTCCCAAGAGTGGACGTCCCAGCACATTTACAGTACATTCAAGTTTAATGTTAAAGTGCATATCCAAAACGAATACAGACAGTATCTGAACAAACCACAAGACTTCTGGAATAATATCCTATGGACAGATGAAACAAAAGTGGAGTTGTTCTGCCTTAATATCCAGTGCCATGTTTGGTTGATGATTCGGGTTTGTTTTCACAGCCACAGGACCTGAGCACCTTGCAGTCACTGAGCAACCATGAAATCCCCTCCGACCAAAGTATCCTAGTGGAAAATGTGAGGTCATCTGTCTGACAGCTAAAGCTTGGTCATGCAACAGGACAACGATCCAAAGCACACCAGTATATCTGTATGAGAATGGCTGAAAAATAAACGAATCAAGGTTTTGGAATAGCCTAGTCAAAGTCAAGACATTAACCCAATTACAATGCAGCGGCGGGACCTTAACAGAGCCGTGCATATTGAATGCCTAACAACCTTGAACTGAGGCAATGTCGTCAAGAAGAACAGGACAAAACTTCTCCACAGCGTGGTCATACAGGAAACAATTCTTTCAATTTAGTGATTAAAAAATTTAGATATAAAAACCATTGAATCACGGGGGTACTTAGTGAACTTTTTTTTTTTTTTTGCCTTCATTTTTGTCAAATAAATAATGGCACAGTTTAAAGATTATTTGTTCTTTCGTCTGAGTTTATATTTGCCTTGTATGATCAGATGATTTTTTATTATATTTTTGCACAAAAAACCCATAGAATTAAAAGGGGGGAGGGTCATAACTTTTGAACTAGATAGCACCGTATGCTATTCTTTCTGACAGAACATTTCGTAAAGTCATACGTAAGCCATATTTAGAAATCTTTCGTAAATTTATTAAAACTTGAGCAAAATAATAAAACTTTTAAAGGATATTGAGACAAACTGTTCTCTTTCAGAATATGATTAAATATGTATTAGAGAGCTGCATGAGAACGAGGGCAGTAGTAATGGGGACTAAATTTAAAAGAAAAGTAACGGGAATAAGGTTTACAGTATTCCCACAAGAATGGTGATGAATTACTATAAATAATATTGCATAAAGTAACCATAAACAGCTCGTATTACACCAGACAAGTAAATGCTCCCCTGTTAATCACTGTGGCCTTTTATTCCAGTGATGCATATGACATACAGTTTTGTCGTGATTTCATATGCATACAACGTTGCTTCTAGTCTTTTTTTTTTTTTTTACTCAGATTTTGTTACTATTCTAAACAAACTACGAAAATAATTAGCTCCTGGTTTGCTATGGTTCATGCTACTGTGTGAATAATTTAGAGTAGATAGACAATACGTGATGGGGAGGGTATGATGTTGGGGTCATTAGGGGATGGAGTGTGGATGGTGTTGGGACACATGACAGCGCGTGGGGAATGTGGACTAAGTTTCATCACTGTGCATTTTTCTACTTTGGATACAGCATATTACAGTAAAAATATTTTTAGAAATGCCAGTGCAGTTTACGAAGGTCTAGATTAGTCACCTTTAACATATGACTATGTATGTACAGTAAGCAGTTTGTAATAGAAGCAAAGGATTTTAAAGAAGTGATGGAAAAAATTTCATATCACCATTCGTATCACCCAGCTGTATTGTAAAAAGAAGTTAGCGGCACTTTGCTGTTACAGTCTTATCAGCATCCTGTCATGCTATGTTTAATACCGTTCTTATAGCTCCCACTTACTATGTTTCACCAAGCCCTGTAGGTAGGGGTAGCTCAGTGGTTAAGGTGTTGGAATACTAACTGGAAAGGTCATGGGTTTCAACTCCACCATTACCAAGTTGCTGCTATTGGACCATTAAGCAAGGCTCTCAGATGTACAATGAGATAAAAACCTAAGTGTCTCTGGATAAGGGTGTCTGCGCAATGCTGTAAATGTAAATCTTTAATTCTACTGTAAGGCTTGACTTAATATTTTATTCATCCAAATGAGTTTATTTTAAAAAATTATATGACACACTTAAAAAAAATTTAAGATAACTAGAATTAAACAGCAGAAATCACCAAAGAGGCACTATGCTCAAGAATGTAAACTTGTTCAATGCTGTAACCTTGTGCTCTGTTGATGCAACTGGCCCTATTGGAAGAAGGTGACAAGGTTGATAATAGTACAGAAATGTGAGGAGGGAAAATAAGGATGGCATGGACACAGCACAATGATGACAAACCTTCAATCAGGGTAAAGGAGCCAAGCTACCTCCATAGCCGCCCACTGGCTTAATAACAGGCCTTTAGTATCATTATAAAAATAGGACTGGCAATCAGTGCGTAAAATGTTCGATCTGTTGAACATGTCGTTTGATTTCTGTCCATTGGGCTACTAGCAAAGCAATTTTATTGAATTTAACAAGCAAAGCCACATTGTTACAGAGCATATTAATATTACATTGAACCCAAAGCTGATATTTGGTCAGCCTGTCTTTCAGTGTGGCTGTCAAAGGGAGTCTGATGTTTCAGAAAATCACAGGATTCTCTTATGCCTGACACTTGTTCTGCTCAAAAGAATCAATTACCAATTATCTTTGTTCAGTTGAAAGAAATATGAAAAAAAAAAAAAAACAGTTTTGAATGTGCTAGAATACCCACATTAATCCTAGCCATATACAATCTTTTCATTGTTGGAGACTTTATGAATATTGTACTGAGACCATTTATGAAATGGAAAAAGTTTCGAACCTCCGAAATGAAATTGTCATTGTGATGCCCTAACTGAATGACATTATGTCATTCTATGGTGACAGGTTCAAAAATTGCCTTTTTCCATCCTCTAATTCAATAACTGACAGCTCTTTTGAGTCATGAATTCTCTGGTGTGACAGGAAGTGATATTAAATTTGATTATTGATATAGAGAGAATGCACTTGTGTAATATCCTACAGATCTGTAAATATATTCCCAAATATTTCACCACTTAAGCAATTAAAGTACTACTGTAAGCCAAGTCGAATTGACTTAATAGTCTGACATGAAATTAAGTAAATAAATTGGTACATATGAAATAAAAAGCTGTAAAGTTTTGTGATGTGTGCATACATCATAGTATCCTGTTGAGCACAAAACATATTGAGTTTGCTGGTGGACACATGTGCCAACATAGCAAGACTGCTGAGTGCAAAATTGGTCAGACAACAGTATAGATCAATAAAAACACAACAGTGCTAAGACAAAATTTATGGGTACCTGCAATGCCTACACCAAGGAATACTTTCTCTTCTAAAAGAGAAGCAAGAAAGTGAAGTTGTATATTAACCGTGCCTTGTTAAAATGAGTTAAAATCCCCACTTTGAAGGCTCTGTCTTATTGTCTTATCCATATGCCAAGTCTGAAAACAGGATTTTTTTTTTTTTTGCGATTTGTTTAACATTTGCCATAAAAAAAAGTAAAAGATCATGACAAGAAGGAATAAAAGATAATTACTGAAGGATATATGGGACAGAAAATTTGACTTTTGTTATTATTTGTCACAAATGCAGTGATGAAACATTGAAAATGTATTCGACTTAATCCTCCTTTTTTTCTTTTTCTTTTTTGTTTTCTTTACTAGGTTGTTTGTTCCCCTCTCCAGATACTCACCTTTTGCAATATAACATCTCTGTTCTGTGCTTCAATTTGCACAGATTGGAATAATGGTTGCTTATAACCCAATTTATACACAGCGTCTTTGAGTTAAATCGGTTGTGAATCAAGTTCTCACAGCAATCAAATCCCTTGAAGGTTCCCTCGGAAGTGACCCAAGATTACTTGTCTACCTCACCTTTAATCACAGGTGCACTTTAATTCAATCGCAGGTGCACTTTAATTAGCGAACTAGCAGGTGCACTTTAATTAGCGGCCGATCATTCTCATCACAGTGGTGGTATAAGTGTGATACAAGCAGTATGTGTGGTTCTGATATGTATTTATCGGGCAAGATTTACTTGCAAATTTACAAGATCTGAAGTGATGATGAGAGCATAGAAAAAATAGTAAATCACATTAAGGAAGATCTGAAGTTTAAATTTTTTTATTTCTATAACCAGCAATCGGCATTTATAAGATTATACACAATCAAAACATATAAGCTAGGTTCTACTGTATATATATGATGATATATATATATATATATATGAGTAATTTGGTCTGTAAGCGGTTTGCAAGATGTGCAAAATAAAAAAAAAAAGAAGGTAACTCTCATCTTACTTAGCCACAATTCTTTTCAAAGGTAAAATGCGGGTTAATTTCTTTCATTTTTACATTATATTTTGTATTAATAATTTTTCTGTTATTTTTTTTTATCTGAGGAACGAATCATCAGAGTTTCTATTATTTCTTACAGGGAGAATTGCTTTGATATACGAGCATGCTACTGGAACATGTGTGTATATATACTGCATATATATATATATAAAATTCTAAATTAATCAAGTAAAATATTCTTAACAAAGGGAAAATTCCTGATACTAGCTTATTTAAATAATGATAAACATAGTCATTAAATCACATCTTATGAAGCATCAATAACAATCTAATTGTTAGTCTCATCAACTAATTGCTAAGGCTAAGCAGCACTGCTCCTCCCTAACTTTCTCAACTCCTTTATTAAATTGAAACAAACACACACAACACACGCGTGCACACACACACACACACACACACACACACAAAGACAGACACACACACACTATAGGACGGGGAAAAAAAGAGCATGACATTTTGCAAAACTACAGAATTGTTATTACTATAGGGTTTTTTCTCCAAATCATGAAACACTCAGGGAAAAAAATGTCAACGTAGTTCCATTCAGATTTAATGGCCTCCCACAGATAATAGTGCAGCTGTTAAGAAGCTGCGTTAGGAGTATTAACATGAAGTGAGCATTTGAATGATCTGCAACACTTTTGTCTTGAAAAGTACCTTGACCCACTTCTTTGACAGCGCGTATATGCTCTGAGTTTTCTTAAGTGAAAAGTAATTTCTTGTTCTTTTTTCTTGAAAGTGTCAGTGATTCCTACTTCCAAATGCTGCACGGTCTGCTGACATTTTAACAAAAAAATCTTTATGAATGCTCGGTTCAACTCAGTTCATCTCAATAGAAAGTTAACCCCTCCAAGAGAAATGCACCTAGGTGTCCTATATCTATGATTTAGCCAGCTGTTCAAAATCACAGGCATTATCTACTTAAGCATTTTGAGGTTATGGGTCGATTGTTGCATTCAACATAGCAACCGAACCGATGTCAGACACATCTTTGCTATGAAGCAACTCAAAGTCCATTTCAAGCTGTGACTTAATAAATAAATCCCTTCACTTGTTCACCAGAGACAAAGCTTTCAGTTACAAATTAGTAAAAGTCTGATTCAGTGTCTTCCTCCTGCTGCCATTTCCTAATCAGTATAATCTCAGATCGAGGATTTGTTTAGTGGTTTCACTACATTTAACAATGAATCAGCACATTACTTTCTTAGTGTCGGAGTAGCGAAAAAATACGTAAAACCGATTCCAACCAAGCCTGATAGAATTACAAGGCACACATGAGTTACCAGAACATGTTAAAATGTACACACACATAAGCCAGGGTTACCTTTGAGCTGTATCTATACTATAGGTATATCCTACAAAATGAGCAGTATAGAGTTTGTAATTAGTAATACTTACCACTCTGATTCTTCCTGTTATCCTTCTCTTCTTTAACAAATCCTCCATGAGACTCATGTTCATGTTTAGGGACAAGCATACCGAATATCATTTGGTGAATGACAATGACACAAAGACTAATTAAATTATGAATATTTTAAACAGGTGGTCTCATTAAAATATGCTATTAGTCAGAGATATAATAGATATAAGTGCAAAAACCTGGATGTATGTGGATATCGATGCCCCCCCCCCCTTTTGCAGGCCCAAATGAAATGTAGACAGACACAGTTTTTGTTTTATCCAGCTGTACTTACTCAGTGCAACTTTTAACATTCAATTGAAAGATATAACACTCACACATGTCAGATTTTTTTTTTTAATAATGATAAAAATAGAGCAATCACTAATTTGAAAAGGTGACCCTCTTCTAAAAGTGACTTGTATCAGGTAAGGCTAATCACCTTCTAAATGGCACACACAGCATTGCACATCTAGACTTTGCAAAATTTCAATATTTTAATAATAATAATAATAATAATAACAATAACAATAATAATAATAAAATAGTGACAGCACATAACTGGCTAAAACACAGTAATGTTGATTCTTATATTCTTCTTCTTCTTCTTCTTCTTCTTATTATTATTATTATTATTACAAATAAAGTAAAAGGCATACAAAGACTAGACAGTTTAAAACGTATAGAAAAGATGAAAACTAAGAACCAAGAACAGCAGTTTTTGATAAGCTATCTGTGCCCTTTTTCAGGCATAATCAGGCCACGTTCTGTGTGTAAAAGCTTGTGTGTTACTGTATGTGTGTCATGCACACTCATAACACGACCGGCACTAGGACCCGGAAGTAATACGGTCGGGTTTCAGGAAGCATAAAAGGAAACAAGATGACGCATCACATCGCTCAGTCATTGAGTTATGCCCGTGTTATCGCCGTCGCCTCGCTCGTCCTAACGTGAGTACTCACTTTCTTGGGTTATCGCTTCTGATTGGGTGTGTGTATTTAGAACGCGGGTTTATTTGTGTAAACTCTTGCTCTCGCTTCGGGAGAGTTCTAAGAATAACTTGCGTGGTTATCCTGCCTACTCGCGCTACTTCCGCGTTTGGGTTTACCATCCACGCTACAGGGCTAACTGCTAAGTTTTCTGCTTCATCTCCGGTTAGTCCGTGACAGAATGACTGAGCCACCGGCAGTAAACCCAGCGGAGTTTGCTCACCTCTGCGATGTGGTTGACCGGCATGCTAAGCTGATCGATCAGCTCCGTGGTGAAGTCGCATCGCTCCGCACGGAGCTCCAGGGCGTCGCGGCCTTGCGCCGCGAGGTGGCGGAGCTGCGACAGGAGAATGCGATCCTCCGCGGAGCGGCCGCTCAGCCGGCTGTGGCCACGCCCATCGCAGCGGCTGCTGCGCCGCCAACTCCCTCTCCACCTTCTGATGTTTTTTTATCTTTACCGGATAAATGGAATGGCACGGATGGGAAGTGCAGTGTTTTTCTAACTGCATTGGATCTTGTGTTTGAGTTTAATTCCACCAGATACTCCACAGACCGACTGCGCATTGCTCTTCTCGTTTCGTTGCTATCCGGGCAGGCAGCTGAGTGGGCCACGGCGGTTCTTCGTTCAGATTCAGATGTCGCCTACTCCTACACCGAGTTTACCCGCCAGCTCAAGCTCACCTTTGAGCATCCAGCTGCTGAGGTGGAGACCGACTCCAAGTTGTACCATCTAAAGCAGGGAGGGTCGTCCGTGAACCGTTACACCGCGGAGTTTCGTACTCTCGCCGTACAGACCGACTGGGGAGACTCCGCACTCCGGACGGCCTACTACGAGGGACTGGCTGCACGGATAAAGACGAGCTCGCCGGACGAGAGCTTCCAGCTACCTTGGAGGGTTTAATTCAACTCGCCCTCCGGATCGACCAACGGCTGCTCGTTCGCCCCAAGCCAGCTCCTCGTACCCTGCCACCCACCATGGCTGCACTACCACACACCACGCCCTTCCTCTCCCGCTCACCAGTTCCAGAAGTCCACGCCTCATTCACCGCAGCACCCACCAGGACCGTCGGTACTCCACCTCCCGCCGTGGTTGACACAGGAGTCGGGGAACCCATGCAATTAGGGCGCGCCTCCTTGACCGCTGCAGAACGGGAACGCCGATTCAGAGAGGAGCTCTGCGCGTATTGTGGATCCTCTGCACATCATCGGGCCATCTGTCCTCTGCGGCCGGGAAACGCGCAGCCCCGGTGAGAAATGGGAGGAACTCACCGGGTCCCATGTCCCTCTCCACCACCATGACCAGTGATTCCCGTCTCACGGTGAAAGTACATCTCCAGTTTGGCCACAAACGGGTCGGAAGTACCGCGTTCGTCGACTCCGGGGCAGCAGGTAACTTCATTGACTATTCCTATGCCAAAAAATTGGGGATAAAGATCGAGGCGTTATCCCAGCCTGTAACCATTACATCAGTCGATGGTCGGCCTCTCTCCTCCAGCCCCATCTCCTTTCAAACCCAACCTATCACCCTCATCATCAACCAGCATCGAGAACAGATCCAGTTTCACACCACCACCATTTCATCACCACCCATCATCCTCGGACCCCCTTGGCTGCTGCAACACGACCCGCTCATATCCTGGACCCAAAGCCGGATCCTACAATGGGGGCCGACCTGCACTGAGCTTTGCCTACGGGCCGAGGCTGGGACGTGCTCTAGGGAATCCGAGGCCCCCGATGTCGACACAGATAAAATCCCGCTAGACTACCGGGACCTGGCTGAAGTCTTTTGTAAGAGACGTGCGACCCATCTACCACCTCATCGCTCATACGACCTGGCAATCGATCTTCAGCCAGGTGCGACACCACCCCGCGGCCATCTCTATTCATTGTCCAACACCGAGACGCAGGCGATGGAGGAGTATGTTTCCAGCGGACTTCGCCATGGTGCCATCCGGCCCTCCTCCTCACCTGCCGCTGCGGGGTTCTTTTTCGTGAAGAAACGCGATGGTAGTCTACGTCCCTGTGTCGATTACCGGGGGCTCAACAATATTACCATAAAAAACCGACATCCATTGCCTATTACCAACTCTGCCCTGGACGCCCTCTCTGGTGCCACCATCTTCACTAAGTTGGACCTCCGGAGCGCCTACAACTTGGTGCGCATCAGAGAGGGCGATGAGTGGAAGACGGCTTTCATCACCCCTACAGGACACTACGAAAGTCTGGTCATCCCGTTTGGTCTCTGCAACGCACCTGCCGCTTTCCAACAGTTCATTAATGACGTTCTCAGAGACATGTTAGGCCGTTGGGTGTTCGTCTACCTTGACGACATCCTCATCTACTCCCGAACACTCAACGAGCATATCCAGCATGTCAGAGCGGTTCTAAAGAGATTGTTCGCCCACCAGCTGTACTGTAAGTTGGAGAAGTGCGCTTTCCACGAGCGCTCCACCACGTTCCTGGGTTTTGTCATCTCGCCACAGGGTGTGGCCATGGACCCGCAGAAATTGGAAGTTGTGAGTCATTGGCCCCTACCCAAGACTCTTAAACAACTCCAGAGATTTCTCGGGTTTGCCAATTTTTATCGCCGCTTTATCCGGGACTACAGTACCGTTGCAGCGCCACTAAACGCTCTGACCCGCCCATCATCTCACCTCTTCAATCTCACCCCAACTGCTGTCTCTGCCTTCCATGAGCTCTGTCGCCGCTTCACCACTGCTCCCATCCTCCTTCACCCGGATGCTGATAAACCATTCGTTGTGGAGGTGGACGCTTCGGATGTGGGCGCCGGGGCTGTTCTCTCCCAGCGAGGTCCAGACCAAAAACTGCACCCCTGCAGTTTTTTCTCCAAGAAATTTGACGCCACTCAGCAGCGATACGGAGTAGGGGACCGCGAGCTGCTGGCCATAAAGTGGGCCTTGGAGGAATTGCGACACTGGCTCCAGGGCGCCAGAGAGCCGTTCATCGTCTGGACCGACCACCAAAACCTCATTACAATCCGCACGTTAAAACAGCTGAACCCCAGACAAGCGCGATGGGCACTATTCTTCGAAAATTACAATTTCCACCTGTCATACCGCCCGGGGTCCAAGAACACCAAAGCCGACGCCCTCTCCCGACAACACGAGGAAGACGTCCCTCGGGCGGACCCCGCGCCTGTACTGCCAGCCACCAAGATCCTCGCACCGCTCAGGTGGGACCTGGAAACGAGGGTTCGCCAGGCACAAGCTACGGAGACCGCACCAGCAGGTGTGCCGCCTGGCCGACTCTACGTCCCCAACGCCATCAGGGCCGAAGTACTCCAGTGGGGACACTCCTCCCCCCTTTCAGGACACCCCGGGAGACGGCGGACCCTACTGTTTGTACAACGTGCTTTCTGGTGGCCCAGTATGAAAAAGGACGTAGATGAGTTCGTCCAGGCGTGCCCAGTGTGTGCCAGGTCCAAGGACAGCAACAGACCATCACCCGGGGAACTTCAACCACTCCCGGTTCCCTGCCGACCCTGGACACACATTGCCGTTGACTTCGTCACGGGCCTGCCGGTTTCTGAAGGAAGGGACACCATCCTCACCATCGTCGACCGGTTCTCCAAAGCTGTTCACCTGGTGGCCCTCTCCGGCCTCCCGTCAGCTAAAAGGACAGCTGAGCTGATATTAGAGCACGTAGTCCGCCTGCATGGGTTCCCAAAGGACATCGTCTCGGACAGGGGGCCCCAGTTCACGTCCCGGTTCTGGAAGGCCTTCTGCCGTCTGATCAATTCCACCTGCAGTCTGTCCTCCGGTTACCACCCACAGACTAACGGTCAGACGGAGCGAACCACCCAACAACTGGAGCGCTACCTGAGATGCTTCATTGCTGATCGCCAGTGCTCCTGGGCCCGCTACCTCATTTGGGCTGAACTGTCACACAACCTCCTCCTATCTTCTGCCACCAACCTAAGCCCATTTGAGGTATGCTACGGCTTCCAACCTCCGATGTTCGATCATCAGGAACCGGAGGTGGAGGTGCCGTCGGCCCAACAGTTGGTTCGCGGTGTCGACGGCTTTGGAGACAAGCAAACCACGCCATTCAAAAGGCCAATCGCCGTTACACCCTGCAACATCGCCGTCGACACCCACCGGGACGAATGTACCAAGTAGGTGATAAGGTATGGCTTTCAACAAAAAACCTACACCTGCAGACTGAGTCAAGGAAACTGTCACCCAGATTCATCGGACCATACCGCATCAACCTCCGGATTAACCCTGTCACCTACCGGCTCCAGCTGCCTGCGGCGCTCCGGATCCATCCGGTATTCCACACCTCCCAGCTCAAACCCTTCACCACCTCACCTATGGTTCCACCCACCCACCCTGCTCCTCCTCCCCGTATGATTGAGGGTGGTCCCGCCTACACCGTTCGCCGGATCCTTGACTCACGTCCTCGGGGCAGAGGGCTCCAGTACCTGGTGGATTGGGAAGGTTACGGTCCCGAGGAGAGATCTTGGATTCCGGCTCGGTTCGTCTTAGACCCCGAACTCATCCGGGACTACCGTCGTCGGGTATCCTCCACCCCAGGACCGTCGAGAGTCGGTCCTGGGCCGGGGGGTACTGTCATGCACACTCGCACGACCGGCACTAGGACCCGGAAGTAATACGGTCGGGTTTCAGGAAGCATAAAAGGAAACAAGATGACGCATCACATCGCTCAGTCATTGAGTTATGCCCGTGTTATCGCCGTCGCCTCGCTCGTCCAAACGTGAGTACTCACTTTCTTGGGTTATCGCTTCTGATTGGGTGTGTGTATTTAGAACGCGGGTTTATTTGTGTAAACTCTTGCTCTCGCTTCGGGAGAGTTCTAAGAATAACTTGCGTGGTTATCCTGCCTACTCGCGCTACTTCCGCGTTTGGGTTTACCATCCACGCTACAGGGCTAACTGCTAAGTCTTCTGCTTCATCTCCGGTTAGTCCGTGACAATGTGGGGAACACACATCCGGGTCTAAATGACCAATCTAAGTTCTGTGCATGCTGAAACATACAAAGTACCATTTTTTCTTCACATAATGTACATACGCATGTGAGGAAGGGAGGATCTCAAAAAAAAAAAAAGTGTGGCACTTTTTTTTCTTCAGGAAAATATAGGTAGTTTGTTGCCTCAGTATAGGCAGTGTTTCCAGGTGTGTGTTCCTTCTACAAAATTAGGACACTTCTGGAAGGCCTGCACCATTTTAAATTGGTATAACTTCATTTAGTGTTGTGCAGATTTAAGACCAGAAATTTTGAACTTTGGTGAGCAATGTGCTTTAGTGTGTTTTTACACTTGATATGTTTGGTTCAGTTAAAACCAACCCTAATGTGGTGCACACCAAGCAAGCAAACTGAGGATATTCGAGAAAAGTGGGTCTCGGTCTGCTTCCAAACGCCCTCGAAATGGGAACGCATCATGGACCAAAGATAGGTAAACGAACCAAGTCTTATTTGCTAGCATCATCTGATAATGATGACTGTTCCTGAGAACTTTCACTAGTCAACTCTGTGTCTGCGTCACAAGTATTAATTTGCTCCACGCTGGATGAGTTTTAAAGGCTGCCAACAATAAAAACGGGGGGGAAATCATACTTCATTTCATTAATAAATTTAACGCCGACAAATAAAATTTTATGACATTTACTATAGACAGCGCGCAAAAGTGCAGGAGCGCACATGATAGCACAGGAGGGTTGCGTTCAATAGCAAGAGCAATTCCTAAGAGCTCACAAACATATGCCAGTTGACCAGTCTGATGAAATGTTGTATGTTTTTGAGTGCTTTCGTTATTGAACGCAGCCAATAACGATTTATTTGGCCAATGCTGTACTTTCACACACACTCGTGTGCTCTCATACCAGGCTGGCAGCCGGAGGAGTGGGAAGAGGCTATCAGAGTAGTAAAGTCCAGAGTATTAAAGTGCATTCATTTATTTATTTATTTATTTGGCGGGACAGTTGTCACTGGCATCTGTATCAAAGCTAGTCGCAAAATAAAAACATTAGGGCTAGCGACCGTTTTATTTGCCATCTGGATCTCCGTTTTCAGTACATAGCATTGCATTTTAGAAACTGATGAGTTTGTGGCTGGTAAAGGTACCACCATATGTAATCCAAATGCCTTCTTCTCATGTCTTTCGGTTCGTCATTGAAAATGGCAGTGTGAAAAATAAGCAACCCTTGACATTAAACGTATTAGCAAACTAATGTATAATTTTATGTGTTGGTCTGAACCAAGAGAACCGTTCTGCAAGTGTGAACACATTCTTATACTACCTTTCAACTGGAAAGCAAACACAACTAGCAACACTGCTTGAAGCGCATATGCCAAGGACACGCAAATTGATTTTCTTATCCATCAAACAAACACATTAATCATCACGACTGTTACATTGGAAGATATTTTTTCAGCTGAATCTAATCTCATGAGATTGATTTAACATTAAATATGATGCACAGCCTCCCCTAAAATGTAATTTAAATGCTGCAATTAAATGTTTACCAATGTATGCATACTCGGCGGGAGGTTTTTGGTTGTAAAAATGTTGTGGTGTTTGATGAAATGATGTCTAAACAACAGTGCGCTGCAATATCGAATGCCCGAACACAATTTTGGAAAAAGAATTTTGTAAAACAATATTAATACCAAACCAAAGGCCTGAGTGGGAATCGCCTCTAACAGGACTTATTTGCATGGGGAATTGTACACACACACACACACACACACACATATATATATATATATATATATTTTTTTTTAATGAGCTTTTACCTAATGATAATCAGAAGTGAAAAATGAAAAACAGAGCAGGAATCTATCAGGAATTTTTTGAAGTAAAAATAGCTTTGATATTTAAAAACAGCATCACCAAGAGCTGGATTTGAATCCCAGATGATAGACAACTGTGATGTGCTGAAATGTCATTGGCTTCACTGTCTTCAACCTATACGCCATTGGCCTATGTATTTTGAGAGACAGGGTACTAAACATAAGAGAAGACCAAAAGTTTAAATTTATTTAGAAGTGGGCAAAAATAAGTCCTACAGCTGACAAAAGAAAGTTTTCTCGTCCTTTTCATCTGTTCTACCTCTTCCCCTACTTCCCCTACTTCCTCTTTGGTCAGATCGAGGTCAGTGGCTACACTTATGCCGAATAAATCCTAAAATCATCCTGTATGGAACGCCTGAAAAAGCACAGCTGTCTCTCATTGCAATACATGTCTATGCTGTGTACTTCAATAAAAGACAGCTGTGCTTCCGCTACTTTAAAACCCACCAGCCGCTACTGAATCTGAAGGCATATCAGCAGCACTAATACTCTCCACACTACTTGCTCTTTAATAAAAAAAAAACTCATGTACTGACACATTAATGCACATCACAAATGCAAGCACATTTTGCAGCTGCATCAAGTTCTGTTTCGCTTTGCATCTCCTATCATACATACATCTGGCCTGGAGGTTTTTATCCACATCTGTATGTGTGTGTGAGAGAGATTTTGTAGTTTTACCAGTCTTTTTTTTTGCAACAAACCTAGATAGCAGACACCAGCATGATAGTGCGCCAGCTAAATTATATCTTTCCAGGTTTGGGGCCTGCCTGGTTGGCTCCCATTGAAAAGGGAGAAGATGGGCGAGACAGGCAAGCTGTCATCATTGCGTTTGCAGTCTAAGTTATGTAAACAACATTCCCTATACCCAGATATCGGATCACGTCAATCAAGCAGTATAAAAAGTAGGGCTGACTCATTCCTCTGCTGGAGTTAGAGGTTTACAGAGACGTGGTTCATACAAGCTTTATTTAAATAAGCTTTTGACAATAGCTCCAATCCTGTCATGGATCCAGCTAAAAACTAGGTTAAGACAAATAAACCATCTGATTGTCAGCTTTAAAAAAAAGTAAAATACTTCATAACCCTGAACCGGATGAGGAACCACGTTTGGTAGCTTACAAGTGCCAATATCAGTACGTCAAGAAAAAACTAATATTTGTCGAAAATAAGTATTTTGTTTTTTGGCACCTTTTTACATAGAAAAAAATAGGTCTTTAAGTCTATCTGTGCTCCTTCTATGTACACTTTATGGAAAATATATTACCGTAGATGGGCGAGGAACCTTGTATAGTAACACTTACCTCGATTTATGCATTTATAACACCTTTGGAACACTATATTTGCACTCAGACACAAGCTGGATTCTATATTAATGATTATTATTATCATTATTATTATTATTATTTGCAAATTATAATTATAGTACAATTAAGTATTTCTGCTTATGAGCTTTAGAGCCATCTTGAAATATCGAATTATTGCGCATCAAAACCAGGCACATACACACCCAGAACTACTGGAGCAGTAGAAATTCTGAGTTGTTAACTGGGAGAAGTCTGTCCCTGGGGTCAGACCTAGAATTCTGTACCTACAGACTGGTGGAACTTTTGGACGGTAGTTTCTGTGTTCCATCACTCTGGCTTTTAAGTACACTGGGTTCTGCCTCTGTGGAGAACGGCTTTTAAGACTGCATCCCACAGGACTTGCTCAGTGTGCATATTGCTCATGTGGACTCAAACTGTCTTTGCCGGCTCCATGTATCACAGATTATCGCTGATTTTGAGATTTTTTCCACGCATTAAAAAAAGTTAAATAATACAACAAGAATTACTGTTGTATTTGTGCGACAACTTTCAATGAAGTTAGCATTTTGAATTGAAGTATTATTACATCATTGATTCATTGGGTATAATGCTTTTTTTTTTGTATTGCAGTTCCTGCTAGGATTGTGAACATCTCGACAGACATAACGGTAAACGAGGGCAGTAACGTCAGTCTCATGTGTCTGGCGATTGGACGACCTGAACCCAGTATTATATGGAAATATCGCTCGGCTAGAGGTAAGAGTTCCTTCTCGTTTTCCTCAGCTGAATCCTGTAGCACTTTACTCTTTTTCTGTACTTGCTCTAATTGTTTCAAATATCACAAACCGCAGCAAAATGTAGAAGTTGACTTTGCTAATAGCTGATATTGAACATGTGCTTCATGCTGAATTATTGATGAGACATTGACTCTCTAGTGTAGTTATTGACTTATGCACCAGTTCTGTTGAAAAGAGACTTTATGTCACCCTGAAATCTATAGGATTCTTTTTGTTGTTGTTGTTGTTGTTGTTGTTGTTGTTGTTGTTGTTGTTGTTATTATTATTATTATTATAGTTATTATATTAGTTTCAGCAATACAAGAAGTTTCTCCTGTCACTGTGGGATACATCTTAAAAAGTAGTGCAGTAATGTTTTGTTGCTAGCGTTATTAAAAACACATCCAGCTTCACTTTTAAGAAGAGAATAGAATATTCACTGACTTTAATTGAAATAGGAGAAAAACAGGTAAAATGGAATAAAGAAATCAAGGAAAGCCCTGAAAGGCTAATCTTCTTCACTTGTTTTTTTTTTCTCCCTCTTTTTTTCCCTTATTGCTTTCCCTCTGGACCCGACATAAGCCATCTGACACTTTTATTCTCTTTCCTACTTCCTGATCCAATAAGAAACCTTTTTAACACTAATTTCACATTGGCCCCTTGCCCTAGGAGCCAATTAATGTTCTTATCGATACTTTTCCATTTCCATTTCTCAGAAAACCTTGCCTCTCAAGCTGGGATGGGCATATTCAGTCAGTTTTTGACGGCAAGTACCGTAGCATGGGATGCATTTGAAATCTTTACATCAATACAGACATAGTGTATTGATGTCTTAAATGGAGGTAACGGAAAAAGCATTGTTGTGGAGTGAGTGAGAGAGAGAGAGAAAGAATTCACTTATTTTATTATCATACTTTCACATGGTTATTGTAAGTTTTTTTTTTTTTTTTTTTTACATTAGATATCCTGTAGAATATGAATAAACTAATTATAATAACTGCCCGCGCCCTGTATGTTAAGTAGAAATAAACTCTTTAAAATATTTTGTAGATTTAGCAACTGGCTGTCCTGAGCTCTCCAGTAAACCCACCATTATAGCAGCCTATCATTTTCATATCTATCTGCTTTATTAAACTCCAGGGCAACTCATGCCACTTTTAATTTACCCATTATTACCAAAAGGACATGCACCAGCAACACAAGCAGGCAAGACAAGCCTTTTCTGAATCACGCTCCTGCAAAAGCAATATACACACTGCACACGTGTCTGCGCACTCGCTGTCCTTTAATGTCAGGGGCTGAGCGGAGACGGCCGTTATCTGGCCTGACATTTCTCTCCGCGTCTTAATGTAAGAAATGAGATGTGAGGGATGTGTTTGTGCCTGGTGAAGACTCAGCTTCTGTATGAACTTGAAGGCTTTTCTGGAATGACATTTATCAGGTGCTGCTTCGCCCCCCCCCCCCCCGATCACACACCATTTCTTTGTTTCACTTCTTTCCACTTGCTTCTTTGAATCAGGAAAACCTTGTAGATAAATTGAAGTGGAATTCTGTAGTCTGAAACGAGAAGCGGATGCTGATTTGTCACAGTGAAAGACCAATAAAAGTGCGGAGAAGTAGTAGTGAGTTTTGGAACAGTCAGCACAAAGACCAAAGGCCAAACTTTGATCAGGAGCGTGTGTAGTGATGTATGGGCATGATATTAGATATTAGAATCTAAGATTCAATCAAAATGTATATTTATATAAAATTTAAAATATATCAAGAGGTTAAACATTTAAACTTTTAGTGGTAGTCATATTATTATAAGTGCTAATAGCTAATAATTAGTGTCATAATTACACCGATGGTCGCATCACACACACAATAAGACATTTAAAAACCTTTTACCGCAGGTCATCAAACATGCCAAAGAGTTATCCCTTTTGTATAAACCAGAAATCAATACATGCACAGGTCTGTCATTTTAGGTTAATTTCACTTGCACTTGTGCTTTGGACAATTTCTCAGTCACTACTCCAGGCATGTTACACTACAGTGTATGTACAGTATGTGTAGGTTGATAAAAATATGGATTGAAAAGGAGATCAAATCTCAGATGGCTTTTCACCTTGTGTAATCATGTGATGTAATGACTTATCATTGAGCAACTCCATGAATCTACAGCCTGGACGTAATCAGCCTCAGCCTCACTTCATACTATTCTGTGTATGAGCATCAGTGGGGCTGTTATGACTGGTTCCACAAAAGTCCAAAACAATCTCACATTTGTTAACAGAATATTCTACAGTAGGTAATATAGTGGTTCGACAAAGCAGAGATAAATGCAGAGAACCAAGTTCCACAAACACGCAGTGCTCTTTATTTACAAGAATGCAAAGAAAAGTGTTTTCTTCATACAAGCTATCCTGGAGATTCTGTGGTTCTGCGGGGTTGCCCAAAGCTGGCACTCAGGTCCAATTGGCGTAGCTCAGTGCTGGTATAGTCCAACATGGCGAGCCGAGCAAGTGAGGCACATGGCACAGAGCAGGAGGCACTTTACAGGCAGAGCCGAGGCGCAAATGACAGCACATGGCAGGCAGCTTCCTTCTTGGTGAAGTCTTTCCCAAACTCGCAGAATCTGGAGCCATAGGAGTCACACATGAGTGTGTGTTGCGAAAGAACCTACACTCACCGATTTGTGGTTGTGTAACAGCGGAATGGTGAGTGATAATCATCCTTCAGGCCGCTGAGTGTGCCGAATTTTCTGTGTGTACAACTGTAAGGGTTGAGCATGGAGTTGTCTGATTTATGTGAGCACTGTACTGTAAGTCTGCTGTCACAGTACTAAAAACAACCTTTCCCTGGAAAGGTCAGGTACAATTAATTTATTATGACTGCCGTTATCACTTGGTTATCAGAAATGGTTTCTTTGTTTGTTTGGCCATATGAAATTTAGACAGATTTATTTTGATCAAATATTCCATAGTTTTTGAGATTGTCGTCCCACCCCAGTTTTTCCAGGTACGCTCCAGATCTACAGTGACTCGGATCAGAACAAGCGCTTACTGTGAACGTATGTGAGTGAAAGAGTATTTCGCAAATGTTCACTTTGGAATTATCTGGATTCTTCACACTAGAATGTACAGTACCTTCTGATATTCAAAATGGTTCAGCCCTCACTGTACTTTTGTGCCTCTACAGACTGAATAAAACATCATGCTCTGAGGAACCTGAAGGCAAAAAAAAAGCTTTGCAATTCACTCGCTCCAAAACTCCCTTTCAGCCTTCTGATGTCGTACACATTTTCGACATTCTTCGGTCGTTCTTGTTATTGCAAGAGGTTCAGGGCCGCTAAATTGGTTATAGCCATGATTGATAGACAGTCAAATGGCACTGTAGTGGGACGCAGCGGTCGGGTAGCAACTCTGTCAGGCTGTTTTTCACCCGGAAAGCTTTGCGTGCCATTTGCAGAGGCAGAGCTGTCAATGAGGACAATGCTACCTGCTACTGCTTGCTGAAAGATGATGTACAGTACCGTGTGTGTGTGTGGCTACACGTGTTTCTGCACATCTTCTCGCAAATGGTACTACACTGTATTGTGCATGTGCACTGATAATCAAATTGGACAGATCTGTAGTCTTTGAGAATTGCAATGAAAATCTTCAGTTTTCAAGTGACCAGCTGTCGTCGTTTGTGCGTCGCTTCTCTATGCAGAGCATATGGCACAAGGCTGGATCCGTCCCCTGCAGTTGACATTGCACCATTTGGCACTTTAGAAAACTGGAGCATTTTTCCTCATGCACAGTTTCCGACTAGCTACTGCATGCCTCCACCTGGTTAAAGGCTTTAGATCTGAAGACCTGCGTAAACCCGCACTCAATCTCCCACCCGGAACACTCCACACTCTTTGAGAACTCTTAATACTCTAATGCTGAGTGCAGCCCAGAGCCGGAAATAATCAGCAGTGTCCCAGTTTTCAGCCTATCTTCAAGAAAAAAGGCTTTTTCTGTTTCCGTTTGTTGGGAACTTAGAGGGAGCACAACCTTAGATGAAAAGTCATCCCTAGATCATATTAAATATATTTGTATTGATATAGGTATTGCATTCTGGGTATTACAATATGGAGAATGATGTTTTTCCCCAGTTTTCCAATAATGTCATATTAATGAGATCAAAAATTACAAACATTTTCAAAATGGCAACCAGCTACAGTATGTACGTTGTGGCCAATTAGCAATCTGCAAGATCATGGCTTTGATGGTGGTGTTAACAAATTAGAGAAACTCACAACCTCCTGTTTTGTTTATTCATCTGTTTTGTGCATTAATATTATAAATATGACTCTCACAAAGAAGATAACATTTAGTGGAAGTGACATTTGATCAATCCTAATTTAGTAATATAAACTGTATATATATATATATACAAATATTCCATTGTTAAGAACTAATATATATATATACCTTAACACCTTCCGGACCGTAGTCCAATGCCTTAACCACTGAGCTACCCCTGACCCCCCCAAAAAAAAAAGATTCATGATTTTCATTGAATATCTCATAGTTTTTTTTAATTACATACATTACACATAGGCAGCACGGTGTTGTAGTGGTTAGCACTGTAGCCTCGCATTTCCACAGTCCTGAAAGCTTGCTCTAGCCGAGGACGAAAGTGCCGCAGGAGCTCGTGCGGTTCTCTCATGACTGTTCTTAATACAGCATTTTTACAGGCAGTGTTTATGTAGGGTCTAAAAGATATGTCCTTATTCTGTGAAGTCCTAGAATTGTAATTAATCATTTACAACAGTATAATAACAATCATTTATAAAATATTTACAAATACATTCATGTCACAGTACATACTTACGATCTTTTATTTAAGATACATTATTAGGGATCATTATAGCACTTCTCATTCTCACTACCCAGAATAAACACAACTAGACAATCCGACAATCTCCTTGGTATCACCCACCGCTTGCTAGCTAATGGTAGCTGAATTGAAATTTAGCTAGCTAGGAATTTTGCGCAAGTGAGTTTCAACAATGGCACTTGGTCAGTTATTTGGCCGCATATTCACTCTGGCAAAAAAGACTGAATTTATGTCATTTAAAGACTTGGTTGTAATTCTTGCAGCTTACCTTGGAAGTTTTACTAAGTGCCACAATTTGGAGATTTTAACCCTTGTAGCATCCAAACTAAGAAAAAAGTGCAACATCATGGTAAAAATATCACAAATTTAAAGTTGAGGGGAAATTAAATAAATGAATTATATAAATGATAACTTTGTATGGGTGTGCAACCGCAAAAAATGTTTGGTGGCATGTGATCCCAATGGGAAGACATACTATTTAAATATGCTGCATTGTATATGTGATTTTTATCCTACTTTTATCCGTATCATACCACAAGCAAGTAGTACAGATGGTTCAAAAAGGTTCGTCAATAAATTTTCAATATGACATTTTCTCTAGCAAAAAGATGTTAAAGTGTTAATTGTTCACTTTCTTCTTTTTTGAATGTAAAAACCAACAGCCTTCATTTTTTTGTCTGAAATGTTGTTATATAAGAATTTATTTATTTATTTATTTTGCAATTTGTTCCGTTGTAACTGTTTTTTAAAGTAATGTTTATTGCTCGCTCCATGAAGAAATGCCCCCCAAAAAAGAAGTAATAATAATAATAATAATAATAATAATAATAACAGTACTTGTAAATAATAGGGCACCTAAGACCTGCTGTATGTTAATTGTATACAATAAGAAAATGTTCAAATGTTACACTGCAGTCCTTGATTATAAATCTGACATTTAAACAATACATAACTTGGGCTCAGAGTGAATGGAAATTGCCTAGAAAGTTTGAGAACCCCCATGTTAACATAAAGAACTAAAGTAGAACGACATGTTGATAAAATAAGTTTAAACCAAAAAAGAAAAATCAGAATGTCATTCTAAATTAAAATTTTAGTCACTACTAAATGAATTAATATCTGCAGTGTAGGCGGATTATTTTTTTTTTTGCTTGTTTGTTTGTTTCCTTCAATCTCCTTTGCATCACTTTTATTCATACATGTCATTCAGCATCATACAGGTGAGATAAAAGCATTCACCAAATTCATTTTTTTTAATCCTGCTGAAAGGTCTTCCATTCAATACACACCTTTTTCCTTCACAAGTTAAATCAAATGATTTCATGGTTTTTACAGCCGAAATGACCTTGGAATAATGCTCCTTTATTTCTTTGTTTAAGAGATATGTTAGAGTTAGCTGATTTGTGCGCTACCTTAACAGCCTAGGAGCCTACAAGAGCAGGAAAGTTTTAATAGGATTAGGATATATCAATTTCAAAGCAGAGCGAATGAAGCACTCTTTGAAAGTAGGTTTTATGATATTGCACACTGCTGGAAGCGTATGATATGTGTGTTTGTTTTTATGATGGGAGCTGTGTGTTTATTGCTTTAGGTTCTAACAAAAACCACACCAGCGCTTTTATGGGATCTAATGCTAATAAATGTCTTTTTTTTTTTCCTTCCTTTTTTTTTTCTTTTTTTTTTTTTTACCACCAATTTGTTTTTACTCACACACTGTAGGCTTGAGTGGTGTAGCAGTGGTGTAGACACGAGACATGGGTAGATGGTTATAGACATTTTAAAATTGTGTTTTCAAATAACCATTTATCAATCATGTCAATCCTTAGCAGTTGAATTTGAGTGATTACAATTTATGCCAGTTTCCCAACCAAAAAGAATTGAGATGTATCAAGGATGAACATTTCTTAGCTTGTGGTTAACTACCCAAGATTAACGAGCTTACATTTTGAATATTTGAATTACTCATCAAAAATTACCATGGTATACTATATGTACAATGGAAGGCTGACAGTACCTACACCATCATATATCACATATACTGTATTTTTGACAGTATCATGGTACTCATTTATTAATATAGTAGCCGGTCTACACTATAGTACATGATTCTACCACAGTAAATATGATGGTTTAATTATACATATACTATTGTATGGTACATGATTCTACCATGTACTGTGGTCTGGAACTGTGAAACATGTTCAAGGTATACTGTTAAAAATGTTCTATACATGTTTATGTCCCATAATGTTTAAAAAGGATGGTGTCATTTCCCCTGTTAATACACAATCCTTTGATGAAGACCATGGTACTGATTGGGTACCACAGTCGTTACAAAAGTTCAGCAGGTATCTAATGTGGTACTGCCTGTAGTTCATAATAAATTATGATTAGATGAACAAGCTTGAAATTTGCAATAAATGTCCATAAAAAGCACATATTTATTCTGAGATTTATACAACTTGTATATAACTTTTGCTATCCAGAAATGTAAAAATAATATAGCAATTTGTCTCTCTTTCCCATAATAGTCTACGTGATAGCTTCAGGTCGAATGCAACTTTTGTTTTTACCAATCACAGTATAAATGCAGGGCGGGAAAAAAAAGACAATGTCGAAGTGGCCATGTCAAATAATCCGTGCTGAAAGAAGATGGGTTTGTGTGATGTTTCACTGGGATCTTAGCCGTGCTTCTTGTTAGCCATACAGTGATGGTGAGAAAAATAAGACTGTAAGAAAAGAAATAGGGGTCAAGGGGAGAGATTAACTTACATTCTATGCCAGTGTTCCTCAATGTGGCGTCAGGGCCCAGTCCTTCTCCTGAGAGAGGGCAGCGTGTACTCGAGCGTCCTGCCTGATGCAGTTTTGTTCTCAGACATCATAAATCACCAGCAAACGCTTGCAAATCAGGCGCAACGCAGAGATCATTAGCAACAGAATAGCAGAGTGGCTGCAGTGGAGGGTTTGTAGCAGAGTTGTGGCACTGCGGTTAAACCTCATTTTGCCTGACATGATTAGCCCTCTGAGGGCTTTTCTCTTTGGCAGCCCCCCCATGATGTGGGTGGAAAAGTCCTCAGCCTGGAGCTGCTTGACAAACCACTTCAAGAGACTTCATTATAGCTTAATAACTTGTCATCGAGAGCTATTCCTCCACGTCCGGCTCTGACTAATCCTTAAACGGGCCTAATTCATCATCCTCTTGTAATGTGAATTTAAAATACTCATCACAACTTTTCACTTTTTTTTTTTTGAAGATCCTGCTTAGGATAATAACAAATGTACTGTAGCATGCAGCGAATTCCATCCTGCAGAATGTTCACTGTGTTTGGGCATCTTACTTTTCATTCCTAATGCACTGAAATGTAATTCGTTCTGTTGTAACAAGCTGAAAACTCTTTCAAGCACTTTAGGGAATTCAGACCTCTTCTAACGACATTTGTACATTTCCCACAGCTGTCTGGCATCATTACGGATAACAAATGCTGCCATATTGTATTTTTAGGCTCTTTTGACTTCCTGCTTCTTATGGTAATAGTGTTTTGTTGTGAGGGTTGCTTTGGTGCATGTGAAATCTAATTTTATTCATTATAAAATATATCTTGTCTTGTATTTGTGCTCCACTCAAAAAAAAAAAAAAAATTCAGATAACACAGTAACACTGATAATGAATAATTTATTGGGACTTTGGGGTGAGTAGAAGTGAGCAGAAATCCATGCTTAAAGCTTTAACAAAGGTGATTCAAGAAGAACAGAAGGCGCTGTTTTCAAATAGTGCTGAAATAGAGCACAGACGTGGAAACATCTGCGGTTATCACTGGCCTCGTTAATAATGCAGATGCTCTCTGTGGAGCTGAGAGCTGGGGCCTGCAGTGAGGCTTCTGACTGTTGATCCTCCAAGTTTACGTCTGTATACAAGATGAAATCCCCCTCTCTTCTCTTTTGCGAGTACAAGGATTGAGTCTAGGAATCACATTAAGGGCTTCTTAGTGACAATTGATAACAGGTGGAGAGCTTCAAACCTGCTTCCTGAATGCTTTTCATCCATTTTTTTTTAAATCCTTACATAAGCCAAACTGTAGCTGTTATTACAGCTGTGCCATCATACTCAGTCCTGTATTCGATGTAAGAGGATAACGCAACTTTGGTAAAAACTGGAATCCCCTTTTCCACTGTGCTGGATGTTATCATCATGTTGCAGCCTTCCACGTCACTGTTAACCAGTGAAAGATGTTTCAAGTTAATGCTCGGTTTATATAAGATTCTATGTAGGTATATAATATTTGATGATATTGCCATGATATTTAATTAAACTCCATCTGAAAATCTGACTAATCTTATCATTTAATATTATAAATTTGAAAATAAAAAAAAATGCAACACTTGCACTTTCAGAGAATTACCATTCCCAAGAAAGTTTGAGAACCCCTGAATTAACATGATAGTTGAGGCTTTAGAAGCTGATCTGTTTAAGCAGAGTATACTGATAAATAGGTGAGACTAAAGGACTAAAGCAATGCTTTATATAGAGTTTTGGACTAATTCCTACTGAGGGTAGTAGAATGGCATAACGGGCAGAAAACAGACCAACATGTTGATGAAATGAGCTTAATAAGAGAGAAAAGGCAACAGTTAAGAAACAAACAGCGAGTTAACATCTAGGTGTAAGGAAAGTATAATCAAGTATACTTTTTCTGCTGCAATTAAATGACATATACTGTAATGTACTGTACGGAAAGATATGTTTACTGATGCCTTATCTGTGTTTTTCCAGAGAACTTCACATTTAGTCGCTTGCTGCAACTCTTAAGAGAGTAAAACCAACCAACTCTTGAGACTTTATCACTTGTACACCAGTACTGCATTCTGCATGCAAATATTGCCAGACATGGCTTTTCGAGCACTGAATAGCAGTTACGGTATTAACATGGTTAACTGAGTAAATATCTGGGCACATATACATATAATACCTGTATTTAATATACAGTACCTGGGCATAGTGTAGTACACAGTACATACATTATACACACGTGGACAAAATTGTTGGTACCCTTCGGTCAATGAAAGAAAAACTCACAATGGTCACATAAATAACTTTAATCTGACAAAAGTAATAATTTTAAAGAAAATCTATGAATGTTAACCAATGAAAGTCAGACATTGCTTTTCAACCATGCTTCAACAGAATTATTTTAAAAAATAAACTCATGGAACAGGCCTGGACAAAAATGATGTTACCCCTAGAAAATACTGAAAATAATGTGACCAATGTTAATTCAAGGTGTGTCCACTAATTAGCATCACAGGTGTCTACAATCTTGTAATCAGTCAGTGGGCCTATATATAGGGCTCCAGGTAGTCACTGTGTTGTTTGGTGACATGGTGTGTACCACACTCAACATGGACCAGAGGAAGCGAAGGAAAGAGTTGTCTCAGGAGATTCGAAAGAAAATTATAGACAAGCATGTTAAAGGTAAAGCCTATAAGACCATTTCCAAGCAGCTAGATGTTCCTGTGACTACAGTTGCACATATTATTCAGAAATTTAACATCCATGGGACTGTAGCCGACCTCCCTGGACGTGGCCAAGGGAGGAAAATTCATGACAAATCAAAGAGACGGATAATCCGAATGGTAACAAAAGAGCCCAGAAAGACTTCTAAAGAGATCCAAGGTGAACTTCATGCTCAAGGAACATCAGTGTCAGAACGCACCATCCATCGTTGTTTGAGCCAAAGTGGACTACATGGGAGACGACCAAGGAGGACACCATTGTTGAAAATAAATCAGAAAAAAGCCAGACTGAAATATGCCAAACTACATGTTGACAAGCCACAAAGCTTCTGGGAGAATGTCCTATGGACAGATGAGACAAAAATTGAACTTTTTGCCAAGGCACATCAGCTCTATGTTCACAGACGGAAAAATGAAGCATATGAAGAAAAGAACACTGTGCCTACTGTGAAACATGGAGGAGGCTCTGTTATGTTCTGGGGCTGCTTTGCTGCATATGGCACAGGGTGTCTTGAATCTGTGCAGGGTACAATGAAATCTCAAGACTATCAAGGGATTCTAGAGAGAAATGTGCTGGCCAGTGTCAGAAAGCTGGGTCTCAGTCGCAGGTCATGGGTCTTGCAACAGGACAATGACCCAAAACACACAGCTAAACACACCCAAGAATGGCTAAGAGGAAAACATTGGACTATTCTAAAGTGACCTTCTATGAGCCCTGACCTCAATCCTATTGAGCATCTTTGGAAGGAGCTGAAACATGCTGTCTGGAAAAGGCACCCTTCAAACCGGAAACAACTGATGAGGAGTGGGCCAAAATACCTGCAGAGAGGTGCAGAAGTCTCATTGACAGTTACAGGAATCGTTTGATTGCAGTGATTGCCTCAAAAGGTTGTGCAACAAACTATTAAGTTAGGGGTACCATCATTTTTGCCCAGGCCTGTTCCATGAGTTCATTTTTTTTTTTTATAATTCCGTTGAAGCATGGTTGAAAAGTAATGTCTGACTTTCATTGGTTAACATTCATAGAATTCTTATTTATTATTACTTTTGTCAGCTTAAAGTTATCTCTGTGACCATTGTGAGTTTTTCTTTCATTGACCGAAGGGTACCGACAATTTTGTCCACGTGTGTATGTATTATAGTCTATATAATATTATAGTATGGATTTGTGCCATACAGTAGCTATGTTGTGTATTAGATTATGTTGAGTATGCTCTTCAACTTAAACAGCTGGAAAAATGTTAGAGGTCAATCTACATACACAAACCTAAGAACTCGTTCAAGAAATGTTATGTTTGAAGGAAGTCACAGGGTGTCCTTTTTTCTCAGGGAAAAAAAAATTGTGATTAACATGCATTTAGTGATATTTTGAGCTTAAACACATGGGACTGCTTTATTGTCTGCATACTAATTTACCATGAGCTAGAGTAAGTGAACTTAATGAGCAGATGTGCAGAGTAGAAGGTCACTTACAGGAAGAGTACACCAGAGAATAAGTCCAGAAAATCAGTGTATTACATAATAATTTCCAAAAAACCTAAAAGTAAGCCTAGCTGTAATATAGCTGCTACTACTACTTTTCAAGAATTTCTTCCCTTTGCCTGCTTCTTTAAAAAGGCTTTTTTTCTTCTTCACTTTTGAATTTGAATTGAGTTCACACTATGAAATGAGCTGGATATTCTTCGTGAATTTATGCAAGTGAACCTGAGAATGCACTTTTTAAGAACTCTTACGTTCAAAATAAAAATTAAATAAAAAAAACTCAGATTTGAAAACCTTTAAACCTCAACTTGTCAGACCTTGAGAATAAAATCTTTGGTTACATCAGTATTTACATAAATAACGTTACACTTATTTAATGATATTTTACACACATATTTAAGTGAATTCTTATATAAATCTGGGCTTTGCATTTAGATTTTGCATGTTACTTACATCCATCTATCTGTTATCTATACTGCTTATCCTCTGGAGGGGCATAGGGGTCCTGGAGGCTACAAGCTTCAGGGCACAAGCACACACACAAACACACACACTGTCATACACTACAGGCAATTTGGAAATAAAACCTACACCACATGTCTTTGGACACAGTACCCGGAGAAGATGCAAACTCCAGGCAAAATTTGAGCCCCCAACCCTGGAGGTGTGAGCTGCTAGTGCTAACAACTTAGTCACTCTGCACCGTCTATTTCCTACTGTACATGTTGTTCTAGAATAAGGGCTTTATCATGCTTATATACTAGTATTTTGAGTTTATGAATTTGTAAATTCATTGTAAATTTAGAAGCTGCTCAGTTTTGTTGTCGTTACTAATTGTATCCATAAATAATTTGATTCTCTAGATAAGCAGTTTCTCTGTTTAATTGCCATATAATCAGTTGCCAACTCTGAACATTGCCTCAAGGACACTGGTGGCTCAGTGGTAGGCTTCTCGTTTGCCGTGTGAAAAGCCCAGGCTTGAGTCCCAGCCAATGCCCAACCCCGGCCTCAAAGTGCTTGTCTCAAGGCCGGGGAGAATAGGGAAGTCGTGCCAGGCAGGGCATACAGCGCAAAACCTGTGCCATGTTCAAGGCATTGATCGGCCGATATGTTGTAGCGACGCCTTAACGCGAGCAGCCAAAAGAACCAACTTAACGTATGTTGCCGTATGATTGTAATAGTATTGACCTTAAATTTTATTCTTTACATCAAACCTCAATCAAACCAATATGATGCAAGGAAAATTCCATTAAAACAATGTTCAGATTTGCATGACACTATACACTACCATTTTAGAGTGCAAACTCCACGTGCATATCTCACAAAAAAATTACATGCATATCATATAATTCTGTAGTTCTGAATATAAATGTGTGCAGATTTCAGTACATCCTCACCATAACTGCATAAATCAATTTTTAATACAGCTTGTAATGAATATGCAGTCTTTTCCATCATGCATTTGATTTGAAAGAAATGGCATGCATGACTGTAGCATCTCATGGAAGGAAATTACTGTACACGAAGTACATACAACATGCACAGACACCAGCTAATCCTCAGAGTTACTGCTTAAAGTTCAGTGTGGTTGGCTAGATGCTGCAGATCATGTGCATCAGTGCTGCCCTTTAAGTCACACTCCGCTTGTTTTAATTAGACACAGAGGCAGTAAAGCTGATTATTGATTGCTTTTTTTTTTTTTTTTTTTCCCGCCAAAAGGTCATAGATCTAAGCAAGAGTGTGTAAGGAACAAGCTGGCGGATCACAGATTAAATGATGACGTTAAATGGAGTGCGTGTGTGGGCAAGGGGAGGGTTCTGGCTGATCAATGTGCTGCTACTGGACCCTTCATTAAAGGGCCAAGGAGCTGGAAATAAATTACCGAGCAGCGAAAAGCAGCGGCGACATAAGGCACTGAAAGGATGCAGTCAGTTTGGCCTGAGACATCATTTATCTCTCGAAGACTCATCGACACAAACACACACACAACCAGCTCTTGCTCCTCAGTCCACCTCCCTACCTGTGTCTCTCTCTCTCTCTCTCCCTCCCATCATTCTGCCCTCATTTGTTTGGGTGTCTGCTAAATGTCCGTTCAGACACACGGTCCAAAATATGATAAGTAACTTCATGCTGTAGCTACCTCACTTATCTAATAATTCACCTGTTTGTCCATAATGTGACCTCTGCAGAATAATTGTGTTATGTAACATTTTTTTATTTATGTTTGTTGCATCTTATGGGATAATTAGGGCATTTTATAAGAAAGCATTTAAATCTTTTCCTGCAGCTTTTTTTCCCCCCACTGCTGAGGATGCAGGTTTTTATCACCATACATCAAATTAAAGTGTCCCCATTCTGTCAGCAGCTCAGCCAGGAGAGAGAAAAGCAGTTTCCCAGCTCCTTCTCTCTCTCTCTCTCTCTCTCTCTTTTTCTACAAATGAAATGCAGGTCAAATACGAGTGTGAAACCAAGCAGATGCATCCTTTAAAGTAAAGGAATGTGGAGTAACAGAGTAGATTTTGTTGGATTTTTTGTCTTCTATTGAGACAATGTGTGTGTTTGTGCCATGTTCTTCCTGAGATACTGTTAAATACTGACCCCACTCTCTCTCTCTCTCTCTCTCTCTCTCTCATTTCTTATCCTCTTTAGAGGAATTAGCTCATCTCCACCCTATGGCTTGGAATGCTCTTACTTGTTAGTTTCCTTTAAGCCCCACATTTCTACTCACCAGGTAAAACTAGTGTGGCAAATTGGCTTAAAGAGAAATCATTACGATTACTTTCCTCTCTCCGTAATGCCGCCGTCGCTTTTCAAGCCTTTTGTTCTCCCGAAGAAGATAATGCAGTGTCGTTTTACGCACCACGGTGCTCAAATGAGAAGCGTCTCCGAAAAAGCCAAACAATGTTTCTCTAAGAAAATACGATTTAAGCATTAGCGACCGCTTAGTTTTCTGTAACTCAATAAAGATGTTTTTCCCTTTCATTACCAGCACATTTGGTGCTAATGTAGTGCACGGTTGGCAGCTTCAGTTAGAGATGAAACAGCATTTTTTTTCTCCCCTTCAATCTGTTATGAGCTGTTCATTTGAAAGCTGAATCATGTGGAGTTGTTGTTGTTTTTTTTTATTTTTTTTATCATGACAGGACATGATGTTGGAGAGTTGTCAGGTTCTAATCTTTTATGAGGGCCTCCAGTGACCCCATCAGTGTAGCGCAGTGACCCGTGTTGGGCCGGAGAGACGCTTCTTGCAGATCTGTCACACTAACACAAGGATCAATGGTGCACTGTCAGGACGGAGTAACTAATCCTCTACAGTTTTACTCACCCTGATCTGAGTGTACGTCTCTGCATCGCTGCTTAAAATTGAATATAGATTCTATGATTAAAAAAATTTTTTTTTTTTACTATTTCATATATGTATATCAAAAGATTTGGTTTCTAACAAATAAAGTTAAATTACACTTAAACATTTTAAGATTAAAATGTAATTTGTCACATGTACCATACAGCACAGTGAGGACCTTATGCTCCTCTCTATTTCTCTCGCATATCCCAGTTAGAATGCTGGGGTCAAAGTGCGGTGTTAGCCAGGATACACGGCCCCTGGAGCAGACCTTTGAGGGTCTTTCTCAGAGGCTCAACAGTGGCAGCTTGGCAGTGCAGAGGATTGAACCCATGCCGCTCCGATCAGTAACACAATGCCTTAACCCATTGAATCCGTAGTTCGATAGGTGTTATAGCCTTGACCATTATGTCAATGTTTTAACCAAACACCCCCATCTCTTTCCCTCCCAGCTTTTTCCCCTTGGACTGCTTTTGTAAACTGAACTTGCATTATGCGTCAGTGCTCTCAAACACATTTGTCAAATTTCCTTGACGTTTTTCTCTCTGTACTTTTTGTACAAACCATGAGGTCTTATCAGCGTTAAGTTTTAGTCTTAGCATAGTTGGCATTGTTAGACTCGGGAGCTAATCAATAAGTCAAGCAGCTGCCTGAAATCCTGAAAGTTATAATGCTATAAACCCTGTGAGCCCAGCTCTTACTGAATGATTAGAATGGACGCAAGTGCCTTTATTGTCTTATTTTTCTTTGTGATTACAAAATTCTTATCTAATTGATTTCTGATTGATTTCACACAATCAACATTTTCTACAGGGTATGTTTACTAAGCAGCCCATGCAAAACCTTGTAAATTCCATGTCCAGCTTCATCCTCTTTGCAAATGAAAAACATTCCTTCGTGGAAAAGCACTGCCAGTGTTGATTATGATGTTGCTGTTATTATTTGTGAAGTAGATTTATTTTTTCAAAGCACAGCATTTATTTATTTTTCTCACCAGAGAATTATCAGGCAGTGCTGCATGCTTGCTGATTTCAGCCATATTTCCTCTTTCTAAAAGGACTGAGATGAAGGGGGAGTGAAGGAGAGCTGGAACATGTCTATACATTTAAATGTATGTGAACACAAACAAGGAGCATAACATATTTCTCCAAATGGGATATTTTTTAGACACATTAATGCATGCATATAATTCATGTTCAAATTATATATATGTATATATATTTTTTTTTTTACAGAATGTTGTATATATTTTCATGTTATTTGTACAGATTAGAAATTTAAACATACGCCGTCAGATTGCACATCATGCCATCACAAACCCAGACCACTCAGCAACATGCAACTCCACATAGACATGAGCTCAAGATCAAACAGGGGACCTTGGAAGTGTGATGCAGCAACACTACCCGCTCCAACACTGTGACTCCTCATATGAGTTATATTGATATTAATAATGATATGTGGTTATGCTGATGATCTTATATCATTATTGATATCAATGCAAGCATCCCTCCAGTACATCCAATGCATTATAATGATTGGCTGAATTAATTTTGGAGAACCCAGGGTCAGGGCTGATGAATAAGCTTGTAGGCTGTGCATAATGATCCAAAGCTCACCTTTCTCATGGCATGCCTTGCCTATTCATCTCTGAAAATTGGACCTGGTCCTCCTCTCTATGAAAGCAGCTTGGTTATTTGTTTTAGCTAGTACACGTATTGTACAAGTAGCTGGTATTGAATGTGATTCAGCTCTTGACACCCAGAGGTTAAAACAAAACTCTTGTGTTTATTCCATTATATCATCTTGACCGGTGCCACAGAAGAACCCGGATTGTTCTAGAAGGTTACCATCTATGTCTTTGATTTCCTAAGGGGTTTGATGCTGTTTATGATTTTATTATGAACTCAGGAAATAAGGGGGGAAATAAGGGACTATGGCAGCGTAATTTAAAGTCTTGGCTATGTCAAGCCTTACTTTATCTCAGGCGCTGTGACAGATGATATGTCTTCCTGTCTTTTTCTGTTGCTCGCTATGTCAGTTTTCCTCTCTATATCCCTGTATCTGTCTTTTCTTTTTTCTCTTTCTCTCTCCATTTCTTTCTTCTTTTCTTTGGCTATCATGGCCAAATAAAGACGAAAAGAGTGAAAAGAATCTTTTTCATTGAATGACTTTTAAATATTGTGTCATCCTGGCTGAATGTCTCTCTCTGAAATTGATGGTGTAAACTTGAACTTGCTCTTCATTTCTGCCAATAACCTCTAATTATTTCTCCATTAGCTCTTTCATGCACGTTTGCAATGTCATTAAATATTACCTCACATGTCAGGTGGAAACTGAAAACATTCAAAAGCCTTAATTTGGTTTTAATTTCCTATTGTCCACCAGAGGGCTTTTGTAATATACATGTATGATTTATGACATTTTTACGGGTTATTATACAAATGCATTAAAAGTATATGAAGCTAATTTGGTTTTATCTAAAATGTCTAGAATGAGTATGGTTGAGTATGTCAACGGTTGAGTCAGATACAAGTACAGGTACTGTACAGTAAATGTTTATTTACAGTAACACAATGTGAAATATAAACCTAGTGAACAGTAATATAAGACAACCGAACACCAACAGGAATTGCTCTAACATTTGACTTGAATGCTTGTGGCATCACCATGGTACAGGTGGTTGTGGTCGTGTCACGCAGTAATAAGGTACATTAAATAACCCTTTGTATGATTTATATGAAAGCATGATGTTGTTGATGATAGAAGGGACAATGTTTGCGTTACTCGTTCTGTCTTGTGGAAAAAAGGGACCTAAATTTAAATCTGTCCCAGGACTATTAAAAGAAAGACTCAAAAGAGATATTGTACACAAATAGGATTAGTTAAGATATATTCAAACAATTCCAGCAACAGCACACTACTGGGTATATTTTGGTATACTTCTTACAGTGATGGCTAATTATGTAAACACATACTCAGGATTCTGGATAAGACCTTATGGACTGAATGCAAATGCCTGATTTGGTTTAATTCAGTTTTATTTCTGTGGTGAGTGTAACAATAGGCTTTGTCATAAAGCAGGTTTACAGAAATCCAGATGTGTATTCAGGAGCTAACCAGGGATAACGCTGGCAAGGAAATACTTCATGTGACAAGATGTGAAAGAAACCAGAATCAAAACAGAGGATTTTATATTTACTGTGTATGGAAAAAAGGCAAGCGACATTAAATGTGTTGAAAGGATGAGCATATTGTGAATAAGAATCCTAGGAGGATGGGCTTCATGATTCTTAGAAGGTGCAAGTCTACAGCAAAAGGGCAATCCTACAGTCGGTATAATCTGTTTTTGGGAAGCACACATATTTAGGGTAAGCATCTGACATTATTCACAACTGTTAGTGGTAAGTCATAGATACAGAAAGCTCCAGATGAAGAAGTAGGAAGAACAGGCAAGTCTTCGTGGGTAAAGTGAGCCACAGCAGGAGAACCGTGTCAGGATCTGGCACCATTACCACATTAGGCAGTATGAGTGCATGTACAGTACAGTTTAACACAGGGAGGGGATAGATTATTACAGGTCCTTAAAGGCATGCCTTTATAATTTAAGTGCAAGTGTGGTGTTTTATAGTATTGTTTATAGTAGTGTCATATAGTAATGTTTTATAGTCACATTAAACTGTGGCAAAAGCAGGGGTGAAATAGTCAAGATTTTTTTTTAAACACCTTGGACCAATTGAAGCTTCTTTATGCACCTAATGTGTCGTACAGAGGTCAAGCAGTTATGATAATCCAAACAAGAGGTACAGTAATACATGCATGAAATATTTTATGCATCATATAATACCATATTTCTTAGATTAGCAATGTTTCTGGAAAAATAAATTACCATCTTAGGAATGGTATTTACAGTATAACAGCTTTAAATGAGAGAGTGGCAAAAAGAGAAAGGCCCTCAAGAGCTATTACGTGATCAGAAAACTTTCTTCTCGCTGCATGAGGCCAAAGAAGAAATACTTTGTAAGAAGTTAGTAGAAGAATATGACTCAGCATTCAGTGTCAAATGCCATTTACACCCTCCTCTGCTTTATGAAGTTGGCATCTGTCATCTGGTTTGCCTGAAACATGCAGTCAGGTGTCATCAAGTTAGCCCTGGACGCTAATACCATGCTTATAAGCAAGCATATAGAAAGGCAGGATATATAAAGGAAAAAAGCAGTGGTCCTAGAGCAGAGTCTTGTTGAACACCAGAACATACTTTTGTATACACAGAGAAAAAAATAATAGTTAAAATTTTTGCAAATGAAAAATCATCCACTCATATGATTGTATTGGCCTTTCCAGTTTTCTGACATAAAGAAGTTCATAATAATAAACTCTAATATTATTTTCACATTTGTCACATTCATTCATCACTATTGCATGCATATTGGTTTGCATACACTGACCTCATACTTACCTTGTACGCCTGCTTACTGAAGATACTATATTTCAGTGACTTTGGGTATTTATCTGAATTAAGGCTTTTCATGCAAAACGAAAATCGTATGGGAATAAAAATACATAAATAATCCAGTGACAAGCTGTTGAGAGCAGAATGGTAAACTCTAAATGGTGAGGTGATTAGGATAACCACTCTTTACAACCATGGCGAGCAGAAAAGCATATGAAACCACACAGCATGATAAAACTAGGGTTGGACAGTAGAAGACCATACTGGGTTTCTACTCCTTTTGTCCAAAAACAGGAATCTGAGGCCACAGTGGGAAAAGGTGCATCTTTTAAAATCCAGTTTTAGTGATTCTGTCACTTATTACTGGATAACTAGACTTAATAGAAATATTGTATTAATTCAATTGTCATTAAGTAGGGTGGAGATAAAAGCTGACCTTATTGCAGTAATATGCATCATCTATAGCGTTTAATCCTGTGTCCGGGGTCAGGACACCCACTACGCACGATTCAGGAACATCAGTTAGCCTAATCTGCATGTCTTTGGTCTGTGAGAGGAACCCCACCAAGCATGGCGACACACAGAGGCAGGAAACAACCCTGGCAAGGAATTGAACCTGGACCCTGGATGCGCAAGATGACATTGCTAACCACTAAGCCATCATACTGCTTTTGTTGCAGTAATAGTCTTTCAGTAGTTTAGAGGCCCTCCTTCCATGCAATTCAGAAGACTACCAGTTTAGCTTGATGCCACTTGGTTTCCAGCTTTCCACTGGCCTTCAGGTGCTAACCTTTCTTCTCTAATAAGCAGGCAACATTATGTAGAGACAAACCATTGACCATTGACCATTGACACATATTGAGGGGAAACTAATCAAAAGTAATATAACTCTGAAATATTTTCAATAAAGCAGGGTACAAAAGCTGACTTGTGGTAGTAATAGGAAAAATATATATAAGGTAATGAAATGTATTTTTTTTTTCAGACTGGGATAAAAGCTATTTTTCATATATCTCTATGGTGTCAGTATTACATTTAATGGACATGTCCACTTTGCTGAGTGGCTCTTGTTATACTCTGAATGCTATCCACTGAGCCTAATAAAGAAATGCTTCCTGAGGGTCATCGAATTTTTCAAAGTTAAATTCAAGTGAAACTTTGCTAATTTTATTCAAGCAGTTTTCAGTCAGGGACTTGTTTACCTGTATGAACTCAATTAGTAGAAATTATAAAGGAGCATTCTTTTTGTGGCTACATTAGTTATGTCAGTAAAAAGACATTTTTCTGTTTCTGGGTAATTCCTATGGTATTATTAAAAATATCTGTAATTCCGCCTTATTCCCTAGTTAGACATGGGTATATGTCTGTGTTTGGTAGGTCTGCACTAATTTACAGTTGCGTACAACCTGTGGAAGGTCAGTAACACAGTACTGAAACGTTTTTGGTTGTCCGTTCCACCTGAGTGTTTTTGCTTCACTGATTTCTGCAGCTGAGAAAGGTTCATATTACAATGGTTTGTCTCCATTTTTAGCGAAATGGGGTGGTGTTTAGTCTAAAAGAGATGACAGTAAGTAACCATGCCTGTTCTGTTGAATACTATTAATGTAAGTTCATTCTCTTACTTTTATCCTCTTTCTCACTCTCCTCTATTGTAAATCTTCATTCAATAATGCTGTAACATCCATTCCTTCTTAACACCCAGCAGAAGAGTAATCAGCTAATCAGCACTTCCTCCCCCAGCCTAAGGCTTTACTGGGTCCTAATTGAAAGACAGTTAGAAATGAAAACTCTGTTTTAATTAGAATGGGTATCGACAATGTTTCAGCTAATGAAGAGGTTCATAGACAGCGTGACGTTATTTATTTAAGTGTCATTGTCTGACTCAATATGATAAATGAATAAGAATCAGAAGGAGCAATGAGAGCAAGGGACAGTGAGACAGAAAGATGGTTTCAACAATCCTTTACTCCATAAAATCACTATCGTTATTGAGTACCCTCTTGTAATCCTTCATCTTCTCAAATCACCCACAGAACTACAGCATTTGCATTCCAGCAATTTTTGTCTTTTCAGTTCTTAGCTGCTTTTCTCATTTGCTTCCTACTATAATACACTTGCCTATTGACTTGATGTACTGTATAATGTAATAAATAAATGTAAAATATTTTAAATAATAATAATAATAATAATAATAATAATAATAATAATTATTATTATTATTATTAATATTATTATTATCATAATCCAACCAAGAGTATAAACCAAAACTAAAATGTGTAACTAAAATACAACCTCAAAATTATGTTTTTACTGTTCCACATTGCCAATGCATCTAATACTGCTCTGACAAGATTGAGAAAATGAAGTTAGCAGAAAAAAATATGAAATTGTGCTTTGACCAGTGTAGCATGTAGAAATAGCACAGACTAACTAGAACAAATCCTATAAGCTACATCCTATAAGTAAATGCCTACCAATAATATATCATGTTATTTAATTAAACCAATAAGAAGACTTGTGAGGATCTGTCCAAGTATTATTTACAGTGTCAATGATGTTAAACATGCTCCCTGATGGATGTGCAGGGCAGGGCTAAAGTTACTCAGTATAATTGTAGAATTGCCCATTGTCCGTCTTTGGCTGAGCTATCCCTCAGAAGGAAAATGCTGTGGTGGATTCGTAAATATAAGTAGCCCATAATTGCTAAAGTTAAACCAAATTAAAATGCGATATCATCCACATTTTATCAGCCTATCACAAAGAGATAAAAAAAAAAAAAAAAAAAACATTGTCCTACCCACTTCTGGGCGCCAAAAAAACAGTCACAGAAACGCTTTTGATAACATTATGTAATCTTAAACAACACTTTGTGTTCTTAGTAATTGTTTCTAAGTTGTTACGAGTTGCCTCAGATCTGTCTGTGTAGCGCTTTGCAAGCTAGAATGCTAACTTGCTTTTAGCACAAGGCTAAATCCCGAATGCCGCAACCTCAGAACAGTTAGTTAAATATTAATTAGAAAGCTGGGAATGTCAGTATTAGTTAACATTATCCGTCCATCATTTTATGAAGAGTAAAGCACAGCATATCCGTCACATATAAAACAGAAGGACTGACTGACCTAACGCTAACCCTAGCAAACACCACCAAATCCAGGAGGAATCACATACAGGATTTTACACAGTCTGAGGTAACCACATCATGATAACAAATCACACTTCTACAAATCAATATCCTTATTATCTTCCTCATCTATTTTCACCCACTTGTTTTCCACTACAATATACTGCATATGAAAATAATCAGCAGGGCTCAAACTATCAATTGCCAGGTTATTTTTTTTTATCTGTATGTGGCAGGTAATAGGGTAATCATCAGGTAGTATTTCTGTTATTTTTTTGGCTCTGAAATACACCTCGAACGTCATTATCATCGAGAAATACATAGTATTTTGTCCATAGCCTAATGTCATTTAATGATACTTCTGCTTTCTACAGTTGTGACTGACATTTTGGTAGTCACATGTCTGCAAAAGGTCGATATCCCAAGCTAACCTTGGAATTAGCGTCTTTGTGCAATAAAGCTGAAATTAGCTATAAAAAAAAGAAGTTGTTAACATCATTAATTTAAGTTTGCATAAATTGTTTCATGTACCTTTACAACCCAGGGAAATAATTTTTTGCATATCCCAATGAGGAAGCTAGCGTGAGAGCACAGGGTCAACTAGGATACAGTGCCCCTGGAGCAGAAAGGGTTGAATGCCTTGCTTGAGGGCTCACCAGTGCCGCTAGTTGGTACTGTGGTACCCAACCTTCCAATCAGCAACCCAGAGCCTTGACCATTTGATCCTCCGCTGTCCCTGTGTGTGATATGAAACAAGATAACATGAGCATTAGCTTCTTTCTAGCATGTGTTCGAGCATTCATTCAGGTTGTGATGAATACCGCCCCACATCATTTTTATTATGTTCAAAGGGATAACTTGCCTGCTTCTCCCGAATTGCCTTAGAATGCCACAGAACATTGTACTTACAGTTACATTCCAATAATTGACTACAATGTCTGTTATGATATTGTCAGTTATGTTGTTTGAGTTGTATAGCAACATAGACAGATTTAGAATTGGTTGTGTTGCTTTATCCTTGCTTTTCAGAAATATGTACAAAAAATATTCATCAAAACCTTTTTTTATTAGTGCTTTTAAATTCTACAGTCTAATTAATTAAGCAAAACTGAATCTTTAACATTGCTTCCAGGTTTCAAGCTTCAGGGCAGCTTATGGATATCGTAATACACATTGTGGATAATCCACTCCTTTTAAAACCATACTGCGATACCTTCAAGCTGTGTTTTATACGGAAATTCCAGTTTAAAGTGCTAATTCCGTGAAAGCCTCTGCAATTCCGTAAAAACAGTTTCTATTTACTCCTGGAAATATGGGTCCCTTTGGGTTTTTCAGATAACTGTGGTTTTCTAACTTCCTAAGGAAATCCCTTGGATTTTTATATTACCTAGAATCGTATATACTTAATCTTAAACGGTATATCCAGAAGGCTAGATTGAAGATCTTTTAAGTTGGTAGAAACATTTTTTTTCTCCCCTCTAAAGGTCAGTCAACTGAAATAGAAATTAAACTCAACTCATTGATGAAATCCAAAATTATGCATATGTTCCTTGCAAATAAATAAATATATAAATAGCATTGTCAGTCATAACAACAGCAACAACAATAATAATAAAGCATCTGTACATACAAATGTATATATATATTTTTTTAAATCATTAAAAAAAATCTATTTTTGCATCTGTAAACACATAGTAAATATCTAAGCAGAGATGTCACTAATCTTTTATTTGGGCAACAGTTGAATGACAGTAAAGAGAGAAGAAAAGAGTGTGAAAAGGAGAGAAAAATAAGCAGGAGAGAGAGAGAGAGAGAGAGAGAGATTCACTTGATCGGTTTCCATGATCTGGGTAACCATGGTGACCCGTTGCTTAGTGAAGTATGGTCGGGTGATTCAGGCTCACAGCTTGAGAGATGACAGCAAGACACAAACCATAATTCTCTCCAAACAAGGTCCAATAATTTGCTCTCGGAGTGGACTTGATGGGGAAACTGAAGGATCACTTGTTTGATTTCAGTCTTCTGTTCATTCATTATTCATTGCCATAATTTATTCATATATTAATCGAGCCCAAAGCCAAGACATGAGGCTCATGTTCAATATTTGACCCAGAGCACCAGAATCTCTAGCCCTAAGTGTGCTATGAAGAAGCTCTTCCCAACCTCCAGCAAACCTGTAGGTCATTCTCACTTTCTTCTTCTCGTGTTAAAATGTCAGCCTTTCTAACCTCTGCGTAGTGCAGTTCATACTGGCACCAAGGGGCACGTAAAACACCTGGTGACTTTTCAACATTGGCTCACAACAAAACAATTCTGAACAGAGAGAAATGTCAGCCTCTAAAGTTTGTGCCTTTATGTAGCTTTATTACACCCTAAAAAATGATGGGTTAAAAACAACCCAAACTGGGTTGTTTTTAACCCAGCTGCTGGGCAAATATTGGACCAACTACATGCTGGGTTAATTTAACCCAGCAAAATGGGTTATTTATTTAACCCAGCAAGATGGGTAAAATATTCAATCCAATTGCTAGGTCATATTTAACTATAATGCTGGGCTAATTCTACCTCACATTTTTATGTTTTACATGTCTATGGCTAAAGCAGTTTAAACAGTTACATTACTTAAGCTAGGCTTACACTGTCAGTTAAATGTGACCCAGTTCCCATTTTTTTGCTCTTATGTGACACATATCGGATATTTTCTATGTCCGTGTAAACAGGAAAAAAACGCATGCATTCCAAAATTTCGAGATCAGTTTCAGGCCTCCTTCATATGTGGAAATAAATCAGATATAAATCAGATATGTGCTAATGTGATTGTCGTGTAAACAGACAGATTGGATTTTCTGAGGCATTGTGTTCTGTACGTCATTAAAACCGTGACTTCTTCGTGGTTTAATGACGTAATCAGGCACACCGACGTGCTGCTCATCTCAAACAGATGCGCCAGTGTGCTGTATCCCCGACACGTCTCGCACCCAGACATTCCTCTGAATGGTTGAGGACACAATAAATGAAGTATGCGCGATGTTTCAGACGGTATGGCAAGTGTAAACACTTGAATCGGATATGAGTCATAGTTGAAAGAACGTGTAAACAGACGGTAAGAAAAATCAGATATAGGCAACAAATCAGATTTGGGCATCGAGACCTGCAGTCTAAACGGGGCTTTAGAGTTTTTTTTTTTTTTTTTGTAATAGACCAGTATATCAAAGTTTTGCAAACCATACATATATGCAATAAACAACACCCACTTAATTGTACAAATCATAGAAAAAATATTTATATTTATTTTACAAAAGTAACACGGTAACAGTTACATACAGTGAACAAATTCAGTCATAGGTGAGTGAAAGTGTGTATACAGACCTTATATTTCACGTTTACATTTCCTCTTAAATGTGTGAGGAGGAAGACCAAAAAACAGACATGAAGCTGACACAGCCACTGAATACACCAGTGAACTTCGGGGGAGGGGCGGTCTTGTCTGTGATGTTAGCTGTCACTAGCTAACCCAACTCCAACCCAGCAAGCTGGGTTAAACAAAAAAGTACCCAATTCCCTGTAAATAAATCAGAAAAATTACTCAACAGTGGCAACCCAGCGTTTGGGTAGTAAAAACAACCCAGCATTTTTTTATGTGTATCTTTATGTTGAAAGGATTGTGGTGTGGTGGTCATGAACTTTAACAGCATGCTTTAATTATGAAAGAAGCTCATTTTTTTTATCGAGGTTCAGAAGAAGGTCCAAGAGATGTAACAATACACTGTGGTCAGTATTGAATTAAAAATTCTGGTGTCACGATTTTGATTCGATTATGAAAAAAATGGGGGAAAAAAGCTTGAATATACTATTTATTTATTTCTAAATCATAATAAGTACAAAGAAATGTACCTAAATAAATCTAATAATTGTAATATTATAAACAAAATATATATAATGTACACAAAATATTATTTCTTTAAAATAAATAGTCATAAACTTAACCTTAAACATAAATAAACTTTCCCCAAAATTATGATTGAATAAACTAAGCCCCCCGCATTGACATGGCAAAAAATGCCTAGTTTCTGCAGCCACTTGTGTTTAAAAGCTGTTAAAGAGTTCTTTTTACAGTAGCTGTTATAATGTGGGCATTTACCCATATAAAGTAATAAAAAGGTGTTGGTTGTGGCAATCAGAGCATCAGACTTTTGCATGCTGCACCACAAGACAATGGAAGTCATTCATCAGCCTCATTCTGCATACAAGAGCTCACAGATGCCCTTGATATGCTTGTGTTGCTTTGGTTCACAAGGGAAAGAAAGTAATTTCATCCCTCTCACTATAAGTGCATAGTCTGTTTTTCTCTCATGGCTGGCACTGGCATTGCTGGGATTCAGACTTACAAGCTCCCAACCATAGGGCCAGAGGTGCGTAGAGTAGCCAAAAAATTTACTCAAGTAAGAGTAGCTGTACTTCAAAATAATATTATTCAAGTAAGAGTAAAAACTTATTCGGTGAAAAGACTACTCAAGTACTGAGTAACTTTCATTGTAATTAATTGCAAATTTTTTTATAGAAATTATGAAATTATAATAATTATACATAAAAAATCATAATAAAAAAACACAATCTATATGGATAGGGGAGGTATTTTAGCAAAACACTACCTGAAAAAAAAAATTCCTGGTATGTCGCCAGTTTGACTGTGGTCATGTGACTACATATGGTTATTGTTACTGCGGCTGATTGGTCAAACGGAGTCATGTGATTATTGCTGCTGTGTCTGATTGGTGAAACAGTCACATGGTAGATCCACCGGCTGCATGTGTAGAATAAATGGTTAGAAAAGTAACAAGTCGAGTGTAGCCGAATGTAGCGGAGTAAGAGTAGCGTTTCTTATTCACGAATTTACTCAAGTAAAAGTAATAAGGAGAAACCTTTCCATCTTGGTGGTATCCAAGCACTTTCCATCTTTATGGTTGTCCAAGCGAGGACAAGTGCAGGAGGGGATAATATACAGTAGAGAAATAACAATCATTTTTACGCTCGTAATAATGTTTTGTCATGCTGCGTGATCAGAAGTCCCGTTTTGCCTTGAATTCCCTTCGTAGATTTGTAAATCTGTGTTTTGTATCCTTTCAAAAATAGTGTGTGGCTGATGTTTTCACATTCATTATCTGAAACATCATTGTGCCTGTAATTGTTTCAGTCAGTGGTTTACTATCTGAAGCTATCGCCATTTGAGTGCCTATTATGAGGGTAGCCCATGCAAAGATGATTGCACATTGCAATTAGATGTGTTCACAAGCATTAATAATGGTCAGTGCCTGATTATCAACTCATTAGCAAAGCTCAATCTCATTATACATGTAATATCATCACTTGGTGTGTTTATTGGTTTATTGGGAAGCCCTAAAACCCACTGGGGAGGCATCAAGGCCTCGATCAAGCCTGGCGTTTATGAATTTATTAGGGTGGGCAATATCGAGAGCAGTGCTCCCTTCCTCTCTGTGTCTGGCCTAGCTTCCCTTCAAAAACCAAACGACCCATTTCATTCCTTTGAAACATTGACCTGCTTTAAAATATGTTCAGTCGAGAGAAAATTAATTAATTAAGTAATTAATTAGTTTATTTATGAGTTTATTTATTTATGTATTATTATTATTATTATTATTATTATTATTATTATTAAATAATAATTTAAAAATAAGTGTTTGCTTGAGCTGGCTATCGATTGTATTCTCTTTTTTTCCTCTCAGTGTCATTGCAGAGGGAATGCATTTAGCTTCATGCGTCCCAAAGCACTGGAGCATTGAGCGATGAGCATACTTATATAATAAATAATCAGGAAAGGGAGAATGCATTTAATGACGATAACTTCTTTTCCACTAGGGTTTTATATCACAAGAGTAAGCAACCTCATAACACCTGTCACACATTCATATTCCTGATATAATTTTAAAACAATACTTTCAGTCAGAGAAGTTGAATGTGCTGGAGCAAAAGAATGAAGGATAATTTCTACTGTGTCTGTTTGCCAGAGACAATGGGAATCCGCTGTGCTTAATTGACTTACATTACTCTTGTGTAAATACATACATTTTCTGTTAGTTTCCACTATAGCTACATAATAAATCATTTTGTATTGCAGCACTCTTGAATTCTGCTTGAGTCCTATAGTCCTTCTGTAGCATAAACAATGTACTTTATAGTATTAATATATTTTTGAAGATATGTTATTGCATCTGTAGTAACAGGGCATTTTCAGGGACTTGCAGGGCAGTCATAATATACGCCTGAAAATAAATGATTACAAAATATTTAGTTCCCTCTGAAGGTACCTTCTGAAAAACCTCACCTTTTTTCCTTTTGCTCCTTTCTTTGGCTTATTCAAGAGACAGAATAAAGAAACCTGGTGAGAAAGCTAGTGATTATAAATGCTATAACATTAACAATTACAAGAGCTAATATTTATCATTCAGTAACATCAAAATCTACACATAGGGTGTTTTTAATAAATTTGCTAATCACTGTGCACTGTAAGCCCTAATGCTCAAAGTAATTAAACATATTGAGTACTTTTAACTTAAATAATTACAATTAGTTCAAGTTAATCGACCTTGATGAGTATTTAGAACTTTTTGGTATTTATGAGTTTGTAGAAATTATACTTTTTAAATTAGATGATAAAATTCGATATTTTAAGTAACTGTAAGTACTTAAGTAACAGTAACTGTTACCTTAAAGTTCCACCAACTTAAAATCTTTCAGACTAGTGATTTTGTGTCTGACATCATCAGGGCAATAGGGCACTGGTGGCTCAGTGGTACAGTAGGTGTTTCGCCTGCCATGCGAAGGCCCAGGTTTGATTCCCAACAACTGGATGAAGCTCCTGTTCCAAGCCCAGATAAAATGGGAGGGTTGCATTAGGAAGGGCATCTGGCGTAAAACCTGTGCCAAGTTTGTGTGCGGACCGGATTGTCTGCTGTGGCGACCCATTGCCGGGAGCAGCGAAAGACCAACAACAATTTATTTGATTTGCAACAACTAAAAAGAAAAAGATAATTGCTGTTAAATAGTATGAATTAGGCTACTCAATAATGCAAGTAAAGAACAATTAATAAGAATGAGTACAACAAACTCAAAAACTGCTAGTTCTGTTTACTTAAAATTGGAAACTTTACATTACTTAAAAAAAATTTATGTAACTGATTACGTCGATATTTTTGAGTTTTGCCAACTTTTTCGGCTTTACAGAGTAGTATAAACAGAATACCCTGACACCCACCCTACTCATTCCCAAACAGGGCAGTTATAGGAAAATATAACCATCGTATTACACGTGTCACACAGTACCGCCAGGACTTTTTGGTTCACGTTGGTATTTGTTTTTAGTTGTCTTTAATTAAAAAAAAAAAAAAAAAGCAAACCTGTATGTTCACCTTCTTACAGCTCCATGACATGGCAGTCATGGAGCTGAAAACTAAAGCTATAGTCCAAAATGCTTGTTCCCAATCCCACTGCCTACAGCACTACACACATCAGCTGCTGTGTGAACCGTTTAACATTTTTTTAACTCAGTGGATTAATCACTTTGCAAATCTTTCAGACTTTGGAAGAGCATAAGCACTGCCAAGGGGAATAATGATAATTATTTAAAGCCACTGCAGTTAAAAAGGCCGGCACGATGGCATAATGCTTAGCATGGTGGCCTTGGGTCGAGGGTTCGGGGTCGAGGGTACAGTACGTGGTCGAGGGTACGGCGTCAGGGTGTGCGTGGAGTTTGCGTGCTCTCTGTGTGTTTGGTGGGTTTCCTCCGGGTACTCTGTTTTCCTCCCACAGACATGCAGATTAGGTTTTATATGTGTATATTTTCTTTTAGTAATATGAAGATAAAACCTCACATCTCATAGCCAAAACATCAACAACACACTGACTTTTTCCTGAGTGCTCCAATATGTTAGACACTTTGTTTCATTAATTTTATACCCATGGTCTGTATCCATGCACTTAACTGTCTTAAGTGCCTAGTTAGACATGCATTATAATATGACATTAGCAATCTCTTGTTTGCCCTGGCTATGTATGGGAGTGGACAGTGCATTACTTGGTTATTACTTGGCTAGTCAATTTATAATTTGTTTAGCGCTGAGATGAGACTTTGGGTTGCATTGGAACTATTTAAGAAATCACTGTGCCTTCCTTTTTTCAGTTTTTTTAATCCAATTACATTAGGTTGCAATCTGCTGCTGTTGAACAAAATGACATGCTACACCCATGCTACAAAAGCCACTTACATCCTCAGACATGATTAGCAGGTAAAGCCATTTTACACAAAGATAGATGCGCCAATAGACATAAAATGTTGCAATTAAAGGCTTTTTGAGAACAATAATTTTTCTATTCCCATGCATGGGAATAACTCTTATTACTAACATTATGATAAGATTGATTGTAGCACAGGTATATTTGGTAAAAGATTAATGAAGATTATACAGTATGACTATAATCAGGAACTCTAAAAATGATAGCACTGAGAAAAAACACATTTACAGTTGTTTGTTTTAATTCGAAATCCTATAAAAATGTTGATGCATGCCCTCATACTGTATACTAAAGTGTGTGTATGCACTCTATTTTTATAGTGTAATGTCATATTTCTATTCGTCAGTCAGCTTGTCCTTCTCCATTTACAGTAGTTATTTATTTATACTTTGATCCCTCAGGATGCTTATGTTTTTTTCATAATCCTCAATCCCTCCTCATAATAACTGTGCCATCATTAACTACTGCTGTTCATTTTTGCCATAAGCATTATGCTTTCTGTCGATCACAGGGCTAAAAAGATAACGCTTGCTAAAATGACAATTGGTGTTATGATTGAGATCGAATGGGTAGCACCATTTAAATGGGTCGATAGAAAAAGCCAGTTAATGTGCAAGTGTATTGTAGCTAAACACCTCATCATAACAGCTTTTTCAAATTACAAATGGTCCTCATTGTGCAGGAGGATTTGTATAACTAACATTTTCTTATACCTTTCCTTTAAAGTGAATGATAAACAACCAAAGCAAGTCTATAACACATTTCCTATGCCAGTTGTTGAAGTGATTCAAAGGTTGTCCTGGCAACCAAGTTTTTCACTTTCATCCATGGTCACAAGGCACAATAGCGCTTGTCAAAGCATCAAATAGAAATCTTTGCTTAAATGTTTACTGTCATGATATCAAAGCAGAATGTAAGATGTGATTTTTCAAAGGACTTGTCATTGAGTAGTTTTGAGTGAAAAGGGTACTTTACATCTGCTCTTCTGCTTCCTGAAAAAAAAAACGAAGAAGAAAAAAGGCCAGAATAACAGTGTATTGTAGAAGCAGCTCCTAAAAGGGAAACGTTTTGGCTCGGTCAGATTGATAATGTGACCGGAACCACACCGAGGATATATTTTATTTCTTGCAAAGGATTGAAGACAAAACTCCACAAACGCATGCGTAAAGTGGAAACGGCTTCATTAGAATCCTGGCTGAACACCATCAAGGAAGATACCCAGCATGTGGTGATGTTTTTAGGTCAGAGTCTTCAGGCAAAGGATTTGCAATCCAGTACACTTACGTATGATGCATTTAAATTATTCCCGCATGCTTCCCTTATAATAGATATAAACACTGTGGAATTTAAGCTGGCATTCTGCACTTTAGTCCCATAGCCATTTTCAGTCCACTATGTTAGAGTACAGAACAACAAGAGCAAATATTGGCACTGTTTAGTTACTTAAGGTCTGCACTGTATAGAAGTGTAAACAGTTCAGTGGTCCCTGCGTAGCTCTTTTAGCAAGCAGACTTTTCCCACACCAAAGTCAGCACATGTTATTCAAGGCTCTTCTCACTGTATTTTAGTTTGAAAAAGAAGATCTCTCCAGCCTGATAGCAATTTTCCAGGCATTACATTCAAAATATATTGAATATTCTGGTTATAACCACGTTACGACCACAGAATGTGAGGAAACAAGAAAACATACTGGTCAGAAAAAAGAAAGTTATCAGTTCAACCTTGGATAAATAAAATATTGATAAAGTCAGTAAAGCAACCACTTCAAAAATGAATGTGTTCACTTTTAAAGGCAGAAGCAGCAGCATCATGAGACAATGAATTTTAGTTTGGCGGGAAAACATTAACAACCACATAAGCTCAAACATGAAGGCAAGAGGCGATCACGCTTGACTTACGCCATAGGCTACTTTCTATCGATTTTCTATTTTAGAGCAATACTGTAATATGGAGTTGAATGTCGGCAACGTGCAGCCATCCATCATACAGTCTAGAAGTTTATTTTGAGTGGTGTTAGACGTACCGTTGTTCAATTCAGCGTGTTTGTTTCCTGTCACAGTGTTTGAGCCGCTCGCAGAAAAGGTAATATCATTTCAGCAAAATTTCCAGTTCAACTATATCTTAAAATACACACAAACTAGTCCAAAAAGTTAAGAGAGACACATTTTCTCAGGCTTTGCACAGAAAACAAGGACACTGTGCTGCACAAACATGTCTGATGTACAGACATAATCCTCCCCAATCTTTGCAGTAAATCTTACAATAAAAATGGCTCTGTACATCATAGGCACCCTGTTTGCACTTAGCTTTCACCTTTGTTTGCAAAACCTCTGTAGATTTATTTCTGATTATTTGCTATAAAATAACACCGTGTTGACACTCCTGTGTTCTTCTTCTCCCCAATTAAAATGTTCACAGAGCGCGATTCCTGCCCCAGGATTCCTTTATTACTAATTTCTCATTAGTAATGTAATACCTTTATGGAAAATGGGGACGTTACCATGACAAAAACAAGAAAGGCAACTAAATAAAAAGGAACATGTGCTTTTATCAAACAACATTTTTTTTTTCTTCACTTTATGGATGTAATTAGTATGTCAGTTGGATAAAGAAAATGTTTGAAGTTGTTAATAAAGACTTTATGAAGATTAATATTTATTGAAAAGTTGACATTGCCTAGCCAAAAAAAGCACTTTGGATTTAAATGAACTAAAACTTAAGAGCCTTTGATTGGGTAATTGTTGCAGTGATTAATATGTTTCAGCTTGCAACAATTATTTCAACCCTAGCTGATGCAATGAGTAGCTTTTCATTTCTTAAACAACCATGTCTGAAGTCCTGTAGTCATGGAAAATATGTTACTGTTTGTCAAAAATGTCAAATTATTGGCCTGCATCAAGCAAAGAAACCAATTATGAACATTGCTGAAATGAATGGAATTGGGTTAAGAACTGGAAGCATAGTGCTGTACTGTCAACTTTACCTGGAATTAAAATGATGAGTAACCATGATCAGAAATCACTTAAACTCTTGGGGAAGTTGCAGCAATACAAAAAAAAAACAACAACAAAAAACGATAGCTACAGATTGGGATTTGGGAAGATTGGGGTTAGGAGGGTAAAGGAGGTTGGGGTTTAGGGAGTTTGGGGTTAGGATAAGAGAGGTTGGGGATTGGATTAGGCAGTCGGATGAGGGATGGGAGTAAGGATTTGGGGTTGTGGTTAAGTTTCAGGATTTAACATAGGGTGTGGGAACAGGTTAAGGTTGGGAATAAGGGTGTGCCTCAGAAAAAGATTTTAAAGGGGTTAAATTGAAATAAATTTAAAGGTAACATTTCTCCAAAACAGAAAGCATGCCAATAAGAAGAAAAAAAAGTGGGGAGTCCTTTTCAGTCCTCGTCTGTTTTATTAAGTTTTTAAGAAAACATAGACAATACAAGGTTCAATTTCATCTATCCCATGAAAAAAAGGGGCGGGGTCTAATATAATTACATTATAATTAAATATAATTTTGTATGCAATAAAAACAAATATAACTATAAATATAAATAACATGTAAACATATTTAATTAAAACCAAGGAAAAAATCATAATAAAAACAATATAAAAAAAATGAAGAGCATTTCCACTGTACAAGCCTCTGGAAGCAGTGTTATGATCATGGGTTGCATCAATTGGTCAAATCTAGGCTCTAGTACTGAATGTCCAGGTTATCCCATCAATAGATCTTTTTTTCTTTGATGCCACAGGCATATTCCAAGAATCCTAGAGCACAAATTGTAAGTGTGGTTGTAGAAGAATGAGCAATCATTTTTACCATGAATTAGCCCTAACAGACATGACCTCAACCCCATTTAAAATCTTTGGAGAGTGTTGGAGGAAATTTGACTGAATGGTTCAGCTCTCCCATCATCAAAACAAGAAATATTAAAGTGTGTGACTTTTTTATTTTTTATCTAAGCAGTCTATGTTTAGGCTCTGCTTCTGTGAACAAGCCGCCACTGGCCAGACGGCATGTGCATGCAACAAAATGCTTAAAGGCTACAGAATATATGGATAAATTGTGGTTTTCCTCTCTGAGAAAGCTAAAATTTATGCTAAAAAAGCTAAAAAAAAAAAAAGTCTTGAATTGTACAGATGGAGTGTTCCTTTAAGAAAAGCTTTAAACTAGAGTCGACACAGAAACATGAATCTTCTAAAGAACCCTTAAGGAACTCTTTTTAAAATAATTGTAATTAATATAAGTGTGTTTGTTAAATTATGTTAGTCCAGTCCGTTTACTGGCTGTAAAGGTAAATGTCCAAGGATAATATGCTGCATGCTGCATAAAATTGGGCTTCATGAAATCTTCCCTTAATCACACAGTCATATTGCTCTCCCCTCTATTTCACTTCAGCCCAAAATTACAGAAATGAGTAATTTGGTTAGATAAGCATAATTACCCTGCTATATCACACCACCCCCAAGGCCATGGTATTATGAGAGAAGGACTAACAACTTACATCCACTGTTCCACATTTAAAATGTGTGTGAGAATAAGAGAAAGAGGGAAAGAAGGGAGTGAGGTTTGTTGTGTGTTGACATTCGCCCTAGTTATGCGTTACTGAAGGTGAAACGGTCTTAAATAGAGTTGCATGATATTCAAAGTTCAGTACATTCTCAGTATTTGAATGTAGTAAATCATTTGATTACATAACAAGCCATACTTTTAATGCCAGCTTTAAACTGACCAACACTAATTTGACATGGCGTTGTACCTATAGGCGAGTGAAATAGTGCATGTTAATTGGATTCAGGTGAGCGAGACACATGTATTGCCTCAAGCATCAAGTACACAAATAAATGAAACAAGTTTCAGACGCTCAACGTGTGGTAAAGACAAGCTTGCAGGGTGACATTCTATCATGTTTTTTTTTTTTCATTTTCTATGTGATATATGTATTTTTTAATTTTGTTTGATCTTTCCACATAGGAACCTCAGAGTGTATCAAAGTAAAAGAGCGATTACAAAAGACATCAAATGTGTATATATATATATGGGTGTGTGTGTGTGTGTGTGTGTGTGTGTGTGTGTGTGTGTGTGTGTGTATATATATATATATATATATAAGAGAGAGAGAGAGAGAGAGAGAGAGAGGTGGACAAAATTGTTGGTAGAAAGATTATTAGCTACAGTACACCTACAATAACAATGTGGACAAAGATTACATTGGACTTAAGCAGTGATGACTGAAATGTACTCCCTTGTAACCCATGCTTTATTTGTATATATACACACACACGTGGACAAAATTGTTGGTACCCTTCAGTCAATGAAAGAAAAACTCACAATGGTCACATAAATAACTTTAATCTGACAAAAGTAATAATTTTTAAAAATTCAATGAATGTTAACCAATGAAAGTCAGACATTGCTTTTCAACCATGCTTCAACAGAATTATTTTAAAAAATAAACTCATGGAACAGGTCTGGACAAAAATGATGGTACCCCTAGAAAATACTGAAAATAATGTGACCAAAGGGACATGTTAATTCAAGGTGTGTCCACTAATTAGCATCACAGGTGTCTACAATCTTGTAATCAGTCAGTGGGCCTATATATAGGACTCCAGGTAGTCACTGTGTTGTTTGGTGACATGGTATGTACCACACTCAACATGGACCAGAGGAAGCGAAGGAAAGAGTTGTCTCAGGAGATTCGAAAGAAAATTATAGACAAGCATGTTAAAGGTAAAGGCTATAAGACCATTTCCAAGCAGCTAGATGTTCCTGTGACTACAGTTGCACATATTATTCAGAAATTTAAGATCCATGGGACTGTAGCCAACCTCCCTGGACGTGGCCGCACGAGGAAAATTCATGACAAATCAAAGAGACGGATAATCCCAATGGTAACAAAAGAGCCCAGAAAGACTTCTAAAGAGATCCAAGGTGAACTTCATGCTCAAGGAACATCAGTGTCAGATCGCACCATCCGTCGTTGTTTCAGCCAAAGTGGACTACATGGGAGACGACCAAGGAGGACACCATTGTTGAAAACAAATCATAAAAAAGCCAGACTGGAATATGCCAAACTACATGTTGACAAGCCACAAAGCTTCTGGGAGAATGTCCTATGGACAGATGAGACAAAAATGGAACTTTTTGCCAAGGCACATCAGCTCTATGTTCACAGACGGAAAAATGAAGCATATGAAGAAAAGAACACTGTCCCTACTGTGAAACATGGAGGAGGCTCTGTTATGTTCTGGGGCTGCTTTGCTGCATCTGGCACAGGGTGTCTTGAATCTGTGCAGGGTACAATGAAATCTCGAGACTATCAAGGGATTCTAGAGAGAAATGTGCTGGCCAGTGTCAGAAAGCTGGGTCTTAGTCGCAGGTCATGGGTCTTGCAACAGGACAATGACCCAAAACACACAGCTAAAAAACCCCAAGAATGGCTAAGAGGAAGACATTGGACTATTCTAAAGTGACCTTCTATGAGCCCTGACCTCAATCCTATTGAGCATCTTTGGAAGGAGCTGAAACATGCTGTCTGGAAAAAGGCACCCTTCAAACCGGAAACAACTGGAGCAGCTTGCTCATGAGGAGTGGGCCAAAATACCTGCAGAGAGGTGCAGAAGTCTCATTGACAGTTACAGGAATCGTTTAATTGCAGTGATTGCCTCAAAAGGTTGTGCAACAAACTATTAAGTTAGGTGTACCATAATTTTTGTCCATGAGTTCTTTTTTTTAAATAATTCCGTTGAAGCGTGGTTGAAGAGCAATGTCTGACTTTCATTGGTTAACATTAATAGAATTCTTATTTATTATTACTTTTGTCAGATTAAAGTTATTTCTGTGACCATTGTGAGTTTTTCTTTCATTGACTGAAGGGTACCAACAATTTTGTCCACATGTGTGTGTGTATATACAAATAAAGCATGGGTTACAAGTTAAGTCCAATGTAATCTTTGTCCACATTGTTACTGTAGGTGTACTGTAGCTAACAATCTTTCTTTGGGTAAAGGTGGGAAAGATTTTTCCATAAAGAAGTTATGATTAATGTACAGCAAGGATACTGTAAATGCATAAGACTAAGCATAAACAATGTACAGTAGATATGAGTTCCATGGATGTGAAGTAATTGGGTTATCCCATGGGTCCCCATAGGTTTTCATGACTAAGACTAAGTCTAAGATATAAAAATAATGATGTCCTAAGGAGATTGAAAGTGCCTTCATCTTTTCAAGCAGGATAGGGAGAGTTGTCCACTAAACAGGAGTTGTTGGTTCTTCTATTATGGTGTGGAATAGTATGTATAACACTCTCAATTATGTTATCATCTTACCACTATGTAGATTAAAGTAGGCCGGCATGGTTTAGTACTCCGTACCACTAAAAGATTCAGTGGCAGTCGACATTACTGAAAAGAGGGGAGTACAGCTGCATCACAAAACCCACATGTAAAACCAATCATAGTAGAACTTTAAGCAAGACACTTTGTCTCTTTATTAACTGCTTCTAAATCGTTCCAGTTTGCCTATGCACCATCCGCGTTGTGTTTAAATCTTTTATTAATGGGGTTCAACAAGGGGTTGTACACCCTACATACTGCACTAGCCTTACATTTCACCGTTACAATTGAACTCAACTGTGTTTAGCTGAGGCTGTTTTAAAGTAGCGTAAGTGGAGCCATATAGAGAAACTTAGGAGATTTACTGGACTCTCAACCACCTCTGTTTTCTTCTCTGTGCCTTTTGGCTACATAGTACCAGCAAGAATTTAAAACTACTTTGCCCTCAGGTATTAGTTTTGTTGGCACTTTTGGGGAGCACAGGCAAAGATAAAGAACAAAAAAAGAAACTGATTTTTATACCCAAAAAGAGTACTAAGCTTAGTCTTGTGCAATTGGGGATTGAAGGTCATTGTATTGATCTAGCCAGAGCAGTTATGGACAAAAAGTTTGATTTATGTTAGTTAATCTCTTCATTAGAGAGGGATCTGGAATCATCAAATAGTTGAAGATCCTCATTCAATATTGAAGTCAACCTGGGGCTGGTAGAGATCATCTGCAAATAGGAAAATGCGATGCTTTTTGCCATGCAAAGTTACAGTCTTTTTGATCCTAAACAATTTTTACCATAAATAACCCTTTTCAAGTCTCTCCAAGTATTGAAGGAGCTTTAAGTTTAAAAAAAAAAAAAGAAGAAAGAAAGTAAGAAAATGAATATAGGAAAGAATCAACAAAACATGTGCTGGAACATTCAGAGTGTCTACATACTGTACAGTAGGTTATCAGCTGCAGAATACCATTTCATAATGGTCAGGTCAGGTCTCAGTGGATTAGTTTGTTCAATACTAATTCAATACATGTAGACAGAACTTTGTTATATACTTTTAGAGCCCTGCATATTAGAGAATTATGACAAATAATTGTTGTATTCCAATGGGTAATGTTTCTGCTTGCCGATAAAAAATGCAGCAAATGAATACAAAGTCTGGTATACCAACAGAGTTGCGAATGCAATCACAAGAAAACAGCCACCACAGGCAACTTTGCAAGAGATTTAGATGAAAGAATCATAAAGTCCTTACATGTAGTCACTCATGAAGCTTGAAGTTTGTTCTTTACGGTGACTAATGCATCATCGATAGTTGCATTCTGAAGGATTGTGATTACATATTAAATAGACATTTATGTTAAACGCACATGCCCTGATTTACCGCAATAAGAAATTGCACTCCATTGCTCCGTGTATTTTGCCCATTTTGATGAATAAGTTTTTTTGGTAGCATTTTTACCATTGTATTGTGCGATTTAATTGAATTTGGTTATTTTGATAAAATCTTAATACTACATGCAGTGTTGATTATTTTCACAAAATCTTGCTATTGTGTTGACCAGCTTGTAATTTGTGTTGCTTATTCTGTTTATTACAAATGCTGTTTATATTTTGCATTGCAAATTATACGCTTTCAGTATTGCATTTGTCTAATCAGATACTTGGATATAAATTTTTATATTCCAAAGTAGTAGAATGGTCTATTCAGTTTTCTGGATAAACAAGAATGCTTGGATTTTTACCACAGGTCGTAGATTTATCAGTGAGGGAGAGTATGTTGAGATGACTGCGATCACCAAAGAACAGTCCGGATCATACGAGTGCATCTCTTCAAACGACATCTCACCTGCGGATGTGAGGACGGTGCAAGTAACAGTAAACTGTAAGTCAACAGTTAGCCCCATTGATATAAAAGAAATGTCTATACATGAAATTACACTGACAGCGTCATTTATGATCATCATTAGTCTAGTGCATTCACCCCACAGATCCTCCAGTAATTTCACAAGCTCGCAGCACAGGGACTGCCGTTGGACAGAGAGGAGTGCTGCAGTGTGAAGCGTCAGCTGTTCCTCTCGCCGACTTTCAGTGGTATAAGGAAGAGCGTCGGTACGTTTTTCTATTTTAAAATGACAGTTTTGCAACACAAAGTTTCTAGCACTTGACAGCTAACAGCTAACAAGGACACACAGAATCATAATACAAAGCTGCACCTTTGGGGATCCATTGATGTTCTAGAACAAGGCCATGGAGATTTGGGTTTAACCTTTAGGGAATTGAGCTGAACACTTGTTTTATTCTGGCTTTAGCAGGAGTGTAACAAAAGAGTTATTTCCAATTACAAAATTACACATGAATGGAAAATGGAAAGTGGCCTGGATTGTACGAAACCTGAAAAGGATGTTAGGACACTGAGAACCAACATTTATCATAATATTACTGTATGTATAAGAGTCTTGGCACTGCACAGGCTTGGCACTGTGGTTTACACAGTGTAAACCACAATAGATTTGCAATGAAGCATTCAAGCTGAAGGTGAAATGTAGACTTTCAGCTTTAATTCTAGGGTTCACCAAATCTTTTGTTAACCCTTTCTGTTTTTACAGGTTCGAACATAATCAGATAAGTGACTGATAAGCAGGTTCATGGTATTTTTATTTATTTATTTCATGACACATATGAAAAGTAAAAGGTCTGGGTTTGATATTATTTATTGTATTTGCATTTGGTGACGGTTCATGGAAAACCAACTTTAGGAGTTGCAAAATCAACAGTTTGGTACATTAGGGGAAAAAGAAGGAATGCAACAGAGCTCAAAGCTCTCAGCAATAAAAAAGACCTGAAAGACTAGGAAAGACCATTAAATAGATGAATCCAGCTAAGTCAAGAACAGTCTAGTGGAGATACACTTTCATTAATGTAAAGTAAGACAGCTTACCTCAAGAGGCAAACCTCTTCTCACAGACAGAAAGCAGAGATTTGATTTTACAAAAACACATCTAAAAAAAAAAGCCTGCCTACTTCAGAACAAGGTTCTTTGGACAGATAAAACCAAAATCCATCTTTAAAACATAAAGCATACCCAGTATCAGAACAGGATTAAACCAAAATGAACAGAAGAATGAGATTACAAGAGTATATAGAGGAAAAGGAAGGGTACATGATCGAATACCACATCATCCTACAAACATGCAAAACTAATCAAGTCAATGCTGCCAGGAAACACGAAATTGATGGCAAGATGTTTTATTGTAAAGATGACCAATTATACAAAACATGAAAGCAATCCAAGCTGGACTTGGACAAGATGGCAAAGAATGTTCTTAAATGGTACTTAAACTTAACTTCAACCCTATAGAGAATGCTTTGTACTTACTGAAGATAACACTGAAGGTAGAAACAAATAAACAAACAGCATCTAAAGGCGGCTGGGCAAAGCATCTGAAGGGACAGAAAACTCAACATTTGGTGATGTTCATGAGTTCCAACCTGTCTCAAATCAAGCATTGAATATAAGAATTAAAAATAATCCTTATGTTAATAATTGTTAGTTTCTCCAATTACACGAACCTGTAAAAAATATGTAAAAACATCATCCGAAAATATTTTGTGCAATATTTCGTTAAACTTCTTGACGTAAAGTGGAAAGTTTGCACTTTGATCCCACCTCGATTGCTTCATTTCAAATCAATTTTAGGAATGTACAGAAAAAAATTATATTTCACTGTTTAAATACTTATGGACCTGCCTATATATACTGTACATTACAGTTAATTAGTAACTCTTAAATCAGCCAATAATGTGTCAGGAAAGTCAGGAGAAAATAAAGATTGAAAACGTTGTGTACAATTTTGTGTAAAATTTGTTTTTAATGCTCCCATGAATTAGCATAGGTCATAGTCTGTTAATACTTCAGGTAAAATGAATCTTACATAATAGATTTTTTTTTTTATCTCAGATTCCCTCTGTCTATCTGTTTGAAAGAAAAGCACCAGTTCAGCTTCTATGTAAATGAGCTTCTGCTACACCATGTCCATTAGCGCTGAGCCAGACCCCACTACTGCCAAACCACACCAAACCATGCTCCTTCGCCGAAGCAGATATGACCTCAGTGTTCGGTTTCCTCGGTGCTGCTTTTGTTACCATGGCAACAAGGTCTCATGCCCTTTGTAGCGTTTTAAAACAAACGTAATGTTTAAACTTACATATTATTAAAAAAGAAAAAAAATGGAGGATGTCAATTAGTTAATTAACACTCGTGGTTTGCCACTAATGCTAACTATTAACAGCTAACCCCCTATAATTAAGCTCTTAAAGACAGGCCATTAGACAACTCCACATATTAACTTTTACATTTCTAATTTTTTTAAAATTATTATTTACTTATTTGTTTATTTTGTGCTTGGGAGAAAACCATTAGCGAGAGCGGTTTTGTATGGAGTAGCTATAAGCAGCCTAGCAAAACTGCTCGCTGTGTTTATACTCTACACCCTGCCGACATACCCTGCTTTCTCTCAGGTCCAGGGTTCCATATTAGCCTTGGCCTTGGCGGATTTTTCTAGCTAGACAATATTAGACACTATTAATAGCAAGAAATAGTCATGGAAAAATACAGATTCTCTGGTGTATCCTGACCACATACTAACCTTAGAGTAACTTTAAAAAATTGCATCATTCACAGCATGAGGATATAGTCGAGTCACCAGCTTTAAAAATGTCCATGTTTTAGAAAGCAGTCTGTGGTAAAATGTCACATACAACTCTAAAGATAACTGAACATTTCCACTGGAATCAAGGCTCATTTATATCTTCACTCCACTTTATATTAAAAAGAGAGTTTTTTGTTTCTTTGTATGCTTTTGTTTGTTTGTTTGTTTAATAAATGGCACCAACCAAGTATATTTAGCTATTTTTATGACTCTACATGTCTGATAAATTTTGTTATAGTCAAATACAAAATGGTTACTCCTGGAGCCCTGAGCTAGAGAAATGTCTTTTAAAAAATGACCGTCCTTTTCTCCTGTAAACATCATAAAGCCAAGTGGATCCAAAGTATTTTTAAAAAGAGCATAATGCAGATATTTAAAGTAGAGAAAATGGACAGGATGTGGGTTTCTCATGTATGTAAATGACATTACAAATATGCAAACCTTTAAAAATGGAAACAACCAAATAAATATTATTATATTTTTTTGATCATGCAAACCATAAAACATGTGATCATGTGTATCTGTGCTACTTCTTTGCCAATATGACAATATGAGTTTTACATATTTTGCTCAGTCATGTTTGTAAGTAAAAAAAACTATTTAGATCTAACTGGGAAAAGCATATTTCGATATATTTGTCAATGTTAAATTGAGAGCTCATTATGGGCAATGTACTGACAAAAAACAAATCTTCAGTTTGCTGCTAGATATGCTGTGCCAATTTCAGACCCAAACCAAAGAATTGACACCATTACCCTGCCCTTATTCATTGCAGCCTTTTCAACGGACTCAATGGAGTCAAAATCGAAAACAAAGGTAAACAGTCGATGTTGATAGTTTTCAACGTGTCTGAAGAGGACTATGGAAACTACACCTGTGTGGCAATGAACACACTGGGAATCACAAATGCAAGCATAATCCTGTACGGTAAGGAGACATTTATTCAATTAATTTAGCTCTTACAATTGTTTGGTTTTACTAAGTCAAATTGAATTACCATTTAAACTAAATGTTTGTCCTAAGCCCATTCATTCTAATGTCATTTAAACTAGTGCCATTTCAGACATGTGAGAAAAGTTACAACTGCTAAGAATATCATTTGACCTTAATTTGAAATGAATGCATTTCAATGATATAATTGCATTTAATTAAATTGCACATTTTGATGAATTACACATTTATGATACTGTAACATTTAGTTGTGAATACTTTACTATTTATTTAACAAGTTATCGCAGAGCTTTTAGGTCCTCCAGAATGTTTCTTTTAGTGCACCAACTGAAATTCCCTTCAGATAATACATTTTTTAATACTTCACACTACATTTATTTCACTCCTCCACCAAATGCGCCCTTTCAATCTTTATGTAAATGAGCTACTGCGGCACCATGCTGCACCAGAGCACAGCAAAGCTGACCAACAAGCCAGGGAGAGTACTGTATCTCCTTATATTTACATTTACATTTACGTTTTTTGGCAGACGCCCTTATCCAGAGTGACTTACATTTTATCTCATTATACATCTGTGCAGTTGAGGGTTAAAGGCCCTGCTTAATGGCCCAGCAGTGGCAATTTGTACCCCTTTTCCACTGAGCTAGTTCAGAGCCGGTGCCCAATTTTGAACCAGTTCTTTGTTTTCTGACACTCCCAGCAAACAGCCCTCAGACAGAAAAACTGGTTCCATGGCAGCGCCAACACTTTGCTGGGCTAGAACAAAAAAAACACTTACGTCAGGGGCTGGGGGAGGAATTATCACAACCAACTAGTTTGTAAGCTAGTTTCTTTAAAAAATAAAAATAAAGGACTCAATATGGAATGGGCAGCTCAAATGCTTTCTACAAATGATAAAGCCAGGAGAATTACCTCTAAAGCTATGGTGAAGTTCGCCATTGTTGTGCTTGCTGCTAGCATTTAAAATATATTTTTTTTCTTGCCACAAGCATTGCCGCTATTGTTAATATTGGCACTAGAGCTAGCATGGCCAGAGAAGTAGAGACGTACATACTGTAGTAGAGACATATACTGTACGTTATGACGTGACTCTATAACCCATGGAAAAACAAAACCGGTTCTTGGAAGGTTCGGTATTGAACCGTCTCTGAACCAGACATGAACTTGCACTTGGTGTACTTTGGTGGTAAAGTGGCTTTACTGGTGCAGGGGTCTGAACCAGGGACCTTCCAGTCAGTAGTCCAAGACCCTAAACACTAAGTACCCCTGCCCTCTTACATGAGGTCTCATTAGGGTCATATCTATTTGGCATGTTTTCGTCCTGGCAAATACGGAAAGGGAAAATGTGCATAAAACATGAAATTTTTTTTGCATAAGAGTTTAATCCCTTTTAAGGTATTATAATGAAGTCAAATCAGATTTAACTTTCTGGCCTAATCATTTTGTTATATTTTCTACTTTGCTTAAAACTTTTTATCTGTTTTAAGTGGGAAGTAAATAACACATTACTGGGGGAAAAAAAAAAAAGAAAAACAGATAAAACTTTCAAACTCTTAATATTTTTCCTTACTTCAAGAAGAAAAAAAATATCAACCGTGACAGACATTAAGTAGGTTTATCTAAAATTAATGCAATGTGTTTCGCAATTCTGGCGCCGCTTTGCTGGTTAACACTGTATTTTCAGTATTCCTCTGAGAACTTAGTAGTTTTCTTAGTTGTCTGCTGCTGGAATATTGCTAGAGCAGTTATGAGGATGTTTAATATGGGAAAAAAAAGAACAATTTCAAATATAAAGGAAAGCAGTCAGGACTCGCTGTTATCTATGAAAAACAAAAGCAATATGTCATGTTAATGAGAAAAAAAGTAAAGACAGCAGTTATAAGACTTGCAGTTATAAGATGCACTTGCGTTCAGTTACATCAGACTCTCGGCTTAGCTCGTTAGTGATCTATGAGATGACAAGCACCATGGTATGGGCCACAGCATTAGCATGACAGTTAAATTTTAGAAGATGATTTGTTTGAGTATACAAATGACGATGTGAGAAAGCTGGCCAGACTAATGGACTATATCACTGCTGGATCACGTACTGAAGCATTTCACTTACAATACATTCCGCAGGTAGTTGAACTGCATTGCGGGTAACAAAGGTGATTGTTAAGCAAAGTGAAAATGGACTAATGTGTCAATGAGAGTTTCAATGGAGATGTGGCACCTACCTAATAGTCTTTCATTTTATTTTTGGAAGACTCTTTTATTACATATAACGAGACTTCATCTTTACTTTATTCTTCATTGTATTGTTTATATTCACAATGAAAGTGATTTTTGTGTGGACAAGTTTAACTGTGACATTCTTTAATTAATACAAAAATTAAGCTTAGTAGTTTCTTTTAAGGAAAACAGTATTTGCTGGGTATTGCGCGCGCGCACACACACACACACACACACACACACACACACACACACACACACACACACACACACACACACACACACACACACACACCTGAGCTGTTGCATTTCAGTCATATAGTCATATAGGGTTGGTGTAAGTGCACATAATGTGAGCCTCTCTCTCTCTCTCTCTCTCTCTCTCTCTTTCTCTTTCTCTCTGTCTCCAGGCCCAGGAGCGATACACGATGTGAACAGCGCGGTACTTTCTCCATCCAGCTCCGTCTGCCCACTGCTCACACTCATTCTCTTTTATCTCAAGTTTTGATGCTAGAGACACCAACAACTGCATCAGCTCCTCTCGACATAACACAAAGACAGACTCAAAGTCCCATCCTTACAAACAAACCATTACTATTGTTATTATTTGGTTTGAACTTTGTTTTGTCTCCAGGGTTTGGGCTAGAAATTAGATTTGGACTATGAGTCTGTCACATGAGAACATGAGACTGCACAGGATAGGGTTCTGTGACTAGCTGGTAAATATAGTGAGCTTTTCATTTTTTTATGTCAAAGATAAGCAAAAAGTCACTTGATCGTTAAAAAAATAATAATACATGGATGGTTTTGCTCGGTATTGAAATGTGTGAGTTGAGATGTCCGTGTCATGTCAGCTTTTCTTGTATCAAAAAAAAAAATAGAGTTCTTGCAATTTTTTTTCTTTTCTTAAAAAATCAACAAAAGTGCAAAAAATCATGTGATATTTGATTTCCTGTACCTGTACAGATGTATACAGTGAAATACTTACAGTTCATTTGAATATGAGTGAGGTCAGTCTGTGCGTAATATAGCTCACATTTCCTAAAAGAAAAAAAAAAAAACAGTCTGGTGTGTATTATAATGTTCATCCGTCACTGAAATGATGTTCCGATTTTGTAAAGAAGGACTGCTGCATTACCACACACATACACATACATACACACACACACACACACACACACACACACACTACACTAGGTAGTCACACAGTTCAGCACCTAGTCACCTGGTCTTTTTAGCACCTTATTTAGACACTCATTGCAGTAATATATACAGATGTAGGTTTAGGATGTAGGCAACACACTGGATTTGCAACACTGGATGCAAGATTTGTGCACATTTAGAGTAAAACTTGTTGCAAATGTTATCTACATGTGGAATGAGGGCCTAAATACCGCATGTGTAATCACACAAAAAAGTGTAATTATTAGTATACTTTCCCTGCAGTTCCTGTATAAATGGGAAATTTCCTGTTGATTGAAAATTTGGTTATATAGTTATAAATAGGGATGCACATATACAGTAAGTCACAAAAGTGAGTACACCCCTCACATCTCTGCAAATATTTAGTTATATCTTTTCATAGGACAACACTGCATAAAGGACTCTTTGACACAATGAAAAGTAGTGAGTGTAAAGTTTGTATAGCAGTGTAAATTTATTGTCCCCTCAAAATAACTAAAAATACAGCCGATAATGGCTGAACCCCTGGCAACAAAAGTGAGTACACCCCTAAGTGAAAATGTGAAATGTCAATATTTTGTGTGGCCACCATCCTTTTCCAGCACGGCTTGAATTCTTTTGGCCATGGAGTTCATCAGAGCTTCACAGGTTGCCACTGGAATCCTCTTCCACTTCTCCATCACAACATCACGGAGGTGGTGGACATTTGACACCTTGTGCTCCTCCACCTTCCTTTTCCCCACCTTTGCCCCAGAGGTGTTCTATCGGGTTTAGGTCTGGAGACATGCTTGGCCAGTCCATCACCTTTACCCTCAGCCTCTTTAGCAAGCCAGTGGTCATCTTGGAGGTGTGTTTGGGGTCATTATCATGCTGGAACGCTGCTCTGCTGCCCAGTTTCTGGCGGGAGGGGATCATGCTCTGCTTTAGTATGTCACAGTACATGTTGGAATTCATGTTTCCCTCAGTGACCTGTAGCTCCCCAATGCCAGCAGCACTCATGCAGCCCCAGATCATGACACTCCCACCACCATGTTTGATGGTAGGCAAGACACACTTGTCTTTGTACTCCTAACCTGATTGCCGCCACACACGCTTGACACCATCTGAACCAAATAGGTTTATCTTGGTCTCATCAGACCACAGGACATGGTTCCAGTAATCCTGGTCCTTAGTTTGCATGTCTGCAGCAAATTGTTTGCGAGCTTTCTTGTGCATCATCTTCAGAAGAGACTTCCTTCTAGGACGACAACCATGCAGAGTAATTTGATGCAGTGTGCGGCGTACGGTCTGAGCACTGACACCCTGACCTCCCATCCCTTCAATCTCTGCAGCAATGCTGGACGCACTCATCCGTCTGTTTTCCAAAGCCAATCTTTGGATCTGACGCTGAGAACGTGCACTCAGCTTTTTTGGCCGACCATGGCGAGTCCTGTTCTGAGAAGAACCTGTCCTCTTAAAGCGCTGGATGGTCTTGGCCACATTGCTGCAGCACAGTTGCAGAGTGTTTTCTATCTTCTTATAGCCTAGGCCATCTTTATGTAAAGCAACAATTCATTTTTTAAGGTCTTCTGAGAGTTGTTTGCCATGAGGTGCCATGATGATCTTTCAGTGGCCAGGTGGAGAGAGTGGAAGAGCTTTTATACCAAACTTAACTCACCTGCTACCTGGTGACACCCGAGACAGTGTAACACTAATGAGTCACATGACAAAGGGGAAGGAAAATGACTAATTGTGAGGGGTGTACTCACTTTTGTTGCCAGGGGTTCAGCTATTATTGGCTGTATTTTTAGTTATTTTGAGGGGACAATAAATTTACAGTACACTGCTATACAAACTTTACACTGACGACTTTTCATTGTGTCAAAGAGTCATTTATGCAGTGTTGTCCTATGAAAAGATATAACTAAATATTTGCAGAGATGTGAGGGGTGTACTCACTTTTGTGACATACTGTACGACTTTTTTTGTTTGTTTGTTTTCAGACAGAATAAGATTAAGCGGCCACTCGTCAGGACCGGTATACCAAAATGATGGGCATCGTGGAACATTTTATTTAACTCTGTTTACAATCACCATTCATTTTCAGTAAGAACAGCAGCACACCTGCGCACTTCTGCAGTTATCTAATCAGCCAATCATTTGGCAGCAGCACAATATGAAAAAATGTATGTCTAGTGTGTTTCAGTCAAGTCAAGTGTTTCAGTTTATGTTTCGTGGCCTGGTGGCCAGTGCCAGATGGGCTGGTTTGAGTATTTCCTGAAATTTTCACATACAACAATCTGTATTAGAAATTTTTATTTATTTATTTTTTAATCATCTATGTCTACAGGCTCAAACCTCTTGTATATGAACGAGATAAAAGAAGAATGACCAGACTGGGTATGGGTTACAACAGCAGAAGACCACTCACATCAGCCAACAACAAGAATCTGTGGCTATCTTGGGCACAAACTCATTGGAACTGGGGAGTTGAAATTGGAAAAAGACCTTTGTCCCCAAACACCCCCCCCCCTCTATTTTTTAATCTGTCCAGTCGTCCAGAGTGAGATTATATCCATGATGAAGTCAGATTCCTGTTTCTGATGAGGTATTCTGCTGGTTTAGCACAAGACTTGATGTTTTATGCATGCTGAGATGCTGTTCTGCTTGCTACATTGTAAGGACGGATAATATGATCTACTGTAATGTCCTTGGAAGCTTAAACCAATTTGGCCAATTTCCTTTAACCTTTCTTAGCAGCAAGGCGGTTTTATCCTCAGAACTGTCTCGCACTTATTGTTTTTATGTTCATTATACCATTCTGTCTAAACTCCTGAGACTTTTGTGTGAGAAGAACCCTGGAGCTCAGCAGTTACTGAAATACTCACACCAGCCCATCCGGTACAAAACTAACCGTCACTGAGATTACCAAACATCTTCATATCGCTATAATATTAAATACCCATTTCACATTACCTAAAACTTTTGAGCTATATTTATTTTTATTATTATTTAAAAAAAAATGTGTTTGTTTGTTTGTTTTTGCCTTGCGCTGCTATTACATGATTGGCTGATTAGATGGCAGTATGAATGTGCAGGTGGACTGGTGTTCCTAATAGAGTGGCAGGTGAGTGTATGTTGGGTGCTGCCATCTGCTGCTGGCTTCGTGCTGAATTTTAGATTGAAATATATTTCATAAGGTTGCTTGTATTGTAGAATGATGCCCTAATTGCTCCAGTTGATCTTTTGCCAGAGCCCAGTTTACAGTCTGCTTTGCTTTGATTGGCATTAATCGCGGAACTTGTCCAGATAGGAGTCATTTTGTGGCATCTGTACACACCTCACTATACTTACCTCACATAGTATTACACGTTAGTCACACTAGTATTGAAGCAATGAGCTCCAAGGATGGCACTGGGTTGTATTGTAGACCGTTCAGTATTGGAATTGATGCATCCCTACTTATAATGTTAATGGCTCACAAATGACAAAAACTTTGTTTTAAAAAAAAAAGAAGAAGAAGAAGGTATGTTTTTTAATTGTTTGTTTACACTTTGTTGAGGTTTTTACCCGTGTTCTCTCTCAGGTTTTAAGAGATAACTTTAATTTTTTTGTGTGCCTGTGAATGTCTATGCTTAAATCCTTATGGTAAAGGATATTAAAAATGAGGCCAACACCATTATTTGTTATGGTTATTATGCATTATTTATTATTTCTATACTCCGAGAGCTGTTTTATAAAGTGCATCAGATACATTTTATCCCCATGCATTTTACCATCCCCATGCCGCCACCATCACCCCTGCCCCCTTTGTGTCTTCTAGCGCTTATATGTAACCTTGATAAGCTCGCCACCTTCTCTGTCACACCTCTGCACCTGTTACACTCTCTCTCTAAAAGCAGAGTTGGAATGCAGTCAACACCTTAATGAGGAGATTTGGATGCTTCCCAAGGAGAAACAGTTATCAGCCCATGACATTATGTGAACGAACCACACACACACAGGCACACACACTCTCTCTCTCTCTCTCTCTCTCTCTCTCTCACACACACACACACACACACACACACACACACACACACACACACACACACAGTCCTGTGTAAGCTTTAGAAATGAAATGTTGTCTAAGGACTTTGTAAAAACAGACACCAAGATGTCAATTGTACCACAATACCATGCACACAATGAATCTCTTGCAATTTTTTTTTGTTGTTGTTATTATAGACCTACAATTGACCACATGTTGTAGTGTTCTGCATGTGCTGTGGGATTTTTTTTTTTCCTCATGAAATGTTTGAAATCAATTAGACTTTAAGGAAACCAGAAAGCCCAAAAATGTTTTTAAATTCCCTGAAATTCTATAGTAATTTATTTATTTTTTACCCACTCCACTCTTGTGACCTGCATCACCTTTGATTTGTGCAGGAAGTGTATGTAGATCGAGACACATTCCAAACGTTGCCTAAATCTTTTATAAAGCAGTGCTTGTGGATTTGTGAAAGGCTGCAGTCACAATGGATAAGGTTGCAGAAGTGTATTATTATGGATGGACTGTGCAAAACTATAAATTAAATAGCATTGTTTTGCAACTTATTAGGCTGACATGAATAACAGCGCACATACTTACCACTTAACTTTCTTTTTTCTTTCTTGTCTGTACCAATATTAATAATTAAAAAAGTATTCAATCAACATATTCCAGGTGTTCAAAAACTTTCAACTGACAGTATATGAAGCTTTAATACGTCCTCAGTGAAGTATCCACCTGTCACACCTTCTGGAACGTGTATTTATCTGCTTTATGTAAGAGCAGGGAGTGTAATGTTCCTCAGTTTAAAGAAGTGCTGGTCTGTTTGCATTAGAAATGGTTATAAAGTACACAGTATAAAATGTATTCCAACACCGTGCTGTTAAAATCTATTCCGATTGGTCATAAGTTTTGTAGCACAACAGCTCTGAGAGTGGTGTTGCTGCAAGGCAAATCACAGGTTCATAATAATGCATTCATTCCAATGCATTACTGTTTCTATAGTAACAGATCATTCAGAACTGTATAGCAGACACTCGCATGATTAAATCCTAACAGTGAAGAAGAGGTGTTGTATTAAAAAAAATCATGTGCATTCTTGAAAAAAAGCCTTTTTTTTTTCATTCACCTTACAGTATTAACTTTTTTTTTTTTTTCTGAGAGGGACACACTCTGTTGCAGGGTTCTAAAATAAAAACCTTTAGATTTCAAGTGTTACAGATATTATATACTTTTTTTTTTTTTTTTCCGTAACGATGTGTAACTCGTATGTCAGCAAAATGAATGATGTCTCTGGTCATTCATTTCTTGGAATACACCTCGTTTTATGATGAGTCGTTCATGAATTATCCAGCATTGCCTTATAAACCTTGTATGCAATGTATATGAATGTGTTATAAAGGCGTAGGTACCCATTAAAATGTTACCAGACATTTTATGCAGAAAAAGGTGTTTTATTATTATTGGTAGTAGTAGTAATAGTATTTATTTGTTTGTTTGTTTGTTTGTTTGTTTGTTTGTTTGTTTGTTTGTTTGTTAAGCAGAATAATCTGACAAGAGAACGTCTTAAGAAATCCATCAAGCAAAATGCATGTCTCGTACACAGCATATGCACTGCTGTAGAGATGTCTTTATTTGAACACAAACTTTGCCTTATGTACTACCAGTAAAAAAAAAAGTTTGGACACACCTTCTCCTTCAGTGGTTTTTCTATATTTCTTTGTATTATTTTCAACAATAATTAATACTGTAGACATCCAAACTGTAAAAAAACAAAACAAACACACACACACACACACACACACACACACATATGGATAAGTGTTAAACAACCCAGAATACGTTTTATATTTTCGATTGTCCGAAGTAGCCACATTTAGCTTTGATGTCAGCTTGGTACGCTCATGGCATTCTCTCATCACATTCATGAGGTAGTCATCTGGAATGGTTTCCAATTGACAGGTATGCCTTTGTGACATTTCTTACCTTCTTAATGCGCTTTAGACCTTCAGTTGTCTTGTGCAGAGGAAGAGTGGGTACAGGTCAATAGCCCTATTAGAGCTATTACTGTACAAATCCATATTATAGCAAAAACACTCAGTTAAGTAAACAGAAAAGACAATCCATCATTACTGCCGAAGTTAAGCTTATTAGAATTGCCTTAGAAACCGCTGATTTACTCTACCTCAGATTAGAGCACACACAAATGATTCTCAAAGATCAAGCAGCAGACATATTTCAGCATCCCTTGTTCGTGGTCGAGTTGCGGCAAAAAAAATAACTACGAAAGAACAACAAGCATAAGAGACTTGCGTGGGCCGAGAAACATTGACGTTGAGCAATTGACATTGACGTAAGTGAGACACTGGCCAAATTTGGTCCTAACCACCATGTGTAACCACCAGCATTGCTTTTGACACCAACCACACCTGGTTTACAGCTAGTGGGACCGTTAATCATTTTCCAACAGGACAATGACTCCAAACACACCTCAGGCAGGTTTTTGTATGTAAGAGCTATTTGTCTAGAAAGATGAGACTAGAGAGTGATGGGGTGCTGCATCAGACGACCTGGCCTCCACAATCACCCAATCAAACTCCAGTTGAGATGTTTTAGGATGAGTTGGACTGAAGGTTGAAGAGAAAGCAGCCAACAAGTACTTAACACCTCTGTGGGAAAACCATTCCAGGTGCCTGGGAGAACGGCAAGAGTGTGCAAAGCTGTCAACAAAGCAAACATATAAAACATATTGTGGGGTATTTAAGACTACATATTTCCATATTTGTTTTGTCATATCATTTTATTGTCTTAAGTAGTAATATACAATGTTAAAAACAATTTTACAAACAAAACAAATAAAGAAAAACCACTGAATAAGAAGTCATATCCAAACCTGTGACTGTACTGTATGTATTGTTCATGACTTCTGCATTATTAATCGAGAAAAGCAAACAAAAACTAAACTTTACTTAAACTTAAAACATGAACTTATCACCTGAGCAAAAGTGCTGTTAGTAACTCTGCGATATGTATTTTATACAACAGTGCGGTAAATGAGAAATTAATATGAAGTCACACAATATGGCCATATATCTTACTGTTTATGCTATGAAAACTAAAATTGTTACCAAGGAAACCATAGCTGGATAGCGTTGCATGTAATGTTGTCTGGTTCTGTAGTAAGTGTCGTAATGTTTAATAGAAACAAACTATTGCTTGTGTTGGAATTTTATACAGTGAACATCCAAAAGTGGAGTGATACAGTGACATTTCCCAGTGATGTTACACTAAATATATGTATTCTTAAATGGCACTTGTTCAATCAAATTACTGGACCAGAGAGAAATGCTATATTAAAGAAAGTTCACTGTTTTCCTCTGAAAAACAGAAATAATAATAATAGAGTCAACAATGAACTCCTCTGTGTACCAGCATATTCTAGAGGCAAATGTAAGTCCAACAGCTAAAGCTTTGTCAAAATTCTGTCATGAAGCAGGACAATGATATGAAGCAAACCAGTAACTCTGCATCATAACCGCCTAGTCAAAGTCTAGCCAACTGAACCTAATTGAAATGCTGTGGCAGGACCTTAGCGCCGTGCATAAGCCAGTGCCAGTGCACAAAAAGCTCAATGAACTGTAGCAATGTTGTAAAAGAACGAGCCTAATAAAGTCATACAGGAAAGGTGGATCTACAATCAATTGAATCAGGAGGATTCTTAGGGGTTTTATTTCCTTTTTGGCTTAATTTTTGTTAAATAATGGCACGATGACAAAAGTTATACATTGTTGTTCATCTGAGGTTGTAATCGCCTAATGCTAGTGTAAGACCTGCTACGATCAAATGATAAAAATAAATAAATAAATAAATAAATAATAAAAAAACTAGAATTAAAACATTTACACATGACTGTACTGTATACCGCTTAGTCTGTCTAGGGTCTGGAGCGTCAGGGTGGCCTGGAGCCTATCAGGGAAATACGGCGCACACACACACACACACACACACACACACAAATACACAAGGCCACAATTACACACTGCAGGCAATTTGGACGCGACTTTACCAAGTTTTTGGAAAAAAGGATCCCACTAAGCACAGGGAGAGCATGCAAACTCCGCGTGTGTAGGCCAGAGGCGAGATGTCAATCCTCAACCTTGGAACCTGGAGGTGCAATGCTAACTTTTCAGCCTCACACCAAACATCATCTTGTATAATTCATTACTGTTTACTGCTCTTGATAGAAGTTTTTTTTTTTTTTTACTTTTTTAATTATTAATTTCTATTTCAAATCATCTTTGCTTTAAAGCACAGCTTTACATTTGACTTTTGCACATTAAAATGTATTAAATAACTGAACCAGTAAATGAACTAAACCAAGAAGCGCTACATTAATTTAATGAAGAGCATAAAGACGTGCGTGAATCGTTCAGCTGGGAACAAGGTATTTAACCCTAACTGATGCAGTGAGTAGCTTCTCATTTCTAAACAACCATGTTAGAAGACATCTCCTGTGGTCATGGCCATGCTACTTTGTTTCAAAAGGGTTAAATTACTGGCCTTCATCAAGAAAAGAAAACAACTAAGGAGATTAATGAAAAAATCAAAAAGGCTTGATGACTTAAGATTTACGTTTTCAGCTTATCATCTGGTGTTGTTTCTGTTGGTCAGGTCTACTTTAGGTTCAGCAACATTAATCAGTCAAAAAATGAGGTCAACTGACAACCTGAATATATTAAATAACCAGGTTTTCCCCAACAATGGATTTCCCCCCTTCATGGCACACGCATGTTAAAACGTGACGATGCCAGGATACATCGAGCTCAAATTGTGAAAGAGTGGTTCAGGACACATGAGACATTCACTTGACCTCAACTGCGTTAAAAAAACTTTATGCATTGGTCTGACTCTTCCATCATCAACACAATATCTTGAAAAGAAAAGAAATGAATGTAACTGACAATGTTGTGATACTGCATAAGCGTAAGGATTAAACTAAACTCATGCGTGTCCTTTTACCAACTGCTGATGTTCAGGCTCATATTCATATAAGTACTTTGCAACCCTACTAAAGAAATCACTAAACAGGCTATTTATTTTCACACTGAGCACCTTTGTAAAAATAATTATTGCAAGTGAAGCTATAAGTAGTACTACAGGGTATTATTGTGCGTACAAGTATGGTAATTAATGTCAAGACAGATTTTCCGATTTTGTTTTCTCAAGGTGCATTGCTGTCCTTAATGAAGTGTAAAATGCAGCTAATGCTGTCTGATGCAATTCCTCGAAAATAAAATGATTGTTTCTGAAGCAGCACAATGCACAATTACTGTACATTATAATGTAAAGCCAGTGGAAGATATGTACAAGAGTACAGACGAACTGCCAGTTAGTATAAAATGATTCAGATCAATCAATATCTTTTAGATTCTTATGGTATTATTATTATTATTATTATTATTATTATTATTATTATTATTTTAGATAAGCTACATCCTTTCATTTTGTCTCCTCTGCACCCTTAATTCTAAAAGAATGTACACCATGAAAGACATTGAAAGGTTAACTATGGCCACTTATTACCTAGCTTATCCATACTTGTCTAGGGTGAAAAACTGCTTTTTAAATGTAAAAAAAATTTCTATATTATTCTATACTATAAATTCTATATGTAACTGTGCTGATGGGTGGCATATGGTTGGCACTGTCTGCTCGCAGGTCTAGGGTCAGGGGTCCAAACTTGAGATGTTCTCCCCGTGCTTGGTGGGTTTCCTTTGGGTACTCTGGTTTCCTCCCACAGTCCAAAGACATGCAGGTTAGGTTAATGGGCATTCCCAAATTCCCCGTAGTGTGAGTGTGTGTGTGTGTGTGTGTGTGTGTGTGTGTGCGTGCGTGCGTGCGTGCGTGCGTGCGTGCGTGCGTGCGTGCGTGCGTGCGTGCGTGCGTGCGTGTGTGTGTGCCCTGCGATAGATTGGCTCCGATGGATGTTTAGGATGAACCCTGCCTTGTAAAATACTATAGCTGTAGCCACCATATTATTTTTAGGTACTGAAAAAAAAATAATAAAACTAATAAAACAAAACTCCATTTGATGCTTTTATCCGTTTGTACTCAAATAGAAGTTTGCACAAAGTCTCAAAAAACAAGTTATTATCTATAAACAGTCATTCCTTTTTTTTCTTTTGAATATAAGACAAAACTGCAGCCAGCCATGTTACTGAGAAACCACAAATTGGAAAGGTTTCTATCCTGAAGACTCTCCCACGGTGGAAAAATTGCAGCTTTACCTCTGACTATTACAAAGTAGTGATGCCTGAGATTCAAAAATGTTCAATGTCTAACGTTATACATTTCTCAATCCATATACAGTACATGAACTGCACACTATAAAAGATGAAATATCCTTCTGTGAGGTGTTCCAGTAGTAATGATAAAATGTTCAAACCACGTGATTTACCTTGCAGCCAAGCTACTGTCTGAACCGTGTGGAAAAACACCTTGTGAACTATCTGAATCGACAATTCAGTGAAAAATATAATAAATAAATACGATTCTAACTCTTATCAAGCTACGGCGATGTGTTTAACCTTCAGTATCTGGGTGTGTTTTAAAAATGTATCGTGCGTTTCTTTTCCAGGCTTGTCTCTGACTGAAACTTTAGGGCACTGAGGGAAAGTCAACACTTCTCATACTGTAGAACTCCTTGCATGTACAGATGTTCTCTCATGGAACATCTGCATGCACCGATGACCTGTAGTTGACTTCATTTTTTAAATACTGTATAATGGATATTGGATGTGTCTTGTATAATAAAGTTCAGATTTATTTTCTTCTACGTATGACATGAAGAGATTTGCTTTAGGAGTAGCGCTGATGAAAATTTCATTGTTTGCCAGCAGGAAAAATGGTTGAGGCAAATTGTAAGGAAGTTTCGGGGGTGTTACGCAATAGCAAGAAAGCACTAAATACGATCCATTTTCAATATATAAACGTATATAATTAAAAAATATTCTCCGCAGTAGGCGGACACAGGGAAGATTTTTCTATTATATGTTTTCTCGACTGGCAGTCTGGCCAACGCTCCGAAGGTGCCACAGCCAAGAAATGTCAAGTCAGGTTAATTTGCTCTGTCAATATGCTTACGTATTCATGTTGTTTTGCTTTCTGAAGGAATGACAGCTCGGCGGGAGTTCCAGAGGGGCGATCCTGTGAACTCCGATAAAGAACTCCGCCAGGAGCATAGAGATGAGCAGAAATCACCACCAATTGTTCAGTTTGTTTGTTGTTTTTCTCTCCAATTCTGAGCAAATTTCCGAGACAAAAGGTTGAGTGCTCCCTCGTTTCTCCCTTTTGTGCTGGTAATAAACACTCAGGGTGGAGACCGAAGACACATGGCTGTCACATAATTTATTATAATATGATTTATTAGATTTATTTTCCCCCCACGGTGTCTCTTTAAGCATTTGAATATTTACCAGCTGCTTTTCGGTGATATTCGCCTTCAGAGCAATCGCTACGTCGCCCTGCCAGGTTGTTTAGTCACAAGCCCTGGATTGATCTTTAAGGAAAGCTTATTTTTGTATCGAGTTGACTGGAATGCCTTTATTCTTTAATATGCAAAGCAGGAAGTAAAAATACACCTATACAAAGCTTTCCCTTTTCACAGTACTTCCTTTCTTCCGCCCTTACTGGGCGCCAACTCAGAAATATTTTGATGTGTGCCTTTTAGTCGAACAAGAGAGCGCACCGTGATTGTAATTCGCATGTCTCCTCTAAAACAACTCCAGACGTTTGTCTGTGTCGAACAATCAGCCAAGCCAGAAAGAAGGCTGTGTTTAAAGCCACTTTATCCAAGTGAAACTGAGGTCTTTAATTAGTAAGACAGCCGCCTCCTTCCTTTTTGCGCTCCCAGATGGCTTTGCATTTGTTTCTGATCGGAAATCACAGCTTGGCTGAGCTTCACTACTTAACTCTTGTACTATTTATTCCCACAAGCCATGTCTGTTAATGCTCTTCATGTGTACACTGTGCTGGATAACTCTGTGACTTTTTAGTGTTATAGACACTAATTAGGAAGTTTTATCTTCAGTTAATCGTAGCTGTCAGCTTTAAGCAACCTCGAAGAATATGTGGAATATAAAAGCATTTATATACAGTATTTACTTGTCTGTTTGGAGTTTGCATGTTCTCCCCGTGCTTGGTGGGTTTCCTCCGGGTACTACGGTTTCCTCCCTCAGTCCAACGACATGCAGGTTAGGCTAATTGGCGTTCCCAAATTGCCCGTAGTGTGTGAATGAGTGAGTGTATGTGTGTGTGTGTGTGTCTGTGCCCTGCGATGGATTGGCACCTTGTCCAGGGTGTACCCTGCCATGTGCCCTAAGTCTCCTGGGATAGGCTCCAGGCCCCCCGTGACCCTGAATACAGGATAAAGCGGTATAGATGATGAGTGAGTGAGTGAGAAAACTGTCAGAACACAACATGCATCACAACTTTCTGAATATGGAACTGCCAAAAGTGACCACAATGGGCAAGTGAACATCAGAAACAGACCAAGGAGCAATAGAACAAGGTGGCAGGGATGAGTGTCTGCATTTATGGAGAACAGATGTTCCAGGATGTACTTTGGGAAGAAGACAAGCTGGTAAAGGCAGTGTGACGCGATATTCTGCTGGAAACCTTTTGTCCTGGCATTCATGTGTATTTTACTTCGACAACGGTGTTCCGTAATGGCACTGGTATTTTTGTCATCATGATAATGCACCCCACTCTGCAAAATTTGTTTGAGAATGTTTAAGAAACATGACAAAAGGTGTTAACTTGGCCTCCAAATTCCCCAGATCTCAAGCCAATCAAGCTTCTGTGGGTTGTGATGGATTAACAAGTGCAATCCATGGAGGATCTGTTGCATCTTGATGCCAGATACCGCATCACACTTTCAGAGGCCTTGCAAAGTCCATGCAATGTATGCTTGGCACTGTGGCTAACATTTAACAGGTATATATTTAACATCAGTTAAGTAGACTATCTGTCCAATAAATCAATCAATAAATAAATCAATAAATAACCACACACTCCAATATTTCATTGGACCACCTTATGCTTTGATTACGGTATGTATCCTCCACTGTATTATTTTGCCGAACTTGTGCAGTGCCCCAGTGTATATTTTCATCCAGAGTTGCATAAATTTTGTCTGAGATATTGTATTAATGTGTGGAGAGTCAAACCACACTGGAAAGTCTTCTCCAACACATCCCACGGACTTTCAGTGGGGTTATGGTTAGGAAAAGATTTGTGAAAGATTTGTATGGAAATCATTTTACAATTTCAGCCTGATGAATATTTAATAATAATAATAATAATAATATTAACAATAATAATGGCGATGATGATTGTTGTTGTTGTCTTCCTAAATAGAGCCAGGGAATAAAGGGAATAAAAATATCTGTTGATGTAATACTCTGGTCATTCAGTACATTCAGATCATTAGCTGATTTAATTTTACTGCCACATAACATTGCTGAGTCTACAGTAGACCTGACTAACTGGAGGATCCCCAGATTATAACGCTGCCTCCAGAAGCTTGTACAGTGGGCACTACTCATGATGGGTGCATCGCTTGAGGCACTTCTCTTATTACCCTGTACTAGAGTCAATCTGATCTGGCTCACCAGACCACATGACCATTTTTGGATTGCTCCAAAGTCTAATCTTCATGCTACCCAGCAAACCGAAGCCCTTTTTATTAGTCTCACTAATAAATGTAAGAAAAAAAAAAAAGTGTTTTTTTTTTTAATGGCCACACAGCTGTTTTGTCTCAATTTTGTGAGTTCTTGGCACAGTGTGTGTGTGTGTGTGTGTGTGTGTGTGTGTGTGTGTGTGTAGATGTGGGTGTGTGTGTGTGTGTGCGCGCGTTCTTCCATATTTTTAATAAGGCATTGGACATTTCAGAAATCAATTCCTGTAATCTCAGCAATGTCTGTAGTCATTTTCATATTTGAATAAACATACACACACACACACACACACACACACACACACACACACACACACACACACAGCTTTTCTCCTTGAAATTTAGTCGTTGGAATTGTTTATTTCCATGTCCTTTTTTTAGGCATTAATTTCTGGATGGAGATTTTAAATAACAAGGTTACAAGGAATTTAAAGATTTCAATTCTTAAGAAAGACCATTTTCTCTAGTCTTACAATTGAACACTTAATCAATTATCTTGAAATTAAGGCTGCACTGGTAGATAAAAAAAAAGTACAAATTTAAACCATAAAAAGAATTGATTTAACTGTAGCTTGACTTTAAATTCTCAAAGTGTCAGGTTGTTAAAAATGTGTAATTTTCCGGCTTTGTCTCAAGCAGAAAGAGAGCATGTAGTAAGACAGTGTGTTGGTTAATGAACTCATTTAAATAAGAATGAAGCCTGGTGAAGAGCGGTTTCTTTTTCCACGTTTTCTGTCACTTAAAATCTTGTCATTTTAAAATTCAGTTTCATTTGTAACAAAGAAAATATGGGATGACAAATTAAAGAAAGAAAATTATAAAAAAAATAATAAATAATGCAGTCAGTGCTAGTTGTGAGTGTTCTGGGTTTGGCCATATTTTTCCATAAATTGGATACAAACCTATCATTCCACTTTGGAACATAATAATACAAAAGAATACAATTAGACCACTTAAGTATGTTTTGTTTAGATACAACATTTTATTGTTGTAAGTCTTAAATATGAACACACAATATCCATAAAGAAAAAACATGAAGCAACAATTACTTTACATTACAGGGAGTTTCATTTGATTTGGTCCTCCCCAGGGAATCATGTACTGTAGGAGAGATTTTTTTTCTTTTTTCATACTCGGTTGGGTGCCATTTTTGAAACAAACTTGCACCAAATCACTCATCCATGGTAAAGGTGTGGACTCTGGTCATGCACAGACGAGCACAACTCGCCTTTAGAAGATAACACGGTGCAGTAACAGGTTCACTTCTTTCAAATGGCTCAGTTCTTCAACCCAGATTACAAAGTTCACTTTCTAAACACGCATCACTAATGGCCCTAAAGAGAGGGTGCAATTTAGGTTTGAAAGTTCATGCGCTGTAAAAAGGTGAAAAGTGATTTCTGTGCTTTCACGATGCTATTAGATAGAAAGAAAACTGTATTGCACCTACTCTTAATAGAGGCCAAAATCTGATAAAAAAGAAAATAACAAAAAAAAAAACAACAAAAAAACTAAAACAAATAAGGGACAAAACCGTAGTGTTTTACAGTATATCTTCATAAGTTTCCACATATAAAATTCTACCGTAAGACTGTGAGAAATGCCACACGTCTTTAAATTTAATTATACCTTGTGCTTGAAATCCACCACTGCAATGATGGATACATTTTTCTTGCACTTATGTTCCAAACCATTTGTTCAGGACTGTCTTATTTGCTGGGAATATTTCAACATGTGTGATTTATTTATTTATTCATTTATTTATTATTTTTGTATTAGAATTTATTATTTATTTATTTTTTCATTTTAGTCACCAAGCACAGTTACTGAAGTCTTCCTGTCATTTCAATCTGGACATGCACACTGACTGTAGGGCGGAAAGAAATCATTTATTTTATTTTGTGTTTAAAGTATTTTGACTGGGGTTATAGCAAATATTCAGGCAAAACAACAAAAAATTAAAATAAAATCAAAGTGAGGCATGACAATAAAAATGTATAGATGCTTAAGTAGACCACACACCTGCTCTTTAATGAGACCATTTTAAAACTCAGATATTGAAGGTAAAACGATGACAGACAAGTTTACTTCATCCTGCCTAGTACAACATGTGGAAAGCACACTACTTAATATCAGATTTTACAATAAACAGGTTTTTTTTATTTTATTTTTAGAAGTTACTCTAATGCAAAAACTCATTGCAAATTTCTGAAATAAATTACATGACCAACCAGAGCAGCAACATAAAATAGAAAAGTCTGTTGCATTTTATTAAACTGGTTCACAACTTTAGTAAAAACAGGTGCATATTTTCCCTTTGTACAAATAATATGCATATAGAGAAGAGAACTTAGTGACCATGAGATATGTCATAATGGGAATGTTTATAGAATTATTGAAAAAAAGTGCATTATTACCCAAAATATATAGGGATGTGTTGACTTAAAAAAAAAAAAAGTTTGAGATATCGCAATAGTAATACTGATGCTTTTGTATTGCCACGACTCCGAACGAAACTAAACATGATGTGAACTGAAATGTAGACGTGTTAGCTGATAGCTCTTTGGGCTCTCTCGGTCAGTGTAATGGAAATGTCTGCTGCTTGGAAAGATTTAACCCCAAACCCTAGGATGCAGCCCTACTCAGTTAAAAAGCAATGAGGGACTGGAGTTTAAATCTACTGTAATGTAATATGAATTAAATGAAAAAGTAATTAAAAAAAATTTAATTGATGTACATGTTACATTTAATTACATCAAATTATCCCAAGCAATAATTTCTTTTCCTGTAGACTAAATTAAGCGTTAGTAGTGAGTTTCTTAATGGTTCTGCAAAATCCACACTTTGCCATTTCATTTTAAAATAAATGTTACACCACATTGTGTTTGTGTGTGTGTGTGTGTGTTTAATCATTATATGTATTCATTTGTAAAATAAACCTTATAAATATTACCATGAAAAAAGTACAATGGGGAGGTGCAGCCAGTCTCCCCCAAATTTCTGAAAAACTATAGTACAAAAAAAAAAAAAATGTTAAAAATAATTGTATTAATTTTTACTTTTTGAGGTCATTGACTTTGATGGCAAACTAAAATGGGGACAGACATATGTGCATTTTGCATGGAATAATATTATTCTTCTATTAAGTATGATATTAAAGTTTTGGAAAAGGTTACAATTGGTTAAATGAAATAACTTTATATGCATATATACTGTATATTGGACAAGCCTCACCAGAACAAGCCTATTTCCCATGTATAAATAATGATCTGGGGCGAAAGAAAAAAAAAAAAAACATAAGTAAAAATATAGTAGATATTTTTAACACTAATATAAAGTAAAATGGAATGATTACTTTATTAAAAAGGAGTAGTGGGGAATCACATGCCCGCCCTCTGCTCTCATCAGTGGCTGCAGGGGTTGATATGAGTGATGAGAGAGATGGGACCAATTCCATCCAAAAACCTCTTCACCATCAAAACTTGAGCAGCAGCTGCAGGGCGACGATGAGGATGAGGCAGACGGGTGTGTACGTCCCTGCTGTCCCGCTGTTACCATCTTGAACTGCCCCAGGTCCTAAAGAGTATCCAGAGTGAGTGAATTATGATTAAACACTGAAAGTTACACTGTAAAAAAAATTAAAGACACAAAGTGCTACAACTAAATTTAGGACAGTGTCCCGACAGAAATTCTACGGGCCAATGTGGCTCCTACTGTACCATAATGAAGCTGGTGCCTGAAAGGTTATGAGGTTGTCATAAACATAAGCGTCTTTAACATAAGCCCATTTGTGAAAAGAAGAAATGGTTTGATTTGTTCTCTTTAAACTAAACAATAATAAGCCGATATTTTAATAACATCAAATATATATTTATGCAAGTTGAGCCATATTCAGAGCAAATGACTTAAACCTGTGCTAATATTTTTAGAGGGAACATGTATTAATCATGGATCCAATTGATTTTCCATGCTTCCATTTAGGATATCCAATTAAAATGTAAATCCAGATTTGCAATGTTTGTTTATTTATTTATTTATTTTTATTAATATTGTGTAGCATAAAACCAAGAAACATCATAAAAAAAAGAATGATTACTGTATATAATGTGGAAATGGAACGAATTCAAATAATCACTTTCTAACAATTCACTACTCTTATATCCCTTATATATCAATCATCAGTTAACTGCTATGTGAACAGTCTTTTTTGAAATTATGACATTTAAAAATTTTGATTCACAATATGACTTCCACTCATATTATTCACAGCTTATAAAATAGCACCTGATCCAGCACATCATCTAAATTTGCTTTATAATAATAATAATAATAATAATAATAATAATAATAAATAATAATAATATTATTATTATATATTATTATTATTATTATTATTACTGTTATTATTATTGTTGTTGCTGTTATGTTTATTATTATTATTATTGTTACTATTTATTTATCTATTATTTTAATCATGTACACAAATTAACAAAGCTATAAAATACTAAATCAATGTTAGGGCATTTTATATTATTGAATTTATCATGCTTTAAATTACTATTTTAATGTAATTAATTCAAATTAATTCAACTATGTTTTTGTTTAATCCACCTGCTCTACAGTTTTTTTTTGTTTGTTTGTTTGTTTTTGTAAACTTACTGTTACAACTCACTTTAAGAGTTTAGAATTGTATTCATTGCACATTCCTTGTACAGTACAGTAAACACTGTTTCCTCAGACAACATATGAGAGGTTTAAATAGATGATCATTAATAGTGTTATAGTGTGCTCGCTCCAACTCTGAATAAACCCTTTATTTTAAGCACTAGCAAATAAGATATTAATTTGTTTGCAAATGATATTTTTCTATAGCTAGATTAGACAGCTGCTGACCTAATAATCTGTTAGCTAGCTACATTAGCATAACTTCACCCAGTTTATTAAATCTTTTAAAATAAAAAGCGTATGTAGCAATACCTCAGTCTTATTTAACTGAGAATAGCATTATCCTAAAACAACACTGTCCTATCGCCAAGCAAAGCAGAGCCAACATTCTGCCTCTTAAAATACAGTATATGCCATTAATTTCCAAGCTCCTATAAGCCCTCATAATGTAGGCTCTTTCAAGCTTATCGAGTCACTGACAATACAGAAATTTGCATAAGTATTAGCCTTTTGGTTGCTTCTCTGACTGATTTTATCTGATTACTGATAAGCCTCCTGATGTTGTTGTTGCTGTTGCTTTGCTGTTGAGTACATCGGGCGGCGGGTTCCATCATTTCTTTAGCAGTGGTGGTTTTAACCGGTCCGGGTCTTAACTAGCCCGATGCCCAACACTCCTCATTTCTCATCAGGACTGGCGATGACGGAGTTTACCAGTGAGAGATTTTGCACAAGTATATTGTTACTGCCCATGGTGCCAACAATGGCAACCCAGCGGTGACATGGTCCAAATCCCTGACCGGCCAAAGTCTCAACCTCCTGAGCCACCACTGCCCCAGCCTCCTGAGTGTCATATTCTTCTCAGATTTAAGTTTAACTTATAACATATTTAATTATGGTGTTTTATTTAATAGTGGTATGTTAATTTAACAAAGTCTGGGGTAATCCTGGATCAGGCATAATTATATTGAGATTAAGTTGCACTTTAATTACAGTAAGGTCAACTCTGTTGAATTGATTTTATCTGACATCTGATGGCAGCGAATGCTAACAGAACGAATGTAGAAGTTTTATAAAAATGGGGCTGAATACTTATACAGTGAACTTTCCCTTTTTAATGCAAATAATTTTGCAAACTATATATATATATATTTTTTTCTCCCACTTATATATTTTTGGCTATTTTGTGCACATTTATAGCTCTTAGTTAAACTCATTTAAATCTAAGGTTGTGAAAAAAGTATGAAAGTTCAAGGAGCATGAATACTGTATACACATACTGTATAATTGTGAAAGATGACTAATTCTATTCAGTTCTGGTTAAGCAGGCACATTTTTACAGCAGATAATATTAGAATTCTGCACCTTAGGTAGCTGAACATATTTAAAAAAAAATATTTATTAAAAACATCCCAAGTCTTAACACAAATTCCACAATAAGCACTGGAGTTAAAACACTGCTTTAATCACTGGTCCAAGGATGTGTCAGATGTACCTTGATTTAATTAATTAATTAATTAATTAAAAGATTCCTTTCTTTTGCATTTATGGTTAGTAAATTGTTAATGCTTGATGTTAGTCAGTCAAATGTCTAATCATTAATAGATTAGGGATTAGGTCTGGTAGTTCTGGCTATTACAAACCTTCCCGCAACTGATTGCATTCAGTGGCTGTTTGCTCTAAAACTGATGAAGTCATTTCTAAAAAGAGAAATTATATGAAACAAGGCACTTGTTTCAAAAAAGAAATACATATGAGCAGCAGCAATAGAAAGCAAGAAAGCCAAGAGGCAGCTCAGTTTGTGTAGGGAACTTATAGAGAAAGAAATAGTTCTCCTGGTGCCACTTACAATACTGTTGTTATTGTCATTATACTTCCCTTTTTTACTTTTTTTTTTTTTTCTGGAGCCCTCTTCTTGTTATTGCATCAATGTCAACAGTAGCGAAATCCGCATTGCCTACTTATTATCCTTGAATAGCACATTCAAGCTAGGGTATTGAAATAAAATTGAACATTCTGTTTGAGTATAATAAGAAGTGGTTATGTATTATTGTGCAGAAATGTTTTTGCTGTTCTTTAAATCCCAATGGAAGTATACGTGTTGTCAGGAGTCTCTGAATCTGAATGACACAAAAGTGAACTAAGAAACTGTAAGGTCAGTACTGTGAGCATACATCTGGGAGCATAGAATTATACATTTTCTGATTAAAGTGACATAGGCAAGTATAGATATAGTTTTTATTCGCAAATGAAAATAATTCTACTTCCTCGATAATGGGCACCTCATCCATGAAATCCTATTTAGCTCCATGTAGCTATTTATGCATCATGCTTCAAAATTAGACAACGGTGCACCTATATGTATGTACCCATTGGGACATGAATCACTCTGTCCCAGGGTTCAGGACTGTTAATTACAGGGTTGTCAGGATAGCCAACCTAACAACATTTTTGGAAACAACTTTAAACGGTGGCATTGTGGTTTAGTGGTCAGCACTGTCGCCTTGCACCACAGACGTTAAAGGTTTGAGTCTCATCTTCCATATGAGTAGGGTTTCCTCTGTGCTCTGGTTTCCTCTCACAGACTCAAAAAGGGGGTTATTCCTGTTTAGCAGGGAATTTACACAGACTAAATTGTAAACGTATTAATGTGTGCAGTTGCGTTTTGTAGAACAGCCAGTTGTCCGCCATTTTTCTGCCTTAAGATCCCTGGAATAGGCTCCAGACCAACCATAACCATACAGACAATGGATGGCTGGATGGAAGTGATGGAACGCTTTCCACCTTGAGAAATAATGCAAACATTGGGAAAAAGGGGACAATGGCATGCATACTGTCCCGACATCAGAAATGCATGTGCACAATGGTGTCATTTTTTTTTCCTAGGCAAAGACTGAGGAAAAAGAAGAAAAAAGTATCGAGCTTTTTCTGGCATCTGTATTGTTTATGCTAGTTTAGGTTCTGTTTCATTTAATAGATGTAGATGGTCTGGAATTTTGCGAAAACCTGGCAACCCTATTTAATTATATTAGATGTAATGTGTTTTCGATGGGAAGCACATCTACTATATCAAACAGTTAAGCAAGGGTATGCTGTAAATTGCTTACAATTAGCTGCTAGACTGTTGGTTGATCACTGCATGCCATTAACACTCATTTACATATTGTGTGTTACTTGAAAAATTCACTTGATAGTAGCCTATTGCTTAATTTTCTTCAACGCTTTGTTGTTATTAATGTTCTGCTCTTCTCATGCTCAAAAGGTGCATCCAGTATTTAAACAGTATTTAAAAAGTTCTGTCATTTGCATGTGCTGAATTTGTGCCATAAAATATATTGTTTGTACTGGTTTGGCTTTTGATGTATTACTACGGTCATGCATTGTCACGTTAGACTCGAATCCAAGCCAGACGTTTTATATAGTTTTGCATAATAATTTGTACTGATTTGTGGAGCACAAGACCAATTTGTTCTTGCTTGTTTTTATCAAACATTGAATGCAATTTAAATCTCAATCTCAAAACCCAAATCAGCACAAACTCTATTTTATGATGCAAGACAACATGAAGAAGTATTAAGAATTTAATTACATTCCCAAACCCTACAGTATGTATATAGGTAAAAAAAGATTATCTATATACAGTAGTTAATGTAGATTGCTCCTCTATTATTTAATACAGATAACTTGTGCTTCAGGACCATGCGAATACAAGGAAAGGTCCTTAAAATGCCTATGAGTGAATTGGGCCAAAAAGAAAAAAAAGTTCTACCAAAGTGAAACACCGCTTAAAGCATACCGTTCAGCCTAGATTAGTTGTTGCTCTTACCGCTCTATTTGCCTAGTAAGATCACTTAGAGGTCAGACTATTTTTGGAGGGGTTGCACATCTGATGTGGCCCTATTCTGAACTGGATTAAAAAAAAAAAGAGAACCAACTCAGGTCTTAGGTGTCCAGAGCTCACATACGAATCATTAGTGTGTCTGCTTTCTCCTAGCTAGAGCTGCATGGCTGCTCCTGTCCTTCTGGCTTGCACTTTCATTAACATGCTGTAAAGCCCATAGCCTTTACCTGTGCACAGTGTGGGTCAACAGTAATTGCAGTTTGTGATAAACATGCTAATCAAGGGGCAGGTTTGGTAGCAAGATTGCTGATGAAGCTGAGGATGGGGGCTTTACTGTATGAGCTGTGCTGGGTTTATAATTACAGAAAGGCTTAACGAGACAGTGCTGATGGCTGAAGAAAACAGACACTGTCTGAGTATAGCTGCGCAAATGGCAGGGAAATCCAGGTCGGACATTAATCTGTTCGCTTTTCAATCAGCCTTCTGTGAACCAGTGTTCACAGATGATTATGGGAAAGTAATGGCTGTTAAAAAAGGAAAAGCCTCAGTGAGGCATAAACAGCAAAGTTCGGTATGTGTGCCGAATGTTATCAAAAGATGTGAATGTGAATTCTGTACCAGAGATGTGTTTGAAGTGTACTTTTGATAAGAAGAGAGAGGCATAAATATGGACTATAGTGATTAGAATTTTAGTAGTAGTGAAGTGAGAAAAATATGGCAGATGGTAAAAGACAGAGGTCTGACAATATGATTAACATGATGCTCCTTTAAATGGACTACTTTATTCCCCATCATTTGTTTGATGTCAATGCAATTTAATGTACGTCTACTGTACCTATGTGACATGAATGTTTTCATGACGTTAACCAAATTCGGCATTGTGGTTAGGGTACAGGTATTTATTTATTTATTTATCTATCTATAGATCTATCTATAGGGCTGAGAATCATCAGGGGTCATGTGATACGATATTATCATGATGCCTAGATGCCGATCCGATTTTGTATTGCGATTATAAGTATCATGCTTTTACAAATCTTCCAATACTATTTCTTTGCCTTGTACCATAACATGAGCAGTGACAATAAAGCTGAATCTAATGTAAACTAAACTATTCAGATTTTATTTTTCAGTTTTTCCTGACACAACCCTCCCATTTTCCAGGCTTGGGACCGTCACTGCATGTAGTGGCTGGATATATCGGGGTGTGGCACCCCAATCTGTTTTGTTTGTAATTTGTTTATCTTCACTGGGAGCTTATTATAGGGAAATGCTACAGCGTGAAATACTGCTGTTTGACAAACTTGGCTATTACAGTAAAAGTCATGGTCAGTATAAAGCATCACTTACAGTACACGTGCCACATAATTGTTAATGATTGTAATGTTTAATAAATATATTTCATTTAAATGGCCAAAAATGTGCCCACATTCTGTGGTGTGACGCAAACTTAGAGGTACATAGGAAAGAATAGCTGAAATTTGCTTGTTCAACATTTGCATGTTCATTTTTATGGCCACAAGAGTGTAATCACAAAGGGTTTGTGTAAAGACTTGATTACGGATGTCATCCTGAAAAACTAATCCTGTCCAAATGGAGGGGGAAAATGAGGGTTCGGAGAGGTGTCCAATTTCTTTCTGAACAATTGTTCTATCATATGAAGCGTCTATTAAACCCTGTGCTTTGATGATTTTCTGAGAATGCCTTCTAATTTCCCGTGAATTTGCTGGAGCTCACTAGCCTCTTATTTTACAGACAGCGATCCAATTACAGAGCCATGGTAGATTATACTCAATCCTGCAGTTGGATAATTAGAATAATACCAGTTTCTCAAAATCAAATTCAAAGTAATTAATGACTCTCTTGAGAAGACAATGTCATCATTCTCACTCCAAGCGTTTTGAATGTAGGTCAGACATTTCGCATATTGTTTTGACATGAAGCATTTAGGCTGGAAAGCACGGTAAGCATTTCAGAACACTTTAGAGCGCTAACAGGGAACAAGACAGAACAAAATGTTTCATACTTTGCAGATGAGTACTTACACACAGCAGACGGAGGCATGCATAGCCACAATGAAGCCATGGCATGGTGCATGAAGGTTAGACAGGAAAATAGAAAGACATAAAGAAGACAGAAAAACACATTTAAGCAACAAAGAATGGAAAAGCATTCAACACCCCACTGTGGTCTACTAAAGACGGACTGAGGCATGACAGCACCATGCTATTCCCCCAGCAGCAATCCCGCATGCCACTCAAAATGCCGCATTTAGTATTGACATTACGAATTGCATTTCTAAGCTAATATACCCTTTAATAGGAACTGCTAATCACCACTTTATGAGCTGACAATCACATTCTGTCAGATGACACAAGAAAATTATATTAGCCTCTTCATGTTTGGGGAAATTTGGTGTAGCAGTCTCGCAGATCAATTTGAATGTCACCTCAGCTTCATCGTCTCTTCATCACAATGTGGTTTATAGGAAAATTGAAGCATTCATTTATTTGCTCATTTGTTTAGAAAGCATGCATGAACGGGCCCGGCGGAGACAGGGGCTAAAAGGACATGCTTATGCAGAGTACTAACCTTGCAAGAGCGTCGAGCTAGTGGGTTCAATTATTTCTACATCAAAAAACAAACAAACCAAAATGGCAGTATAAGAGGCAAAGGCTATATATCAAGCCATAACAATCATCAGTATAGACCAAAAAAAAAAATGCAGTCATGGTAATACATCTTATTCATCTAGGTGTTGCCTGACATAAAGAATACTTTTATTCATGACTTAACACACGGGTCAACTGACATTGCATTACGATGTGACGGAAAGTCATTTTCTGGTGCTAATGTGACACTATTAAACATTAAAAAACTAATTTAGAAACTGCTACTGCTATACAGTAGATATGCATAACCATGTCAACGATAAGATAAATTATTTAGAGGATCAATACATTTTTTACGGGGATCAATACACTTTAAAAATGTTATTACATTTTTAGTGTCCATATAATGTTTGTCTTTTTTTTTGACCTTTCAGACTTTCTTTAACACTCTGATGTAACCTGGAACATTCATGTGATTATCATCCAATCATGTGTCAGCAGGGCAATAAATACATTCATGCAGCTACAGATAAAGAAATTCTAGTTGATGTACACATCAGATGTAGGAACAAGGGAAATGTGATCTCGGTGATTTTGTCTCTGGCATGGTTCCCGGTGCCAGACGGGCTGTTTGAGCATTTCAGAAGCTGCTGATCTCCTAGGATTTACATGCAGCCTTTCTGTCTAACAGAGTTTTCAGAAAAATAGTGTCAAAAACTAAAAAACATCTCACCATTGTCAGTTCTGCAGGTGACGATGCCTTTTTGATGAGAAAGAATTCAGAGGAAAATGACCAGAATTGTTCAAACTGACATGAAGGTTTGTCCTGGTTACTTATGTTGTAACTTAAAGAATCGCTCCGTTTAAATGTGACGAGTAGAAAGGCACCTTGGAATGCATAATATATTGAACTGTGAGGCAGATGGGCCCCAATAAAAAGAGATCAAATCAGGTTCCACTGCTGTTAGCCAGAAATAGCCATCTGAGATTGTAGTAGACATAAGCTTGTCAAAATCAGACGGCTGAACATTGGAAAAAGACCAGATGTTTCCACCCCCCCCAAACTACAGCTATTGTCCAGCTTTACTTTTGGGACGCTGAGATTAGCAGTTTCTGAAATGCTGAAACCTGCAAAACCGGAAAGCGTGCATTGTTCAAAGAGACTTTTCCGATGGTGAAAATTAACTAAAGCTCATGACCTGCATATTATGTTTGTCGCTGCTGCAAGATGATTGGCTGACTGGATAATTGCATGAACGTGCGGGGGGTGATCTGTATGATCCGTTAAGTGTTACCAAATGATTTTCAGCAGCTGAGCTGAGCTGAATAATCTGTTTACATTATCACATCATAAAAGAACGGAATCAATATTAATGATACTGCAATAGATTTCTATTTCCTATGCATGAAGAAACTTGTGCTTGAACTCATACCGTACATGTATGACTTGACTCACCATATAAAACGATGCTCGTGTTCGCACTCCCAAGTTTGTTGTTGGCGACGCACGTGTAATTTCCATAGTCTGCCTCAGACACGTTGTGAAAAGTCAGCTTTGACGTGGAGCCAATGTCCTCAATCTCAACGCCATCAAAGCCATTGTAGATCCTGAAAGACAAGGCGGCAAACTGAGGGAGCTGGATCAGCCCAGTGTGATTTGCACCACATCAGAGCTGCCTTTGAACAGCAGGGTGACATTTGTGACAGCATCCGCATTCCATGGCCACAGATGGCAGCCGTCCCGTTACACATTAAAAATAAATAAATAAATAAAAATGTGCAGGAGCCAGAAGACATTACCATCGGCAGCATCCACTAATCACACACAGCCCTGCGATTCTTCCTTTTGCTGACAACAAAGGCGTGTTTGAGTGAACATATTGAGATGCATTGCATTTAAAATGGGCTTTAGACAGAAGGCAAAGCCTTTTACTATTTGGATGAATATAGAATAAAGAAGATGCATGGAATGTGAAGCTTTTAACCTGTAATATCCACCGCAATCAAAATGGCACCACAAAATGAGGTGTCTATAGAGAAAGCTGTCAAATCTACTGAGGTGCAAACCTTTGTGTACTCCATAGCACCTCAATCAGAGCTGAAAGGGCTGCCTGGAACAGTCTATGGATTTACACCCTTTTCAAAGCACATGCTTTTGTCTTTTCTAAATCCCATATTTTTTTATTTATATTTTTTTGGACAAAATTTCAATAAATTATCTGTATTCCTTAAATCAAGAGTTAAATAAAATGGCTAAAATTTGTAATCATTTTTAAAATGCTAATTTTTAATATGCCTGTAATAACCTCATCCATTTTCATATTGTTCTTTTTATTATTTTTAAATAATTAATAAAGATCTGGCTGTAGCTGCATGTCTGAGAAGGACTGGCGTCCATCTGCAGACGTATCCAGTATAAAGAGGTTATTGAAGATGAATGAATTAATGCGATTAAAAGTACACATTTCCTCCAGTGTTCCATGACTGTGGCTTACAAATTAAGATGATCTCAAGCGCCCCCCCTCTTGGTATGGAAACAAATAACCATTTTGCTAATTGATATCATTAATTTAGATTTTTGTCCACAGTTTGACAGGGTTTGTAGTTAATTGGGAAGATTCTACACTGAACTGAAAACACTTAATCCAATTTGGCAACCCTGATTTCTACATAAATACCTTCTCTGGAGATATGCACATGTTTTACATTAATCCTAACCTCTTTTACAGCCATAAATGAAGCTTGGATGGAATATCAACTATCACTTCACAGCTCCAATGTTCGATTCTGAGTTTCTGTTTCGGATGTTCTTTGTATGGCCATTTGGCTTTGCTAAATTAGCTGTAGGGATGAATAAGTGTGTAAATGGGTGTTTGTGTGGTTCTGAAGGAGGAACTTGCATCCGTTCCAGGTGTATTCCCGCATTAGGGCCAGGAAAGACTCTATCGCCTACTGAAGACAAATGAATGAAGGTAAAAGAACAGTGACGTTACATACAGTTAATCAATTGGAATAGAAGAAGATTTTAAAAAATAAACTGCCAGTCTACCCACAGTTTGGGGTATGTTAGACCATAATGTTACCACCACATACCACACATGTCTGGGAAAGTAGAGACGTACACGTACGTATACAGTGACGTGATTACGTCACTAGCTCGTCTGCAGTTGGTTCAAAATGCTGCAGCACGACTTTTGACGAAATCTGGAAAATCTTGTCATATTACTCCGATTTTAGTTTCGTTACATTGGTTGCCGGTGGAATATAGAGTTATGCTTAAAATGCTTTTATTTGTTTTTAAGTCGATTAAGGGGATAGCGCCTCAATATATGAGTGATTTGATTCATTTATACTGTCCTCAGAGAGCACTTAGATCATCTGATCAACTTCTGCTTACAATTCCGAAAAAGTCGACTAAGAAGGAGGGGTGACCGTGCTTTTTCTGTGGCCGGTTCCATCCTTTGGATCAAGCTCCCATTCCATGTCCGTTCAGCTCACAGTATTGAAATTTTTAAATCGAATCTAAAAACGTATTTGTTGACTGAGGCTTTTAAACATGTGTTGTAGTGTTTTTTATTGGTATTTTGATGTTTCTGTTGTTTTTAAATAATTTCCTTTTATTTTTCATGTAAAGCACTTTGGTCATCTATCTGTTGTTTTAAATGTGCTACAGTATATAAATAAATCAACTAACTAACTAACTACTCTTTAGCGCATACAAAAACAAAGCCAGTAGGAGGTTCGTTATTGAACCGGATCTAAACCGGCACTAGCACCAGCACATGGTTCACTTTGGTGGAAAAGGGGCTTAAGACAACCACAGCCCACCATGCACAGGATCCCACTGGCAAACGGCCCAAGGCTGCCAACCCGACCTGTAAACTCCCCACATCCCAATCCCACTGAGCACCCACTGAATGCACCAGACAAACAAGTCTGATCCACCCAGCAGGCCCCACTAAGCAACCCACACTACCCAAAGAATCCACTGCCACTATCCTGGCGCCAGACACCAGAGCACACATTTAGAAATCTTATGGAGTCATGCTCCAAGGAGCCAAAGCTGCCCAGGTGGCACATGTGTTGTAATATTATTACGGCTGATTGGTGTATGCTACTGTAAGTTGTCAGTGAGGAAAATGCTGTGGGTGGGAAAATTTTGATGGAGAGAGTAACACCATAGCGATGTGCATCTGGAAAGAAGAAAAAGGCAGATGTGCAGATGTTCTTATAGTATAGACCAGTGAGCTAATGAACAGCCAATAAGCCAATTAATAGCATTTCCTTAACTGAAGTAGGTGTGGCAGAGCAGTGTTGAGAATCGCTGGTATACACTACCCATAAAGATTTTTTTTACTGTCATGTGAGTGTGACATGAATGTGGTCTAACCCAGTTCAGCAACTATATATTTGTCAGTATAGACAATTTTACCATTTTAAAATTGTCTATACTGACAAATATATAGTAAGTACAGTCAGTAAGTCTGATATAAACACACCTGGCCAATGTGGAATGGTAATAGAAGATTTTTATAATCAAAACATCCTACACACAAATTGAAAAGTGATTATAGCATGTGGGAGCTATAACTCTCATAAGCCAACACCCAGCACATGCTGATATATTAAGATGATATAAATTGATTCTAACATTTAGTTAAACTTTGTCTGTTCCAAACACAAACACGTACACCACCAATGACCAGAGAAGAAATTAATGCAATAGAAAACAAAACATGACTATATACCATGTTAACCCTCCCTCTCTCAATCTAGTTAAACACAATAAGATACGAGTAAGTATACAGTACACTACTTCAGGGTTCTACTATACTGCATGTACTGCATTTATATTCAAAGAATAAAAAGTTAGTTTTTTTTTAATCAAGAATGTCTTCTTGATATCTTATTATCTCGATATCTTATCCAGCTATGACACACTGATCATACCTGCACTTGCTGATCAGACTTATGCTCTCATCACACACTATGATCATTATTACGTTTCAACTCATAAATGATATCAACAGCACTGAGGGAAAGAAGCAAAAGTATTTCTTTATTTACCGTTTGTCATCTCGGTACCACTCAAAATCTGCCTCTGGGACAGCATCAGCCTCGCACCACAAGACCCCGCGGTGACCCAGGGTCACGCCCACATCTCTGCCTTCAAACACAGTGGGAGGATCTACACACACACACACACACAAATAAGCCAAAGGACATCTTTGCATTATAGTACTCGAGCCAGACACATACATTCAGATAATACATTTGATGTAATTGTTATTATTGCTTTGCCTTTCATAAAGCTTTGAATTATATCATTCGGTGAGAACTCACAGTTGACCACCAGCTTGACAGTCTTTCTGTCTATGGCGATGTCGTTGGTTGCTGTGCATTCATACACTCCTGCCCTGGTTCTGCTGATGGAGGGGATCTCAAAATACTCGTCTTCTGAATCGATGTCATAGTTTGCTTTACAAGGCGTGACAGAAAACAGAATGATGAGACAGACTTTACATTTCAAAGCATGTGTAGGAGGAAAAAAAAAATCAATCATACATAGTATACATTTCATCACACACTCATGCATGCTGCCTTAAATCTAACAACAGATGATGCAGTGCTTGAGTAGACTGTTGAGTAATGTCAGCTGAAATTTGTGATTTTTTTTTTTCATTTCAAAGCTTCAACAATGTCTGCATTTACAGAGCAGTGTAAGGATATCCTAAATCCCAAATTTGTGATGGCTTGGCTACTTTTGAGGATTGTGTATTTAAACAGGCACGTGCGCACACACAGATGGACTCAAAAACGGCACACGTTTCTACCTTTGTCAAACCCCCAAGAAGCAGCACAACGCTGACTTGAACCAAAACATTACAAAATCCCTGGTGCTGTGTCTGACAATAATGCATCCTGCTAGATTCAATGTGCTGCAATGTGAAAGACAGCGTCTCACACCTGGGAGAGACTCAACTGATGACAAGTGTCAGAAGAGCTGCATCTCAAACAGAACAGTCACAGCACTTACAGAACGTGCACTGTTGGTATGCTGTACAACAGTCATTACACTGCTATGATATATAAACCAGCTTGCAAAAAAAATACAAATACAAATAAAAATAAACACTTTATTCAGAACATCTGTAAACCTGTCCAGTCTTGGAATTATCCAGTTAGACATGCATGCAGCAGCAGTGAATATAACGGCACATTGAGATGAAGAGCTTCGGGCTATTTCGTTTGCATCTCAGCAACCTTGGCTATTACTTGCAGATGGGTTGGGTTCGAGTATTTCAGTTACTGTTGATTTCCTGGTATTTTCACAAATAACAGTCCTTACAGTTTGCAAAGAGTGGCGAGAAAAATCCAAACCAAATGAAACAAAACCAAGTGGCAGATCTGCAAGTGGAAATGCCTTGTAAATGAAAGGGGAGACAGGGGAACTGCTGGAATGGCTATATTCATTCAAATAACCACTCTTTACAACTATGGTGAGTAGAAAAGCAAAGCAAAACTCACATCTTGTCGATTCTTGCTACCAGCAGAATGCCACTCTGGTTTGCATTCATGTCAGCCAAGAAAAGGAATCTAAGCCTACTCTGGATAGCTGAATACTGAGATGCAAATTGTCTTTTCTAATCTTGAACTATCCAGCTTTTACCCAATGTAGCGTTAGATTCCAAAGTCACTGAGATCAAATAAATAAGCAGGTATACAGATGTTCCTAATGAATCGGCATACAGCCTGCTTATGCAGCTTTTGTGTACCTCAAACTGTTTTACGTTAGATTACCATGCATGCCTAATTGTCCACCAATTCTCTAACTGCCTGTCCTATCAAACTCAGTATTGGATTGCAATTTATATGGCGTCCTTGCCCATTAGGTATTCACACACTGAAGGAATGTCAACATGGAGAATAAATATGATCACAATACTCCTGATCACACATCCGGGAATCTCATTTCTTATCACCAAGTGCACTCGTATCATGTGCTGGATATCCCCTGGAAGGCATATAATAAGCCATCTCTATCCTGGAGGTATGAAAATATACTTATTAAAGCTTTGGTTGTAAAAGCCGCCTGCTATTTCATGCCATTCACACTGACACCACTGAGACAGAAAAAAAGATGCAGATCCCTGCTTCTTAACTAAATCCTCTATACGCACATGGCATTGCGCTACTGACCCGTTGTTGATCCCAGAAACTTGTGCCATGGAAGAATACGTAAAGGGATTCATTAGCATTTAACTACATTCATCCCTCTAATTTCTCTTCTGCAAAAAGCTTATCCTTGAGATTCCAGAAAGGATACCTAAACCAACATACTCCAGTACTACTTTTGAAGCATCCAGCACACATTGAATGGTTACCTCCATGTGCACATGGGAACTTCATGGACCTTGCTTCATTTCAATATGTCTTATCAACCTCTCATTATTCCCACAAAATAAGAACACACATGGGAAGCGGCACATGTCTGGCCACATCATACTGCGCAGACTTCATTCACAACTACCGCCAAGAGTCTGAGACAACACTTATGATAGTCCTAAATTCTTTGGACATCTTAAAACCACTTTCACTATAACTTAGAATCACCACCATCATTAAAAATACTACCTTAATAACCAACTTCAGAGCAACTTCAGGCAATGTGGTATGGAGCACACATGATGTCACAGAAACTGAGAGTCCACCCGCAAAAGGTCTTTACCATGGTATACAGTAGGTACCATGAAAGCCTGAAGGGATATGTACCATGGTGTATTGTTGAAAGTTCCATGGTACTTATTTGCTCGTATAGGACAAGTATCTCAATATGGTACAGTACATGATTGTACATGGTACATATTTTAGCATAACACTACATGTACTATACAACAGTAAATAGTTTTACCATGAAACACGAACTAGGTTAAAGACACAAATATGTTATACACGTTTATATATAATTAATATCTAAATAATAACCTCGGCTGCGACATTTTAGCTGTTATGGCAACCTCCAAAAGTCATTACACAATACTTTACTAATACTGGTGCTTATTGGGTACCACAGTGTCCACCAAAGTTTACTGCAATATCAAAAGCTGAAAACATCCATTGACATTGTCTAGGTTGCATCAATGCTCTTGTTGATTACATTCACATCCTCAAAAAATTCTTGAATTAGGTTATTGTATTCAAAAAATGATTTCACCAAACTGACTGCATACTTGTTTTCTATTTCAATTGCTACGGTGCACAGACTATTATGTATTATGAGATGGTTTGAATATTGTCAGAAATTCAAATTTTCTGGGATGAAAAATGCAAAAAAATACATCTGATATATTTCCTCAGAGTCTTTGACTGCAATAAAAACACATGCCCTAACTTCTTTTTGCATGAGTGTTAAAGTGCTCCCCCCCCCCCCGCCCCTTTCATATCTATTACCCCATGTGTATCCATACTGTTCTGATGAGGCACTGTTGGAGACATGTTTTTTGCCAAGAATTCTGAGTTATCATGCCACATAAGCCCTAAATGACCCAACCAAATCTGCGGCATTACATGAGTTTAAATCAACTGCCTGAAGAGCAGCATTTGTTTTCTGAAATTGCTGCAGCAAGTTATTCTGCAAGTTACACGGAAATGGGTTTTCTAGCTCAACGATTCTTTGGTTGCGCACCATGGATTCATCAAGCAGATATATTATGGTTATGCTCATTAGATATCTTTCGCTGTGTTTCCAGAATCCTGGTGTAATTAGTTTTCATTTGGCTATAATATGCAGCCCCCCCCTCCCCAAACCCCCCATCACACACACACACACACACACACACACACACACAGACACACACACACAGAGAACTGAGGATGGGTGTGTAGCGCGCAATCTTCCCATAACCAAAGGGCTAGCTAGTTTAATGCATGCTGAATGGCCATCATAACTGCTTATATAAATGCATAACATATTAAATCGCTCACCGTTTTATCCTGGAGTTTGGGGCCGAGTCACACATGGGGGGTGGGGGTGGGGCGGGGGGATACGTGAGGGGGAGGTGACTTACTCACAGTACCTCTTCTGGTGTGATATTTTCTCTATGTGATATTTCCAATGCTGCAATGTCCACATTTTCCAAGCACATTTTAGCCCAGCATGCCTACATCCGTTCATCAAGTTTAGACCATCATGCTGGTTCCTAGAGTTAGGAAGGGCTCTCTGTTAATGGCTCTTGTCCCTTCCGTTTTCTAGTTAGTAGAGGGTGGCAGAGGCAATTCAGATAAAGACTGCAAGATTTTAAAGGGTCTGGCAAATCATAGCAGGGGTTGGAGTGGCTCTGAATCTATCTTGACTGCTTCTGATTTATCTTAAGAAGGATGATCAAAGTTAGCATGATTTATGCCAATGCCACAAGCTGCTAACTTGGGAAGACTTATCATGCATATAACATCTATTATATATTAAGTGTCCTTCCATGAACTCCATATATAAGGAAAGGGGGAAAAAATCTGTAATGCAAAATAAATAAAACTAATAAAAAAATGTAGCTTCCTACATACAGTACACTACTCCTCAAAAGTTTGGGATCACTTTCTTACTCCATGGTCGTTCCTGATTTTAATCTTGTAAAGTAATCCTGAAGGCGTGCAAAATATGCAATAATCTCCTTCATAACTGCTCGAATTCAAGGCGCAGTTAATTGGTGATTTTTGAGGCTGGTAACTCTAAATGAACTTCTCCTCTGCAGTTTTGGTCTTGCTTTCCTGGGAAGGTCTTTATGAAAGCCAGCTTCATCATGGTGCTTTATAGGTTTTACAAATGCACTTGACAATACTGTTCTTGCAAGAACTATTCCAGAACAGCTGACCTCCAAAAAACATAAGTGCAGACACTGGAAACTGAAAGACAAATTTGGTTATTATGGTTATTACTAGTAAATATTATGGTTATTACTAGAAAAGGGCAAAAATATCAAGACTTGTATTTTATCTAATGAAAGTTAAGTACATTGCAGTAAAATCTAGGGATGGTTATTTAAAAAAAAAAAACTCTTCATTCTTTTCATAAGAGAATTACAAGACCATGAAGGACAGTCAAATGTAATAATAATAAAAAAAATCAATACAGGCCACCAACAAAGAGATTTAAGAGCCTGTGAAAAATGATCTCTCTTTCTGGAACATGTCAGGATTCTGGCAGGAGCATTCTGGCCGGATAAGAGTGCGGTATAGTAATCCAGTCTAGGTGACACAAAAAAGCATGTAAAAGTTCCTTACTGTCAGCAGAGGAAAAATGTCAAGCGTCTTAGAGATATTACAGAGGTGACAGTGTGCTATGTCGCAGGCTTTACAGGCTCGGTTCCTAAAACTAAGATTGCTGTCAAAGCTGACTTCTTGCATTCCTGACACAAGTCTTGGCCTTTAGGGACAAGTTGGCTAAATATTAAAGAAATATAGTTCCTCATGTATATAACAAACAATGTCTCTTTTAAGAAACTGTCTGCAATAGAAGGACAGATTTTTAATACATATTGATTAGGGATGGGAATCTACAGGAACCAATTGATACAATTCAATATTATTTAGATTTTGTTACAATTCTAAACTAACACTATATCACTGAATTGATTTTCCCCCCATTCCTAATATTGATTAAGGGGCCCAAGATCAAGCCTTGAGGGATTTTTAGTGAAATAATATATTCAGAGCAACATCACAGCTCTTTCAAAGGTATCATGGACTAATAAACAAAATTGACTGCAACATGGATGAGCTTCGATACACACAAAAACACTTGTGTAGCTTTTGCATATTTCTATGATGTTTACTATAATAAATTAAGTTTTTAATGTACTTTATTCAATTTAATTGTTGTTCCTTTGGGTACTCCCATCAAGGGGCCACAGCAGATGTTCTAATCCACAAAGCGCAGATTTCGAGATTCCAGGCGCAACCGTCTTATCCAATCCGGGTTTGAGACCAGCAGTAAGGAAGCCCTGCATCCAGTGGCAGGAATTCAACCCAGGCCGTGCAAAAGGCAGACGAAAAGCCTGCCACTTAGCCACCAATGCCCACTTCATTAGTTTAACATAAACATACATTTTTGTAACCATTAATTATCATTAATCGTTTTTGTTCAACTTAAATATTAGATTTTAGTAAAAAGTCTGCATTTAATTTAATTATGTTGTTCCTCTAGTTTACAGTGATTTTACTCACTAGTTGTATATTTCCTTTCTATTTGCACTCTTCATAAGTTTTACCAGTCATACTGGTGACTTTTTGTGTCATGTATGATATGTACATTAGACATGCTACCTATTTAATAAGTTACTGTGTAAGCTTGACTTGATTTTATTTGACTTGGTTTTATTTGGGCTGAATTTTTTTGTATACAATTACCTATTTAGAAAAGACTTATTTTAGAAATTGCTATCTATCTATCTATCTATCTATCTATCTATCTATCTATCTATCTATCTATCTATCTATCTGTCTGTCTGTCTGTCTGTCTGTCTGTCTGTCTGTCTGTCTGCCTGTCTGTCTGTCTATCTATCTATCTATCTATCTATCTATCTATCTATCTATCTATCTATCTATCTATCTCATAAAAAACACACATATTGCTGCTGGTGTCTACAGGGGCACAATAAATTAAGGAATCTTTCATGGAGAATGTATCACAGACATCCAATATGCTGTCAAACAAGATAAATATGAAGCATTGGCAGCAGGTGCATCAGAGAGCCTCTTCAATCACACAGGAGTGATTGTTGAAATGACACTATTTATTTCCATTCTAAGTACTTCATGGTTGCCATCTAAGATCATATCAAAAAGCAGGACTTACAGGTGTGACAATTCATGATTTGGATTTAGCAAAGCACTACAATAGAGCATTAGAATGCTTCAGATCTTCTGTTTCGGCCAGACCCCTGTTTCAAAGTGAGCTGTCTATGAGAATTTCGGATTAGATGTCCTGGGTTACGTCACAACACTGCATTGCAAAGGAAAGTTGATAAAATAAGTCGAAAAAAGGAAACGAATAAGTTGAAAGGCAAACCCCAGGTTACATTCGGAGTGTGTGGAACCAAACGGCAGTGTGTACAAGACCAGACTCACACTGATGTAATGTCTACACTCTGTGTATGACTAGATCAAGATCAGATCAATACTGATTCCATGCTCCTTCATCCAAAGTGAAGAAAAATGAAACACAGTAGATATTTTTTATTATTATTATAGCCATTTGAGGCATTGTGTGCACTCTTAAACATGGACTGACTCTTCTATCCTAGTTGAAGGCACTAACATTTTTATTTCTATGCAGCAACAGTACAGTCAATGAGAGCAATGGTATTGATAAATGCTGTCTACACTCACTAGGCACTTCATTAGTCAACTGTGTGTTCCTTTTCAACTGCTTCAATCAGCCAATCACATTTAGGCCTGCAGACATATTCAAGACAATCTGCTGAAGTGCAAACAGAGCAACAGAAAGGGGAAGCAAGGTGGCTTAAGTGACTTTGAAAGTGCCATGGTCGTTGGTGCCAGACAGACTGGTCCGAGTATTTCTGAAACTGCTGATCTCTTGGGATTTTCACGCTCGACCATCTCTAGAGTTTACAGAGAATTGTGTGAGAAACAGAAAATATCCAGTGAGCGGCAGTTCTCTAGCCGAAAATGCTTTGTTGATGCCAGAGGTCAGAGCACAATGGCCAGACTGGTTCAACATCTTGTTACAACGAGGTACAGTATACCGAAGAGCCCCTGCTAATGCGTAGCACGTTGAACCCTGAAGCAGATGGACTACAGCAGCAGAAGACCACTCAGTGTGCCACTCCTGTCATTTAAAAACAGGAAAATGAAACCTTTTGCCACAAACCTAAAATAATCTCAAACATGTTTCTTGAACATGACCTTTGGGATGTGGTGCATCCCGGATATGCAGCCGTCAAATCTGTAGGAACGCATGACGAATTGCGGCATTTCGCAGGAAAAAGCGTGCATTCTTAATGGCCACATCTGTAACGATGCTATCATGTCAATATGGACCAAAATTTCTAAGAAACGTTTCCACTGAATCTATGCCACAAAAAAAAAAAATAAAGGGGTCAACACAGTAATAGCAGAGCGTACCTAATGAAGCGGCCAGTGAGTTGTATTCATCTTATGAATATATTTTATGAATATCTCTATTTGTATTTGTATTGACCCAAGTATTCACATCGGTGTCTGTATTTGATTTATACCTGAACTTAGCATGGTTAACATGTTTTTATTATTATTATTATTATTATTATTATTATTGCTACAAATATTTACAAATTATAAAAACAAATACATTTGCTAAATATGACCTTATTCAGCATCTGAACTAGACATCCTGTGTAACTTTCTGACTTATTAACCTAATCATTTGCTACTGCGAGTCCAAAACAGGTGGGCTTTTAAGCTGCATTTCATCATAATACCTTTATAATTAAAGAAGATTAAGGAAGATTTTCTTTTAATCACAATGAGGAATGTTCACTTAAGAATATTAATATTAATATTGAATATTGTATAGGGCAAACCTGAGATACAGTGTGCAAAGCATACTTTGCATTACTGTTAACTTGTTTCTTTAAAAAATGATCACTTGTCCAACACCAAACTTTTTGGCCGAGTTTTAAGACTTTATGCAGTTTTTGAAATGTAGTTCGGGTGGAGAACCTTGCTGCAAGCTTTAAACTTGGTGCCTTCACAGCTCAGCATGAAAGTAAAAACCCTGCACTCATGCGACTACTTTTTCAGCACTGAAGCACACAACTAGTCCCAGCATGAAGATTTTCTTCCACCTTGTGAAAGTGACTGCTAAAAAATGCTCTCTGAAACTATCGGATCTGTCAATAACTCTGCTCCCATTATTAATTATTAAGGGTGGAGTTTTTGTGAAAATCTCAATTATGATAAACTTGCATCCTGTCAGCTATACAGTAAAAGCATGAATGAATTTCTATCAGGTATCTCTTCCTCTATTTCATGCTTGCATCACACATGACACCATAGTACTGAGTCATAAATTTATTTAAAATATACAATTCTGAATTTGGGGCATATGCAAATATATGATATGATGTGTTATATCGCCTGTAGTTGTCATTATAATGGACACTTTATTTATTCTGCAGCGGCACACATTTTGTTTATCTACCACTTCAATTGCAAAGGAAAGTTAATAAAATAAGTCGAATAAGTTGAACTGGAAACCCCAGGTTACATTCGGAGTGTGTGGAACCAAACGGCAGTGTGAACAAGACCAGGCTGTGTATGATCAAGATCAGATCGATACTGATTCTATGCGCCTTCATCCAAAGTGAAGAAAAATGAAACACTATATATTTTATTATTATTATTATTATAGCTATTTGAAGCATTGTGTGCACTGTTAAACATGGACTGAAGATGTCAAGACATTCTGACTCTTCTATCCTAGTTGAAGCCGCTAACATTTTTATTTCTAGGCAGCAACAGTACAGTCAGTGAGAGCAATGGTATTGATAAATGCCGTCTACACTCAGTAGGCACTTCATTAGTCAACTGCGTGTTCCTTTACAACTGCTTGTTAACGCAAATATCCCTCAGCCAATCACATTTAGGCCTGCAGACATGCCAATCAACTCCGGTTTCCTCCCACAATCCAAAGACAGTGGTTAATTGACATTCATTCACACCGTAGTGTGTGAATGAATGTGTGTATGTGTGTGTGCCCTGCGATGGATTGGCACCCTGTCCAGGGTGTACCCTGCCTTGTGCCCTAAGTCTCCTGGGATAGACTCCAGGCCCCCCGTGACCAATGCCAATTAACCTAACCTACATGTCTTTGGACAGTGGGAGGAAACCGGAGTTGATTGGCATGTCTGCAGGCCTAAATGTGATTGGCTGAGGGATATTTGCGTTAACAAGCAGTTGTAAAGGAACACACAGTTGACTAATGAAGTGCCTACTGAGTGTAGACGGCATTTATCAATACCATTGCTCTCACTGACTGTACTGTTGCTGCCTAGCGGAACCCAACCCAGCACGAGGAGAACATACAAACATTATGCACACAGAGACGGGAATCGAACCTGGCTGGGAAACGAACCCGGGCCCTGGTGCAAGGCAACAGTGCTAACCACTATACCACCGTGCCGCCTAAATCATGCACCCATAGAGCATTAGAGAGTGTTAATGTCCATAATGACAAAACCAGCTTGTGGTCATATATATACGTTTTTATTGTAATTCAAGGGTAATTTTACATTTCTTCTTCTTTTTCTTCCTCCTCTTCTTCTTATTTTTATAATGATCACGTAATTAATTAATTAATTTAAAGGGCATTCATGACCACCAGGTATTCGAAAGAAAAGAAAAAAAAAAGTGGAAATTCCTGCTTTTTCTTCTAATAATCAGGCAAAAAAAGCTTTTTTCAAGAAAGGCTACTGCTCTGATCTGAGCCTTACCTGCTGTGTAGATCCCATAACATCTATTTCACACATACACACCCACGCATTCACAAATCAGCCATACGTTAAAACCACTGACAGGTGAAAAGAATAACATTGATTATCTCGTTACAGTGGCACCTGTCAAGAGGTGGGATTTATTAGGCAGCAAGTGAACCGTCTGTTCTCAAAGTTGATGTGTTGCAAGCGTAAGGATTTGATTGACTTTAACAAGAGCCAAATTGTGATGGCTAGATGACTGGGTCAGAGCAACTTCCAAACAGCAGGTGTTGTGTGGTGTTGCCGGTACACAGTGATTAATACCTGACACAAGTGGTCCAAGGAAGGACAACCAATGAACCGGTGACAGGGTCTTTGGTGCCCAAGGCTCACTGATGTGCATGGGGAGCATGGGGAGCGAAGCCCATCTGGTCCTATTCCATACATGAGCTACTGTATCACAAATTGCTGAAAAATGATTGCTAGCTATAATAGAACAATGTCTTGGTGCCAAATACCATAGCAGACCTTCAGAGGACTTTTGGAGTCCATGCATCATCGGCGGGTAGAGGTGGGTAGAGTAGCCAAAAAATGTACTCAAGTAAGAGTAACTGTAGTTCAAAATAATATTACTCAAGTAGAAGTAAAAAGTTGTCATCCAAAATATTACTCAAGTAAGAGTAAAAAGTATTCGGTGAAAAGATATTCAAGTACTGAGTAACTGAATAACAGTGTATTTATTTAGAAATTATGTAAGCAGTCAGAGAAAATGATCAAATAATGTACAAATTGCAACATTTCCAAATAATAAAATACATGAAATAAATCTAATAAAATAAATGAATAAAACTAAACATTTTTACAAAATAGCAAATTAAGGAATAAGAAACACAAATTTCCCTTTTTCACAATATAAAGCTTTTAAAATAAATACCTACTGTAGGTAACATATGTATGTTTGAACAGTGTAACTATTTCCTGTGTAAGATATACTGTATATTCAGTCGCCCTGCAAATGACTCAGCAGATAACATTAGAACATGTGTACAAGAGTCTCACTTTACCATAAACTGTGTACAGCAGAACAAATGTAAGAACATTCTATACTTATAGCCTCTAGTTTATTTGTTAATTTATATTTTAAGATTGCAATATTAACTTAAAACAACTAAACTAACCTCGGCATGTTTGCTTCACTGTCTACCTCTGCTGAAGACAGTTACAAAAAGTTACTTAAGTAAATGTAACGAAGTGAATGTAACCAGTTACTCTGAACAGGAGAGATCTACAGTACACGATATAGTAATTACACTAACTGTCAGTTGCTACCTGTCACCAGCTCAACACACATTGTGACTGTCGAAGCAAAATAACTAGTTAAACAAACAAACAATTCATAATCTGTTGACATAAAATGTGTTTGTAGAACTGTTAAATTAATATCACACTTGTGGTCTGTGCTGATATTCAGTACGACAGCACTCCTCTTCTGCGTAATTATAACGGAATCAAAAATCCATTGCAACTTGAAACATCTGAACACCCATTGTGTGTCATCTCTCATAGTATCTATTAAATAACAAATTACCTAAAAATCCTAAAAAATTTATAGTAGGCATATTTGCTATTGATTTTCTAGTGTTGTGCAAATGTTTTTACAGGACAAACTAAACTAAACATTCCATTTCATGTAACACTGATTCACTTCTTACTTACATGCATATTTTTATTAAAACAATACCACCTGCAGTTTACCAAGCACATTCACAGGGCAGTTGATTTACCTTTACACGACTCCATAAATGACAAATCTAACAGAACTGAAAAAGCTAAATAATGACTAAGCTGTCAAGAAGCGCAGCATGCACTAAACCATCTAGTAATGCAGCTCGACTACCGCAGTATGTTGGGTGCACTCTGGTTCTCATGCATTTTACAGAACTTTTATTACAAGCTGTTTTGGTTTGGTTTAGGTTAATCAAGTCATTAATACCAAAATATTCCACTTCCAAAATTCTTTATACTGTATGTATGCATTTAAAAATAAATAAATGACTTAAACTTGACATAGTATGGTAATCCATGTATGAAATTGCAGGAACTCATTGCCAATTACATGATTCGATGCCTGTCAATCAAGTTTCACTTTAAAGAGTCTTGTTACTCATAAATTACACAAACTCAGCAGCACGATGAATGTCAGATTTTCATGAATACCACATTTCTAGTGTAAATGCTCCTGCAAAGAATTTACATCTGAATAAGTTCCTCTGTATCCAACCTCATAATTGATGTGACAATGTGACAAAAGGATCTTACACAGGATATAAAAATGTATGATGTTTTATCTACCTAAAAAACTAGATGCTGCATAAATAAAGCAAATTAAGTATATCTTTGTTTGAAGCATTCGTTAAGAGGAGTCACGAATAAATGGGTTTACAGTATATAAGCCTGTAATTTGTATATGATTAACCCAATTAGCTGATTTGCATGTGTCTTACAAATAGATTCAACCATATGCTCAAATAAATTGGACATATGTCATGTGAAAAAGTCAGGCAGACCAATGTTTATTATGTTTAACTGAAAATGAGTTCAGTCAGTGCCAGACATGCTGATTCTACCATTTTGCACATAGCTGAAAACTATTAAAAGGACTTCCATTAATAATGCAACATAAAATAAAACAACTGTGGATCCTAGGGAAGAGTCATCATATAAAAGAAAATATATTGCAGATTAAAGGATCACCATCTGTGTTCAACTCTGTGCTAATAATGTGGAAAATATGCACCACTTTGACTTCAATGGATAAATACAAAAACTTTATTGTGTAAGGACTGCAGTTCCAACTCTGGAGCAATAAAGGCAGACAAAAAGTTGTTTAAACAAATCCAAAAATGAATATTACATTTTGGAGTTAGCCGCTGGAGTCCTAAAACAAGTGTTCTTTCCCATTACACGAATCCATTCCAAATTTTATCCTTCTTTACTGTAATTTGACTCGTTCAGTATGATAGCACACCATATTACGGGACATACATGGTCATCCAGTGGTTCTCGGAGCATGATGCCAAGTTTGTCTCTGGGATGCAATCAAGTATCTCTGGGATAAGGAGGGAAGAGCTATTTGTTATCTCCTGCATGATTTCCACTTGGTATGGCATTCCAGCACAGTCTAGCCAGCTTGTAGTAAAACTCAAGCCAAGGCAAGCTCATGCTGCAACATTGTACTACTGTAGATCAGAGCACTTAATAGACTCGCAACTCAGAAAAGTCAGAAACGACCATTTTATACTTATTTAGTTGCTTGCATCACATGCTTCCACCTCATTACCCATGCTTACTTACAAATGCCAATATGCTGGGGTGTAAGAACCAACTTACAGAAGGACTTACTGAATAGACTTTGTATACTTTCAGAAATGAGCCTGCTAGTTATACAATATTCTCACATTACATTTGCTTGAGACACTGACTAACAACTGCATGCATTGATGCATAATTTTTTTATTCTAAAGAAGGTTAAAAGGTGTTGATTGATTTCCTATAATAGCAGATTTGACAAAAGCACCAGCTATAAGCAAATCTGACATATAACAATATGTAACTGTTCTATTATATTATTGTTGCTATAGTAACAATGGATGAAAGATAATAAAGTAAAGTATGCCGAAATAATAAAAAAAGGACACACAAATGTTATGGTGAAGAAAGAAAGAAAGAAAGAAAGAAAGAAAGAAAGAAAGAAAGAAAGAAAGAAAGAAAGAAAGAAAGAAAGAAAGAAAGAAAGAAAGAAAGAAAGAAAGAAAGAAAGAAAGAAAGAAAGAAAGAAAGAAAGAAAGAAAGAAAGAAAGAAAGAAAGAAAGAAAGAAAAAAAAAGAAAGAAAGAAAGAAAGAAAGAAAATGAAAAAGAAAGAAAAAGGAAGAAAGAAAGAAAGAAAGAAAGAAAGAAAGAAAGAAAGAAAGAAAGAAAGAAAGAAAGAAAGAAAGAAAGAAAGAAAGAAAGAAAGAAAGAAAGAAAGAACTGGGAAAAAAACTGAGATAATCAAATTAACTTATTGATCTGGAATAAATGACAATTCCTGGAAGCTCTGCCCAGTTCCTTTCATCTCTCTTACTCTTGAATGGATTCCTGTGGCTTTTGGCATTCTCACATTCTGTCAAGGTAAATGGAGACGTCCGTTTATCTAAAACAAAATCTATCACTATTATGCACCCCATACTATCCTTAACTTTACACTTTATTTTAGGTTCTTAGGTTGAAATCATTGATCTTTTTTTTACTGCATCGAGAGCAGAAAGAAACCAATATCTAGCAAGTTTGCAATTCATTTTAAGTCTAACTCTAAGGAGATAAAAGTACATTCCTTTTTAAAAAAAAATACAAAGTACAACATTTTTGAAAAATTGTTCTTGTATTGCAAGAATAACGCAGCACTCTTTTTGCTTGTTTTCCTATAACAGCATGGTCCTGTTGTGTTTTATCCCTTATGTATATACAGTAGATAACCTAAACTACTGTGATCTTCTGCTCCAGTTAAACTCCCTTAAGCTGGGGATCAATCTTGAGCCAGTGTGTTGTTGCAATGAGTCACGACTGTCCAACACATAGACAAAGCCATTGTACCATCAATCGCCTCCACCCTGTGGATATATATTTATTTCACACTTTATTATTCTTGGCGTCCTGAAAACAGGGAAGAAAAGATAAATAATGAAAGTGGAAGCTGGTACAGAAAGCCAAGGGAAGCAGAAGAGAGAAACAGGCAGAGAGAGAGAGAGGTAGAACCAAGCTGTACTACTAGATTATAGCATTCTTGCTACAGGGATCATTTGGCCCCCAAAATGAGCTCCTAAACTCAAAACACGGCAACTGCGCTGATGTCTCATTATACCCAAACAGCTATAGACTAGATTAACACAATCAGGACTTCATAAAAAAAAAGAATACGAAAAAAAAAAGGAGTGTTTTGCCTTCATCTAAATGAACCCAAACTCTAATACTAACTAATGTAATAGTGCTTTAGCAGTCAAGCCTTGCAGACACAAATGGCATCATTAAAAAACAGTGTCTTATGCAAACCAATTAAAAGCGGGCAATGATAAATTACTAACAGTTCCTCAATTAGTATTATTACTATTGACCTTGTTCTATATCCAGCAGCAAAAGCAATATTCTGAAGCTTTAAAATAACATGGATAATCCTCTTCTCTCTTCGAACAAATCTAAAATGCCTTCATGCGCCATTTGTTGGCTTGCATTAGATGAAAAAACACGATCCAGTCCGTAGGTTCAAACGAGAAACTGCCAGTATTTATTGAAGCTGTAAACAGTTATGATTACTTGCTTTGATCAGATGAAGCACAGCAAGCACAAAACCCTTAGCTTTAAGTGCTTCACACATTGCATAAGAACGGCACTTCATAGAATTATAATAACTCATTTGTTGTTATTGAATAGCGAATTAGCATTCAATGCCATGCCTGTTTTGCAGCGCTATAGCAAGACCAATTCAACTTTGCAGACCTTTTCTATTATGAATATTAATGCTCAAATCTCATAAAAAATATAAATAAAAAAAAACTCACAACCTGTACCTGTCAAATGAAGCTTCAAATGAAAGATCCATGCACAATTTAACATGATGATGGATGCCGTTTACAATGAAGATAAATGTTTCCTCTAGCATGCGCAGAAGAATAAATCGAATGCATCGACTCTATTTTAACTTCTACGGCCTATATTTTAAAAAAGTGAAAAGTTATAAGTGACGAACAACAGGTTTGGGTAATTTACTAGGAAGTAAGTAAACCGGATCAGATGAATGGACACTCTTACCCAGAACACAAAAAACTGATGCTGCTTATCGTGCAAAGTCTTATTTCATCCTTTAAAAAAAAATTTTTTTTAGAATACTTACTGGACTGCAATATGTGAAAGAAACCAGTTTTAGAAGTAGAAAGAATATTGTCTTTCGTATCTCTTGAGCTGCAACATAAATCACTTCCTTTGAAAAGCACAGGAGGTTCCTTCAAAGATCATGGGCATTTATTCTTTCATTTACCAAAGAGTTGCTGTAATATTGCAAAACAGGGATGCTATTACACTAAGCTTCTGTTGTTCCGATTTCTTCTCAAATTAAATGATTTGTTTTGCTATTAACTTTCAGTGCAGTTTTTGACACAGTGGCACCCAATTATATCTGGTGTTCCTGTAGCGAATTATCTTAATGTAAAGGTTATATGCAAAAGGTGTAGGCCATTCAATCACTGCTACTCAGGAACAAAATCTCATCAGTTTCTTTCAGCTGTGGGAATGTATGGGTTCGTCTTGCTCCCTAGATTCAGATTTAGATAAGCATCTAGTGCTCAACAAGAATTGCAATTGGAAATCCTGAGCATGTGAGTGGCAATGCCTAGCTGCAGATGCAGTGTGGGAGTTAACACTAGACAAATGTTATGGTGAAGAAAGAAAGAAAGAAAGAAAGAAAGAAAGAAAGAAAGAACTGGGAAAAAAACTGAGATAATCAAATTAACTTATTGATCTGGAATAAATGACAATTCCTGGAAGCTCTGCCCAGTTCCTTTCATCTCTCTTACTCTTGAATGGATTCCTGTGGCTTTTGGCATTCTCACATTCTGTCAAGGTAAATGGAGACGTCCGTTTATCTAAAACAAAATCTATCACTATTATGCACCCCATACTATCCTTAACTTTACACTTTATTTTAGGTTCTTAGGTTGAAATCATTGATCTTTTTTTTACTGCATCGAGAGCAGAAAGAAACCAATATCTAGCAAGTTTGCAATTCATTTTAAGTCTAACTCTAAAGAGATAAAAGTACATTCCTTTTTAAAAAAAAATATGCCTAGCTGCAGATGCAGTGTGGGAGTTAACACTAGACATCTGGGATTATTAAGAAAAGTGTCTGTCACGGTCGCCGTGGTGTTTGTAGGTGTGATGATTCATATCTTCAGGCTGTAGAGTCTTCCTACCGAGTCAGGTGTGACTGGCAGGAGGATTGCACATCAATAATGATATAGTCCCTTTCATAAGTATTCACCCCCCCCCATAGAACTGTGGATTTTTCCGGCTCCTTAAGAGTCACACTTGATCTCTTGGTTGTTTCTCTGACTAGCTCTTTACACGGTCACTGACTACTGCTGGATGAGTCACAAATGTGTCATATTCTTTCCATTTTAACATAATGGGTTCAACAACACTGCATGGGACTTTAACAGTTTTTATAATCAAACCATAACATCCAGGATTGTGTTCTTGCTTTTACAACTCCTCTGCATTTTTAAAGCTTGTGGTTTAGGGCCGCTCTCAGGATAATTCATAATGTGATCGCATGCTGCTTTAACTGCACATAGGTCAATTCATGGAAAAGTATTCCTACCTCTTGAACTTTTTTCACATTTTGTCACATTATTTTACTGGGATTTTATGTGATACACCAACACAAAGGTTGCGAACTTCATTGTGAAAGTGGAAGAAAATACTAAATAGTTTAAAAATTCTTTTTCAAATAAAAATCTGGAAAGTGCGATGTGCATTTGTATTCAGCCCCCTTGACTCTAATATCCATAACTACTGGAAAACCAAAATCTACTGCAACCAATTGCCTTCAGAAGTCACCTAAACAGTAAATAGAGTCCACAATTTAAATATTGTGATTAAAAGAAGGCATTTGATTTTCAGGGGCAGATACTGTAGCAGGTGTGGTCCTGCACCTTTCTGGCACTGACATGAGTGTACCATCTTCCTTTTATGTGTGGCTCCCAATGGACAAAACTAAGTCAGTAGGGAATCCTGGACACTACGGCTGAGTTGTGTGGCCAGGCAGCATCCAAGGTCATGGCGGGGAACGTGAAGGTGAAGCAATGTGCTCAGGTAAGCTAAAAGGTAGGGTAATATTCGAGGTGACACTGGGAGAGAGCAACTCCTATTATGGTGCCACAAACTGAGATGGGTGATGTGTGGTCCACAGGGCATTGCTTCCAATTGCTTCCGGTCGTGAGCTGATCCAGCTACCTCTGGTCCTCATGAATTACGCCGGCCTGGACCAGCACAAAACCCTGATGCTTTTCTAATAAATACGAATAATTTATATACCAGTCATTTTGCGCTTTTCCCTCAAGGTGGTTGTGGTTATACTGTAGGTGTCACTGAACAGAGCCAATCAATGCAATAGTTCGCTTTGTATATACAGTGGAACCTTGGATTACGAGCATAATTCGTTCCAGAAGCGGGCTCGTATTCCAAAACACTCGTAACCAAATAAAAATAACCAAATAAAATCTTCCCATAAGAAATAATGAAAACTCAAAAAATTCGTTCCACAGCCCAAAAAAATAAATTAATAATTGAAAAATAATTAATACAATATATAAAGTAAAAATAAAACAAATTAACCTGCACTTTAACTTTAAAAAAAAGTTAAAATAAATCCCAACAGATGAGTGTTTCCGTTTGTGCGCTTTTTTTGTATTTGTGTGTGTATGTGTGTGTGTGTGTATGTGTGTGTGTGTGTGTGTGTGTGTGTGTGTGTGTGTGTGTGTGTGTGTGTGTGTGTGTGGAATTAGCCCCTTCCCTTGCCTCATCTTACACAGTAAAACTCCTCCTCCCTCCCCCCACCTCGCTTTTTAAGTTTCACAACAAACAGACACACAATGGAAACAACAAACAAACAACGGTTTTAATGGGAAAAAAATTAATCTCTCTAATGACACTCGCGTGAGCGCAGACTAACGTAATCACTGCTGTAAAGTAAAAAAACAAAAAAACTAATGAACCAGCACCTTACCTTTGAAAATAATCGCGACAGAGCAGAGTTTCTGTGTAGAGCAGAGTGTGTGTGTGTCTGTGTGAAGCCGGGTGTAAAGGCGAGAGAGTGTGTGTGTGTCTCGGTGTGTGTGTGTGTCGGTGTCAAAAAACCCGGTACTTGTAAACCAAGACATGCTCGTTTTTCAAGTCAAAATTTATTAAAAATCTTTGCTCGTCTTGCGGAACACTCGTAAACCGAGTTACTCGCAATCCAAGGTTCCACTGTATATAGTGTGCGGAAGAAACAGAAACGAAAGTGCATGTCTTACTCCAAGAAAAGAAAAATAGATGGATGAAAACTGATCCTTCAAAGAAAAAAAACTGTTTTATATGTTCCGAAACAGTGGCGATAATATAAAAATACAGGAGTAATGTAAAGCACCACCCTGAGACAAAAGTTTGAGCAAACATATCCGCAGCATTCTGAGGTAAGGCTATTTAAAACACCTGAACTGAGCATTGGGGATGATAGAGCATCACATTCATGTACAGCCCAGCAGTGAGAAGATTCACTAAAGACTGTTGAAATGTAAAAGGCCATAAACAATCAAATTTCCCATACGTTTAACATAGTGAAAATTGACAAGAAATATTATTGAAATGCTATTGAAATTTGTAATTACTTATTTTTTACATACTTACCATGACTGCATGTATAGATATCTGAATTCTAACACATTCTTTCACATTCATTTACAGCCCAGCGGTGTGCAAATGAAGATTCACTAATAATTGATTGAATATTGCTGTTTCCATTCCATATAAATACAAGGAAATATAAACTGCCATCAAAGTTCAAACTGTCCGCGTTTAACACATGTTCTATAAATTGACAATACATATTATTGAAATGCGTTGGAGATTTTATAGACTTCAGTTCATTGTGTTTTGGACCATGCTCCACAATGTGGCTTGTACTATTTTTGCCCTCGCTCATGTTTCTAGTGTGTATACGTGATAAATTGAGAGGTCGCTCTTGCATCCGGTTTGCTTCGGCCACCTGACACTACAGCATCCTTATATATACACCTTATATATTTTTAAATACTTCAATACAAAAATATGTTTAATGAGTTACTGGAAATAGTCATTATAATTAATAATAATAATAATTAGGTATTATATTATATATTATATTAGAAAAAAAGATATTATAAAATAGTTGAAACTTTGTTAAAAAAAAGGGGAAGTTTTAAAATAAGAACCTTGAATCCACATTTGTGATTGCAGACAGGCTGAGCATAACACACACCTCATTTAATGTGCACTCGTCTGTAGTTGCTTCTGGTCTCATCGAGAGTCTTACATTTCAAGAATGTGTACCAGAGTAAATTGTACCTATGAGGCAGTGAAGCACCAAACTAATTGAAATAAACTAATGAATCTGCATTAAATTAAATCACATTACAGTATGTCAACCGTGATACTGATTTTGAATGAGCATATGGTAAAACACAACACTACTACGGTATTGTACTGAAGGTGTTGAATATTTGCTTGCTCATTAACTTATGTCTTCATCTATATTTTCTTCATCTGTAACAATGTACACTAGATTGCCCAAAAGTATCGCTTGTCTGCCTTCACATGCATATGAACTTGAGTACCATCTAGTTCTTAATCCACATGGTTTAATATGATGTTGGCCCAACTCTTTTGGGAAGGCTTTCAACAAGGTTTAGGAGTGTGTTGATGGGAATTTTTGACTGTTTCTCTATAAGCGCATTTGTCAGGTCAGACACTGATGTTAGACGAGAAGACCTGGCTCGCAGTCTCCGCTCTAATTCATCCCACAGGTGTTCAATCGAGTTGAGGTGCCGGCCAGTCAAGTTCATCCACACCAAACCCGCTCATCCATGTCTTTATGGACCTTGCTTTGTGCACATAAATTGTCCAAAATGTCTTGGAGTTCCTTTAACTGGAGGAAAGAGCTCGAGCCCAATTCCTGAAAAACAACCTCGCACCAGTTCCAACATGACTGCACACCAGTGCACAAAGCAAGGTCCATAAAGACATTGACGAGCGAGTTTGATGTGGATGAACTTGACTAGCCTGCACTTCAACCCAATAGAACACCGTTCGGATGAATTAGAGCGGAGACTGCGAGCCAGGCCTTCTCGTCCGACATCATGCCTGACATCACAAAAGCGCTTCTGGAAAAATGGTCAAAAATTTCCATAAACACACTCTTAAACCTTGTGGAAAGCCTTCCCAGAAGAGTTGTACTGTAGCTGTTATAGCAACAAAAGGATGGACCAACATCATATTTAACCTTATAGATTAAGAATTGGATGTTATTCAAGTTCATATGCATGCGAAGGCAGGCGAGCGATACTTTTGGAAATATAGTGCATGTCCGGTGCATGATGTTTTCTTTCTCTGCTTTACCTGTGACAGCTGACAGTGTGATAATAAACACTTTAAAAAGCTCGGGAAGACACCTGTGCAGTATTATAACAGAGCCCATCAAAGTGCTTAATAAAAAAAGCCAATTACATCGATGTCATATTATCATTACAATTACCAGATTCTTGTACTGACACAAAGGCAGAGCGATGAGGGCTATTCCACAATAGAAGCTCATGAATCATTAAACATTAAAATTGTCCTTTTTTTTCCTCCTGACAGCGTGAAGCCACACAGTGTGCATTTGTGGAACAGACAGCCTCAAACAGGGCTGATGTATCTGTGGTGTGTGCCGATAGGCAAACGTACCACCCAGTTTATTTGAAACGTCTACACACCCACGCATCCAACTTATCTTAGCTGAAACACGACCCAATGTGTTACCTTATTTGAGCCTGATGTGCAATTTTGAATATTCATAAACCTCAAACATGACTTCAATAACATGTATTCATTGAGACGTGAGACAACGATACGAAGCTTGTTCTTGATAAAGAATTCAATTGAAACATTATACAGTGCTGTAACTGAGCTGAAACTGGGCTGTAAATTTCACTGAATACACACACACACACACACACACACACACACACACACACTGGATCTGATATATGACATAAAACAAGGAAGTGAAACCTCTTACCTTTATGGGACAACAAGTTCCAGCTGATCGCAGGCTCTGGTTTGCCGTTAGCCAAACACATCAGTGTGACGTTGGAGCCTTCATTTACCACCAAATTGTTTGAGAAGTTGACAATTTTTGGAGGAACTGAAAAGAATGGAAAACAAAGAGATATTTTATTGTATATTTTGAAAAAAAATAAAAGGATAAAACGGAAGAGCAACAAAAATCAAACTCGCACACTGCTTTTTTCATGAATGTCTTGTTGCACCAGTTGTACTCATGCCAAGTGGACATTACGTGACTCAGAACTGCTGTACTGCATGAACTACATGACTTTGATCAAATGGAATCTGGTTTGAGTTTACTTTTTTATTTGATTTGTTTAGTTGTTTACTAGTAAGTTATTGTATCAGGGACTACCAGATAAAATATTATCACAAGACTTAGATGCTGATTCGATTTGTATTGTAATTTTATTGTAAAAGTATAGTGCTACCTCGGACTACAAACTCCCTGCCTCCTTCTTATTTATGTATTTTTGCCTCAAGAAATAAAATTTTGCGAAAAATCTGCCTCGGCATATGAAGCTCTTAAAACTTGTTTGCGTCAATGGAAAGCCAAGCAAAGTAAGCAAGTCTACGTTTTTTGGATTTTATTTATTTATTTATTTATTTATTTTTTGCATTCTGTCCATGGTTTAATGAAGACATAGCACTATTAGTAAGGACGGTAGCAAGAAGAAAACGGGGCCACTTTCTGTTTCGTTTTTAAAGCAGCCGGTACCAAAAGGAATCATGAATTAAGGTTTAAGTCAGGTTTAATGTCTATTTATTTAATATTTTACCTCATTTCCATGTCTTTTCTAAGTGTTTTAATTGTTTAATATGCAAAGAATATGATTGTAGTGCAGGTAATACTGATAATATTTTTGGGTGGCAACGGATTATCGACTTTTCCTTTATTTCCTAGGGGAAAATGTGTTTCGCAACAGAAATTTTCGCCTTATGAACTCACCTCCAGAACGGATTAAATTCCGTTGAGGGACCACTGTATCACCATTTAATAAAAATAGCAGTTTGTACTTAATATTATTATTATTATTTTTTGAATATTTTAGAGCACATCTGAATATCGAGGAATGTCAACATTTTACCACCGTAAAAGCAAACAGATAAATGCCACACAAAAAAACATAATTTAATCATATCTATTGATTACATTAATTAAGAATTTCCCCTATGATGTTCTTGTTACAGTACTTCTAGTCGAGGTGTTATCTACTAAATCACTCACACGACTTACAGACATAAGGGGTTGGGTTGGGGTGTTGAGACAAAGAAATCAGAAGTCCAGTGATGTAATCTGTATATGAATCTAAGTAAAAATCAACATTTCTCGCTCCACTTCAAACAATTCCACACCCGACTGAAACCGAGACGTTTGTTTCATCTCAGCTCCTGTTTTGTTTGCCAAAGCATATCTCAGAAATGCCTGGTTGAATAACCCAGAAATACTGGAAACCCAAACAGAGATATGGCATCCAGAAAAAAAAGAAGCGTTCCATCATACACCCTTTCAAGTCCTTGGCTTAAAGACAAGCATAGAAAGCACAGGCAGGACTGTGAGCAATGTTCTGAGATGCTGCAATATTCTTTCAGTCTGCCTCAAGCTGCCAATTATGACTTAAATATTGATAAATGTTGGAGGATTTCTTTCCCCCTTTAAAATGGTAATATTGCTGACTTATTATGCTCACTTTGCACCTCCAGAGACATAAGGTAGATTTCTGCTAATGCCATGACAAACTGCACCATTTCTGTGTTTTAACCATGAGAAGATATTACTATACTGAGTGGCTAATAAAGGTATGGGGCTGAAGCGGAAATAAAGCTGTTCCAGGCTCTCACACATACAGTACTTGCAAGCACTCACAGGCATGCGGGGGTGGAAATATTTAAAAGGCTAGAGACCACCACAACCTTTACAGGCTTGTAGGAGTGATTCAGAGAATCATGGGAAATTTCACCTATTGGCTTGGTTTAGCAGGACCTTTTGCTTTTAAAACACAACACTCATAAGCAGAGAGCAATATGTAAAAATCTATTCATTTTTAATCTAGAATCTTTTATTTACGATCAGTTAAATGCAAACACGATACCCTTCAGCTTGCTGACTAATTGAATACTTTTGCATTCTGTATGTATGATTTCAAAGACGCTGATGTGTAAATCGTAGAGAAAGCATATATGAGTGGTGGTACTACGAAATATACAGCGGCTACTTTAAGTGTTTCATTTAGAGCCAGATTTAAAAGTAACAGCACAAGGCAAGCGCGTTTTGTTCACTGTATGGTGGAGTGCATGCACATTCACACTCGTGCTTATGAGACAATAATTAACAACATATCATCATGAAACAGTACTGCACAATCTCTTTAGCATAAATGTGCATTCACTGCAAGCCACTATGAATCAGCTGATAGTTAAAGCACAGTTGACATTTTTAAATAGCAGTTAAAATGCATTTCTGTCTGTAACCATCTAGGATTTTTTTTTCCTTTAACAACTTAAGTGACCTTCAAATATGTCAAAAAACATGAAATGATTGCCTCTTGTAATGTCAAGCATGAGGCTGAGAGCTGGATGCAAGTGTAAAGTGTTTATTTAAAAACACAAGCAGTCGAGCAGACAAGGACAAATCTGAAATCGTCATCAAAACCAGGTGATCTTCAAACACAACTCGAACAGGCTATGGGTCATAGAACATGAATACCAGTAACATAAAAGCAAACACTGGGGCTCACACAGGCAAGCATGTATAAAAACTGGGTTATTTCAAAAATTTGTGCAGAAAGAAACTTGTGTTAGGGGTGGTTTGGCTTTGAGAATTCTAGGATTTGAAATTCATGGTTGCGCCGAATGCGATACAGCTTGCTGGGATCAGCAGCTGTGACACACACAAAACTAAGTACAGTTTATATGTTTCATATTTACTGTAAGCTTACACTCCCCAGCCACTTACACTAGGTACACCTGTTCAACTGGTCATTACTGCAAATATCTCATCAGCCAATCACAGGGCAGCAGCTCGATGCATGTGTAAAGTATGTACTGTACAGTAGATATGGTCTGCAGAAGTTTAAGCCGAGCGTCAGCATCGAGGAGAAAGGTGGTTTAAGTGACTTTGAATGTGCCGTGGTTGTTGGTGCCAGATGGGCTGATCTGAGTATTTCCAAGACTGCACATCTCTGTGATGTTTTACCGAGAATTTTCTGAAAAAGAGAGTGAGTGACAGTTCTCTGGTTGAAAATGCCTTGTTGATGCCATGGGTCAGAGGTGAATGGCCAGACTAGTTCGAGCAGATAGAAAGGCAACAATATCTCCAATAACATCTTGTTATAAACAAGTTATGTCCAGGAATGTACAACACAAGCAAACATTGAAGCAGATGGAATACAAAAGCAGACCACACTGGGTGCAGTAACCTCAGACTCCAACATACATGGGATTTCCAAAATTGGACAACAGACAAATCTGCAGCAACTGCATTATGCTATCATGTCAACATGGACCAAAACCTGCTGTATAAGGAATGTTACTAGCAAACTTTTGATCCAATGCCATGAATTATTGAGGCAGTTCTGATGGCAAAAGGGGGTCTAACCCGGTATTAGCAAGGTGTACCTAATGAAGTGGCCAGTGAGTGTGTATATCAATTGATATATTAACTTATGTAAAAGTGTGTCATGTTACAACTAGGTTTGGCTTAGATTTACTAGATTTATTTCAGATGTGAACATGGCGATATGCACATTAGGACAAACATGGAAGACCATATTTGTAGGGGTTTCATTATCTGCGCATTTACAGTATATACCATTGTTTTTTGTTTTTTTTCTGAATCTTGTTTTTACGCCTTAAAACGTTTTGCTTATGCATGCGCTGCATCTATGCTGAAACACCCTGTGTATAGTGTTGAGAATCCTTGGCACTATACAAATTAATGAGAAGGAAAATTGAAGAAAGGTAATATGAAGGGTGTTCAAGACAAACATTGGATTGTGCAGGATAACAGAACACATTTACAAGAGAAAGAAATATATATATTTCTCTATAAAATCCCCTGCTACACTAATGCATTATCTCAGTGTTTCACTAGTGCTTGCATTCCATCAAGATAGAAAGGCCTTCCTGCAAGGCCTTGCACTGGCCTTGCAGGAGCTTCTTTAACGGCCCAAACATGGTGAAATGGCTCGAAGCAAAGTCTGGACTATAAAGGGATGGGACAAAATCTCCCAGCTGTGTCCCTGGGTTCTTAAAAGATTGTACACACAGTGCCCACAGACAGATGCATTCCATGCACAAGGTGGCAACGACTTATCTGTTGATTTTCAAGGATCAGGTTCTCCACTCGTTCAAGGGAACGACCGCAGTGGGCTCCAAGCCACCTTGGCCAGTATTGTCATTCACAGATGCATGGTCTTCTTTAAACCGTTTGCACCAATCAAATGTTTCACTGCAGCTTAGATTCTCATCATTGTACTGTGCTTACAGCCTGTTGTAAATGTCGATTGATTTCATGGCTTTATTCACGAGTTTCATCACAAATTTCCTGAACGCCCTTTATCCTTCATTCAAACAAAAACCACACACAAATATCTACTTTTTCCCCTGAAGCAGCTACATTTTTTTTTCTTGAAATCAAAAGATGTCAAGATTCATTAATTCACCTTCAGTAAGCATTTCACCCTGGCCAAGGATGGTGGTGGATCTAAAGCTTATGCTGGTATCACTGCGAGCAAGGTTGGAAAATTCAACCAAGATGAGATAAAAGTTCGTGGCAGGCTACAGAGCACACACTTATTTACACCCATGAGACATTTAACATGATAGTTAACAATATTTTTGAAGACTGGGAGAAAAATGGTAACAAATTCAGAACGAACATGGGTACTGTAATACCTACTGACTACCTGGGACAAAACCAGGACCCTCGAGCTCTGTTATATTTAAAATAAATTAATGGAAAAATGCTTTTTAAAATGTTTTTAGGGGTGAGGAACTTTTTTTTTTTAACCCTTCACATTCACCATTTTACCAATAATTGAACAGTACTTATATGATACGAAACTTCAACATTAACTGCGGAAGTTTCAAATTTGATGTGCCTGGTGTTATATGAGGACAAAATAATTATTCCACCCCTCATCCCCTCCCACCAACGTGTTACAGGACCATCCGCTTTAGCCTGACATCTTTAGAGACAACTGAGCTTTTACAGTCCATCGATGACAGAGAGTGTGCTGGATAAAGGAATGAAGATCCTTTAGAGGCTATTAACCAACTCCCACAGTACAAAAGCTGATCTGAAGTGTGAAGAATTGAGAAGGATTCACTTGTTGTTGAATATTAATTGTTGGGATGCTTTAGGCTGTGAATATTTATCTTCAGTTTGTTTTCTTTAGGGAAAAACACATCCTTTGAATTCGAAGTTACATCCTCATAAGCAAACCAGATGCTGTTCTGTGTTGACATAATTATCAAACTAACTCAGCTGGTAAATGTGACAGGGAGAAGACCTTTTTTTGGAAGCAATAAAAATAAAGAGTAATGAAAATGTCACAAACACTACTTGCTGCTATTGAGTACAGATGTTATTATGACATATGTATAATGTCGAGGGGGTTGATTTGCATTTCAAAGCTGGAATCTTAACAAAGGTTGCCATCGCTGTCTGGTGTGTATTCACACAGCATGGTACAATAGTTTTATCCTGTTTCAGGCTTTATCGAGACAGGCAACTATTAATAATTCATCTAATGCCAACTTAATTCCACTTTCCACCAGAAATGACAAAATACTTGTAAAGAGAGTGTGTGACAGCAGCAATTTGCTACTGTTTTAGTTGTTGCTGTAGTCTACATACTTATTCTTTAGTGCAAGGATGGAAAAACAAAATCTTTCCTCATTTCAGCTCAAGATCTTCAATTGGAAAATTTATATTCAGTGTGCTTTGTAAGAAAATGTCTTGGATGGCTGTCCAGGACAATAAATAGCACCTAATAACACTCAAAATATAGCAATAAATCTCTCTAAAACTGGCTTAGCCTTATAGTGGATTTACTTTTATTTCCAAAAGGTGGATGGACTAGCACTGAAGTCGTGAAAATAAATGTCCTGAACAACTTCACCTGCTTTCCTTAAACAAAGTCTAAAGCCCCAACCCTTCAGTTAAGCAGCTAAATAAGCACTAATTAAAGGTCCCATATTTTACTGTTTGTTCAAGTTAACATAGATTGCTGAGCTTCCAGAAAGTCTGTTAATGTCTGTTAATGCTCCAGTTGTAATACCACTCAGATAACACATTTTCATACTAAGACTCCCTTTATTTTACTTCTTGTCTTCATGCACCTTTCCATTCATTCATTCATTCATTCATTCATTCACTCATATTCTATAAAAGAATTCATTCTGGAGCCTATCCCATGAGACTTTTACCAATCACACTCACACACACACACACACACACACACACACACACACACACACACACACACACACACACACACACACACACACACACACACTATGGCCAATTTGAAAATGCCATTTAGGCTATTTGTTTATTTATTTATTTTTTGTTTGTACACTGGAGACCATTCTGAATGTCTAAAAATGGCTAAAAAGCCAATTTGGCATAACAGTTCACCTTTAAAAATGTTGCTGTTACTTAAAATATACTACTTTTACTAACTTGCTTCTAGCTTTTGACCTAGGGCGTCTACCAAATGGTATCAATTTAAAAGCATTTACAAAATGGTGGTAAAGCATGCGATACATTGTATATATTATGTGAAATCAAAGCATAGACAGTGCTGGTTAAAGTGGTAAATGACCTACTATAGACCTCTGACCAAGTTTGTGTCTTTTTGAATGTGTTGCATGACCATTTGATACCACGAATCATACTATTCTACTTGAGAAGTTAAGGAAAGGGCCTTGTCCTGCCTTAGATCTTATTTGACTGACCATTATTCTGTACATGCAAATGGTGACTTTCTACACATACTAACGTAAAGTCTGATGTTCCACAGGGTTGTGTTTTAGGTCCACAGTATGTTTCCTCTGGGTAACATCTTTCATAAAAATGGTAAAATGTTTCCACTGTTATGCTGATAATACTGTGATGCACACTGCTGTATGTTTCAGCAAAGACACATAAGAGTCACCAGCTTAATAAAGTTGTGGAATGTGTAGAGGACATTCTATGTTTATTAATCTTCCTTCTCCTTAATTCTGACTAGACAGAGATATTGATGCTATGACTGTGTGCAGCTAGAAGTAAGCTTTCTTAGTAATTAGTTAGTAACTTTGACTGGCATTTCTCTATCACCATGGGAACCAACATTTAATCTAATTAACAGGGCTGAAAGAAATTGTAAACTCTTACTGGTTTTGTGTAGCCAAAAGGCAAGGAGAATAAACGATGGAGATGTTGGACAGTCCTCAGAACTCTAGGAGATTTACTTTATTTTCCACTTATTCCAATTTAGAATAACTTCTGGGGGTCCAGGGTTAAATCTCAAATAGCATTGAAACGAAAAGCTAGTGTACTAGGGTGTACAATCTCTTGTTCCACATACAGGCATCAACTAGTACACATGGTTAGGAGTAAGAGACGAATATAAGTTTCAGCCTTGTCTTAGAAAAAGTCAGCTTTGTAGCTCATTTTGGTTCAAGTGGTTCAGAGGCAATTAGTATTAATTAGAAGCCAACATGTTGCTTAAGATAACATAATGCTAGCAGATGTTTTTACATGCTTAAAGTGCTTCTTTGACTGGTTTTGAACTTGAGTACTGCAGACCACACTGCCCTATTTTTCACCCATGCTGGCAACTAACAATTAGTGTAAATAACAATTATTTGTTAACACCTGTAATGCATACAGTTAAATGTCCCAGTGCTGTTATGCTATATCATCACCATGCCTGTCATCCAATTAGATTACTTGGTTGGGACAAACTGTTATAAAAATTTCTGTTATACAATTGCAATTTTGACACATCGTAATAGAAGAAATTCATTTATGGTTCTACTATCTGGTCCAACCAAATTAGGCTGGATTCCATTTTGAGTCTGGTTCTCCTCGAGGTTTCTTCCTCACATTAATGTCAAAATGATTGCTATTTGTTAAATATAACCCAATATTAATTTGTTATAACTGTCATCCATAATACTAGCTTTATTGTACATAGTCAGCAAACATGGGAAATTCAACAATATAGCATAGAAGCTAACACTACGCCACAAACCACACTGTTCCATGCTTCTGGAAGGAACGGTAACGTGAACAGTTGATTGGGGTTGTCAGATTAAGTTACCTTAAATGCTTAACGCAAGCATCAAAATCTTTTGTAGAAAATAAAATATTATTATAATACATTTAAATAAATGTTGGCTTCCAATTCACTAGCTAGTAGCCTATAGCATCAGACAAGTGCATTCTCCTTTCAAGCTAATTTGGTTTATGGACATATCCTGCAATCTACAGTATGGCCACAAGCCCCTGCAAAGTGCTATTCTTCGTATGGTTATGCAAAACTGCAGTTTTGACTCTACAATTTAAGACTTTCTGAAATATTCTTCAACGGCCACTTACCCTAAAGCACTGCACTATTAAGATCTCGTCTGATGCAGTGACCACTAAGTCATATCTCCTCTAGCATATGGCGTACAAAACGCCTTTGGGATTATGAAACACAAAATCACCTTGTAAATTACACTGACTTTCTACAACAAGGGATTAAAAATATATTTTTTTCTGCCAAACTGCTGTAGAAAAACAAGATACAATGCAGCTGAAAAATGACTGTGTCTATCCGCAATAAGGTAACAGTCACAAATGCTCCAACATGACAGCTGATGATTAGTGAACTTTACTTTTGCCCATATGTATGGCAGCTCTTGGAGAATAGTATGAGTTCTGACCTCAGCCTTTATTAGTTCTGTGACAAATAAATCTTGATGTATCATTGTAAGGTCTTTTTCAGACACGGATCGCAACCCAAAACAACCAAAGCCAATAAAGTGCTTACTGTGAGCGCCTCTCTCTTTTATTGCATGGTCTGTCACAGAGTCAACAGAGAGATGTTTCTGTGTGTGTGTGTGTGTGTGTGTGTGTGTGTGTGTGTGTGTGTGTGTGTGTGTGTGTGTGTGTGTGTGTGTGTGTGTGTGTGTGTGTGTGTGTTGTGGTGTGTGTGTGTGTGTGTGTGTGTGTGTGTGTGTGTGTGTGTGTGTGTGTGTGTGTGTGTGTGTGTGCGTGTGTGTGTGTGTGAGTTTACCTCCAAATAGGCTAAACCATGCTAAATTGGAAATTTAACAGAACAGTGCAAAGCTTTCACTTCTGATGAATGATTTGATCTCTTTAAACTAAGCATAAACCAATGGGAGGTCCTTCTGAAATTAAATTATTTCTCACTGCTGTCAGAGATTTCCTTGAATATTAAAAAAAAAAAAAAGAACAATAAAGCAATGTTTTCACTACTACTAACAACAATAATGAGTAAATAAATAACAATAATCTTCATTATTTTAACTGTGACCAAAGAGATGAATTGGGGAAAATTATATTTAACAACATATTGATACAAAATCTATTGAACGGGAATAACTAAATGTCAACTACTTCATTGGCAACCTTACGCTCAAGCCACAACACTGCCACTGTCATGCTCGACAAATGACGCGGTATGCTTTGGATTATGAGTTCCTTTCATTCCCCATACTTTTAATTCCCTAAACTTTTCTATTAATCATTCTTTTTAAAGAGATTTTTCAGTATTAAAAAAAGGTTTTCAGATCACTTACTGAGAACTTTCATGTACAACTACCAAACACAAAATAAACACTTGGGATCTCCTTTTATCTCATTAATTTTCAATAAAATAACTAAGAAACAGGCCACAACTGGCTCTAAAACTACTTATCACTCAGGTTTTGATCATTTGAGACTATGTAACAAATGGCTTAAAATTATTTATTTATTCAAAACCTTTTTAAAATGTAACAATTTCCAGATCCAGATCAGTTTCTTAAATCCTTAAATCATGCCTTTTGGCCTCACCAAGTCAGAGATCACATTATTTAACGATTTGATGTGAAAATTAACTACAACATATAAAAGGTACAGTACTGTGTTTGAATTGTTTTATGAATAGTGTTGCTGTCGCATTATTGGCTGATTGAATATTTGTATTAATGAGCAGGTTTACGACTGTTCCTATTATTCCATATTCCTATAGTGGCCAGTGAGTGTATATACAGTATATATAGTGCATACAATTACACCTTAGTGAGTCAATTCTAAATACTGCATGGTTATGTTAATCTATGTTATGAGTTTATTAACAATTAAATTCAAGATTATTTTGATTAGTTTATTTCCTAATACCAAGCTTTAAATACTATTGTTCTTTTGCCAGATAACATTTCTATTTATGATCTTTCATTTCTAGAAAGAAAAACAAATTACCTGCCAACAGTATAAGAAAAAAATAAGTTTTTTATGAATAAATCATCTTGGAACAATAATAGAATAACAATATATTTTGCATCCAATAAAGTCATAACAAAATATTTGCCAGTAATCAAGATATTTTCAGGTGCTAGAATAAAATCTTTTGCACAGCATATATTTCCACTAGATACTATTTTTTACTCTTGCTCGAGTAGTTATTTGTATGATGAATTTCCTTTAACCTGAATCATTAGAGACTTCTGTAGGGACATCTGCAGGGATATCTGTAGGCAAGGAAGCTACGACTCTGAAACCAGTGTGCACAGCACAGCCTTGGAAACCAGAGCAACAACTCGAACTCTGCAGTAGAACGGACTGATTGACAATCTTTGCTGGAAACATGCCATTGTTGAAAAAGTACAAGAAGAATTATTTTCTGCGTTTGAAAGTAAGCTAATCTGATACGAAGCGCTTTTTGAAAGATGCCAACAGGTATATTAAGTTTTATCATAATGTTATCAAAGCTGACTTACTGTAATCAGTTTAGGTCTCTGGTGTCATTATAAGCAAAGTCTGAAAGATCTTCAGAAAACTGCATTAACTTTTAAGTGCTTTTGAACTAAATTGCTCTGAATTCACTAAAGAAATAGTGCTTTTAAGTAGTGTAAATATAGCTCCACATTTAAAACATGAAATTAACTCACTTGTGTCTGTGGCACAAGAAAGTACTGAGGGATATACAGTAACTACTTTGCAAAGTATTGTTTAACTACTTTAACTTTTACTACTTTTTTTTTTACTACTTCTTACTACTTTACCTTTTTACTACTACTTGTATTGCTGTAAAAACCTTCTAACTTTCTATCTTTCTGTCGTTCCGCTCTACCCTACCTTCATTTTTTTACATCATGAACAGTCGTATAGGCATTTCACGGCATTTCACAGCAAAGTTTGAGCTTGACACGTTTATGAGCTCTGTCGCTTCCTATCAATGGGCATCTACGAGAGAGAACACATTTTTAGCTTCAGTAGACACACAATACGTCAGATTGAAACACGACTGCCCCCTACAGGCAATGAACGGCATTTTCACAGCTTTCCGTGAGCTGCCGCAGAAGCGCGTGAGATCCCTTTTCAAGAAACGTACGTTCTTAATGGCGAGATCGGTAGACTTTTGAATTTGAATGAATTTTTTTCTACTTCTATGCAGTAGTGGCAATTTTTCCTAAAGCCCTATACAGAAAGGAATAGTTTTATATGAGCATGTAGTATAAACAAAGCCAGTATTATAAGTCTTACTTAACTGCAACATCATAGTGTGCTTAAATATAGTGTGTAAAACCAAATTGATTAATTAATTAATTACTTTTTTAACAAGTGACAGTATAGGCTTCTTCCAAACGGCTGAGCTGTACCAGTATATTTACAAATTACAAATAAAAATGAATCGTAATTGTCATATAAAATGCGAACTTTTTCTGTGGTGGTACAACAGCGAAAATGTTTGGGGGCATTAGCTTGAAAAGAAAACTAAAATGTCCATGTGTGTTAGGTTAATTGATTACGTCGGACATGCAGCAAAGCCCACAGACATGCTATGGTCACGGCCTACTGTTATCAAGTGCAACTTTTCCCACAAGCCTTATAACAAGCAGTGATAATAAAGGTCAAAGCAATTAATTTGTATTATGGTACATATAGTATGCATGGGCACATCATAAAGACACTCTCATTTCCAACAATATTACTTAATATGCAGGTGTCCATGGAAGCTTATTCCATTCTAATATTACTGGAGATATGAATTATTGTTTTATTTTTATTCGTAAACGCAATCAACTATTGCCATAACTTCATTTCTAGCAGTTAGTTTCTACACTACTGCACATACGTAAAAGCACATAAAATCGCATCTGCCCCCACCCACTCATACCTTACAGTCCCTCGCCTCCTAAGCTCAACAGTCTCACCCCCCACCCACCCACCATATCCCCCCCATCTCTCCGCTGTCCCCCAACATCACCTCTTTCTTCATTTCTTTGTACATTTTTGTTGTCTCACACACACACAGACACACACGGATTTCTCACATATACATCCCCATACAGCCCCTTTGCAGCTATATATACCTTTAAAGTAAGACTGAGGAGCTCTGAGCTCTCTTCAGCAAAGTGATTGATTTCTGTTTGAGCTGTGAAAAGCAGCAGACTTCAAAATCTACACCTGTGAGCTCAATCTCTCAAACAGGTCTCTCCAGTGAGCACCGCCACCTAGGCTTTGGTAAATGAGGGGGAAAAAAATAACTGGAGAGAATGGAAATAGGAAAGTAAGCAAAGTAGAGGGATGGAGTTGAAGTGATGGCGTTCACAGTTATATAGTTCTCTATTGAGCTACGGTACAAAATTTTATTTTATGATATCAAAAAAAAAAAACAGTTCAGTTATTAAGAGGAAAATTTACTATGAATGCTAAAAATGGCCTTTAGTTGCTGGCTGTAGAAACACAAGGTGCCAGACTACAGACCTGGAGCAATTTACAGCTTAGTCTGCTTCCTGCTTTATCAAGTCTGACTCCATTCGTCAGCTATTTATCACACTTTCCATCTGCTGAAATGGGTGTGGAAGAGCAGGAGAATAACTAAGCAGAGCTGTAGCACACCAGGAATTAGTCAAGTTCTTACTGCTCCAAGTAGATATGCTGCTATTACAAACAAAAGATAATTAGGAGTTCTATGAATCACAATGACCAAACAGAGACTGTAATGAATAACTTTGTTCCATAGAGCTGCACCTTTTTCCAGATAGGTGACAAGGACCCCTTAAGGCTCTCCTCAGGAGGCCATTAGTCTCAAATTTGAGGTGTTACTATCCCCTGGACTCGGTGTGGTTCCAAACAGTTGACAGCAAGGAATGAGTGAAACCGTTCCAAAAACAAGTGTGTGCTTCACATTCTCTAACTGTGACAGGTGTCACATCGCTGAATACAGCTGTCACTCAAGTAGTTCCTTCCATCTGAGCTTCATCATGGCATGTAACTCCACAAGGCGTGAAACAGTACGCAGTCAGTGGGGTGCTAGACGCCATTGAGTATGCATGTGTACTATGTGGCTACGGCATTCAGAATCATTGAGCAAGTACAACTGTTAACCATTCAAAGGAGATTTTTGCATATTTTAGGATTGTTTTACAATGTAGAAATAAATAATAATCAAAGGAAAGACTATTAAATTTAGATGGTATGTGCAAACTTTTGACAGGTACTGTACATCTCTCTCTCTCCCTCTCTCTCTCCCTCTCTCTCTCTCTTTAGCAATGGTGTGAGTGAGAGAGAGAGTACTATTGATATTGTGTAGTATAGGGATGTAACTAAATACACAGTAAAAAAGGTGACAAAAGCTCATCTTTAATAAAATGTTTAGTTGGAAATCCCCTATCCCATGCATATCCTTCTTTTAGAAGCTCTACCTTTTAGGAAAACCACAACATGGAACGGCCACATTACATAGCAAAAGTTGATGCATACGGAAAATCCAATCGTGTTGCTCATTTCTGTCAAGGGATCAGCAAAGCGAGACTACCTGCTGAGCAAAACAGCGGCTGATTCAACTAAATGCTTTCTATGGATTTTTGAAAAGAAAGAAAGAAAGAAAGGTTTACTGCCATTTCAGGGAGCACAGCGTTAATGGAGTACTGGTATGCTCTGTTTAATATCTGTGATACCTTCTATAAAATAGGAAATTTGTGAATGTAACAAAACAATTGTGGGATACTGCAGTTTAAGCACTGTTTACAAATGTTAGGATGTAGTGCAAGCGTCTATTCGGAATTCCAAATTGATACACGCTATAACTAGCAATGATTTCGTGGCATTTGGGAACCATGATGCACTTATGGTAATATTTTCCAAATAAAAATAAAACAGAGATAATGAGGCAACACTATACAGTAACGGCGCACAAACAGGAGATTTGTGTACAAGAGACATGAGATACACACGCTGTGCATGGGAATCTGTTGTGTTTCCTACATCTGTTTTTGTTTTCACCTTTTCCTGCTCTCTAGTGGGATTTTTGAACCATGTTTAATACCTTAGGGCACCACAAACAGCCAGACGATGCAGGAATGCACATTATACAGTGTATAATATGTGTATCATAAGTGCAGCCCTCATAGCGCACTGTCATCACCTACTGAAGTGAAACTGGTAAAGAAGGAAGCTGACAATGCTGTAAACTAAACCTTTTTACAGCTTATAATATTCCTAATGATCTTCAATAATCTTTGTAATTAAAAAGGATTTGTGTGCAACAAAACTCAACACTTTCTTCCTTGATCTAATTTGCTGCCAGTGATTCATCACAAACAAAAAAAAAAACACAATCAAAGAATGAGTTTGCTATTTTTTAATTAAAACTCAGCCAACATATTATTGATACTAAATTACGTACTTAAATTAACACAAAAACAACTGCAGGCTAATTTATCCCTTCGGATAAAACAGTGGGAGGTTAAGTTATAGTTTTTGTGACACAAACATGCATGAAATATTCTTTATCAGTTTGCAATGTGACTTCATTAAACATTTCTTTTTTCTCAAAACTGCAAAAATCTCATTTTGCTCTGAAAGTGTTCATAGAATTCGTATGCCTCAGTATATCAATTGTATCATTATAGTTTATTGTTACAATTGCGCATAAATCAGATAAATGTTATCAAAAGTAAAAAAACATTGCAATTTGTACATGTTTTTTTGTATCATTGAACTAAATAAGTACAAACCACTGCATGGCTGCAGTTTGACTGTTTGACTTTTACAACTGAGGGTCTATGGCTGGAATAAAGACACAAGCTTAAAACTGGACTCGCATGTAATAGCTGGCTAATATGCTCCACTTTATTCACTGATCAGCCATAAAGTTACAATGCAAAGCAGAATGCCCAGTATTGCCAGTATTGCATCGGTTCCCCTTGTGCCCCTAGACAGCCCCCACAAGATTCTCTCTGTGGTCAGGGACCAGGACAATGGCAGTGGATCCTTTTGGTGCTGTGGGCTATGAGGTGGGGCCTCCATGGATAGGACTGGATTGTCCAGCTCGTCCCATGGGTGCTTGACAGGATTGGGATCTGGGAGTTTGGCAGCTCTTTGCCTACTGGGCCCCGTGTGTGGCGGGCTGTGATACATTGGGTGTTCTGGTACCTTTCTAACTTAGCCAGCATTGCCCTTTTTTTTGCAGGTTGTGCTGTATTTCTGTAAGAGACTTTTTGTTTTTACAGCCGCTTTTCTGTAAGAGACAGGCCTTCAGTCCCCATGGGGATAGATGGGGCTTGGGTGTCCATGATTCTGTCTGCAGTTTACTAGTATATAATTGATAATCAATGTTAATGTGTTAATGTTATGGCTGATTGGTGTAGGTCTTTCACTATACCAAATAACAGCACAACACCAGAGGCTGGCACAGGCATCAATTACTGTTTGGAATATTTATCCTACTTTCTCTGTCCTTTCAGCTTGGCACGGCTCCTACCTAAATGTCAGCTGTATGACAGCCATTTTCCCCTTAAAGAGACAACCTCTAAATTAAACAGGGTGTTTAATACCCCTATCCAATCACTGCGGGATAACCTAAAGAATGAGTCTGCGAAAATACAACTGTTCTTGAATTCATCACCTGGGCACTCAACAGTAGAATGGGTTCACTGCTGGCATGATTGATGAACGGCTTTTCAAGATTATACATTAATCAATAATTCATTAGTTCAAATAGCTTGCTTGGTAATTACACTTTTTAATAATTAGTGTCACTTAAAAGCAGGAAATGATACAGAACTGACTTCGCATGAGGCGCCCGTTTACACTACTACAAAAGTCACTTCAGGGTCTTGACCCGTATCCAGATTGTGTGTTGGTGTGATCCATAACCCAATTAAACCATCCTTAAGCACGAGTCTATAATATTTGCTGCAGCTGCAGCAACTTTGTTTTCATCCAGGAAATCATCCAGATGATTTTCCACGCAAATGATGACCTCTTTCACGAGTTAATTATCATACACATGGATTAATCAGCACACGGGTATTTACTTCATCATCGTTTTGTCTCGCTCACACTATCTTCTTCTCAGAATAAAAAAAAAAAAAATAGAGAAAAGAAATAGAAAAAAAAAGACGTTATAGAAAACATCCTGTAGCAGCTGAACAAGGGGTTGGGGGCTGAAGGTTTTATGGCAGATATCCCATAATCCACAGTGAGGGAGGATAAAAAAAAAAACTCTCCTTGCCATAGTGTGGACTGTAATCCTGCCCTGTAGGAGACATATATTCAAAAGTTAAAGACAAAAATAGCTGCCATCCTTAACAGCCTCTAAGGGGCGAGTTCAGAATAACTGATCTGAGGCTTTTAGGCAGTGATATTTAAAAACAAAGCAAGCAGAGTTATTGCTAGTATAAAGTCATTCCAAGACCATTACTTTTTTTAGACTGTACTAAAGCAGTGTGCTAAGGAGCTCTTTTATGCTGAACATGGCTTTAAACCCTACATGCTTTACTAGGTGAAAATATGACTTTTTGATGGCATTTTTTTTTTTATCTGCCGCAGTTACAAACATGCTATAAATTTCCTCAAGAGAGTTTTTTAATCAAGAGTTTTTATAAATTGAAGCTTTTACTGGACATAAATAAACATGCAAGCTTTATTATGGCAACAAAAGTGAAAAGGTCAGATATGAAATTAACCTAAAACCTGGGTACTGCCTCCAAGTCTTGATCTACCAAGCAGAACAATGGCTTTCTAAGAGAAGCATAACCAGAGGGAGTTTCCTTTATTCCCATACAAAAAATGACAATCTACCCATAACAAAGTTTGTATATGTATTAATGAGCAAACATATATTAAGCTTAATCGAGCTCAAGATGAAACTGTTCTGTTGGTAAAAAGTTGAAGAATTAAATGTTCCCATAAATGACAAGAACATTCTTGTTCACATTTGAATAATAAGCCCAGTCTTATAAGGAAATAAATTGAAATGGTCTATGCATTTTTTTTCTTCAAAGTTGTCCATGGGAACAAACTGTGCAAGAGGCCCTGAACTATAAACACCAAGCTACACGGCCTACTTTATGGCTTAAGACTAGATATGTAAATATTAACTGTATATTTCAGACACTCCACTATTTTACTGTATACACACAGACTATATTTAGATTCTTGAGCTAGAACAAAAGGATACAGTGTTTCCTGATTTGTGCATATTTGTTTAACTTAAATGATTGAGATCATTAAACACATTTTTATGTTATATGGGCTAATATTCTGTTGACTGATGAGACAGTCTGGCATAAAACTCACTCACTCATCATCTATACCATTTATTCTGTATTCAGGGTCACGGGGGCACACGCACATACACATTCACACACTATGGGCAATTTGGGAACGCCATTTGGCCTAATCTGCATGTCTTCGGACTGTGGAAGGAAACCTTCAGCAGCAACATTCAGCAGCAACAGTCAAACATGGTATGGTGGTGAGATGGTCTGGGGCTGATTTGCACCTTCAGGACCTGAATGAATTATGATAATTGAAACTATGATTTCAGCACTCTAACAGAAAATCCTAATGAAGAATGAACCAAATACACTGCATGGCTAAAAAAAAAACAGTTTTGGAACGGGAGCAGCCCAGTCAAAGTCCTGACTTTAATCCGATTGCGATGCTGTGGCATGACCGTAAACAAACCGATCATGCTCGAAAATCCTTCAATGCGACTGAATGAAAACAATTCTGCAAAGACGATCGGGCCAAAATTCCTCCACTCATTGCCAGTTATCGAAACATTTGATTGTAGTTGTTGCCACCAACCAGCTATTTGATTTAGGGGCAATTACTGTTTGGACAGCTTTTCCTTTAATAAATCAAAATTTATAAGTTGCATTTTGTATTTACGCAGGTTATCTTTGTGTGACATTAAAATTTCTCAATCATTTAAGTGTAACAAATATCAGATAGGAACGAAAACTTGCATACATACATAGATTTGAATTCTTTAAAAAAAAAAATAATAAAATAATATATATATATATATATATATATATATATATATATATATATATATATATATTATTAATACCTGTTGAAAAATTATTCTCCTATTCATGACTAGGAACTGATCTACCACCCACATGGCTAAGAAAAAGTTCAGCCACTCAAATTAACAAAAAAAAAATGTCAATGATTGTTTTAATGACCTTACAGAAAACCAAAATGAGCTTACCTTAATTATCTGATTATAAAAATCTTTACGTCAGTGTGTATCACAAGTGTAGCTCCATCTGCACCAAAGAGATTTAAGTAGTGCAGTCTGCAATGCTAAAGTTGTTGCTATGGTTACAATATATTTCATTACAATCTAGGTAACATTAGAGTCTTGGAGCAGTGCGCATGTACAGTATGCAGCAACTAACCACAGAGCACATGGAGCAGCAGGCGAGCTCAGTAGGCAGTGATTATACCGGCTCTCATTAACCTCAGATTCTGAATAATTTTAATCCAAATCACATTTTTTTTTGTCGCATGGTCCTGATCAACCCACAGTCTGCGCAATTAAGCACAATGGCTCGACTCCTCACGAGGTCATGATGAAAGTTAATGAAGTTTCCACACATACATGAGGCCTTAAAATTGGCAGTTTGAAATTACTGCGAAGTGTACATGTATAACCAGTCTGGCTGAGGATGCCATAGAAGTCACAAGGCTTGAGGCGATCCTAGATTCTCACTTACACATGCAGACGATAACCACAGCAGAAAAAAAAAATATATATATATATATTTTAACTTGCATGAAGATTAGGACACGCTGGCTATGTTCAGCTTTGACCTTGTTCTGCATCATCGAGTGCCGAGTGCAGAATATGGCTGCTGCGTGACCTGTGGGGTGTTCCTTCACTTCAATCTCTCGCCTATTTGGACTACTGCGGATTAGTTTTGGCATGAAACATGACATGCTTTTACAGATATGATCTTAGCTCTGTTTACTCCCACGTTTACACACCAAGGCAGACAACAATGTGAGGATTTTCAACTGTAATTCGTATACACCTTCTATAATACATCATTTGCCATTTATGCCACCTACTCAGCTCAGATCTGTCACAGTCAGAAAAGCCTTCACAGTCCAGTGAGACAGGAAAAGAGGCAGAGACGGAGCTCCATGCTAGGATAAATAACTCTCAGCTCAGAAAGCAACTCAAGATATCGCTTGAAATCACACCGGTTTGTCACCTGAAAATGTTGTCAGCCTTTGTTTACGTATATTCTGCTATGAAAGACGAGGCTTAAAAACACGCCTGGACGAGCCAGACGAGTAATGCATCCTCATAAGAAACATACTCATTTGTATGCTCAGGATCTTCTAGAGAATAATACTTCTCCGTGATATAAATTTACAGACGTTCACGCTTGTGAATGCATCAGCATTGAGAAGCTGTGTCTCGAACGGCATGCTTCTTATACTTACAGTACGAGCGCAATGTCCATGCTGGGACTGACTGTGAGATGAAGAATACTGATAATACCAGGATAATGAGCCGAACTGACCAGAAAAGGAACTGTGCAGGCATGATGCTCTGTGATGGACTGCCCTCCCATCCAGGGTTTATTTTCACCTCGACGCTGGCATTGCGTACGCTGGCATACATTGAATGATGTATTTCTTATTAATATTACGTATCCACAGTTGCACTGTGCAGCAATGTTTCAAAGTTTTGTTTCGAGACATTAATACACCTTAGTAACATCAGCACTTACATACAAGTACATGATGCGCAGACAAAACGAAGTATTACAGTATCCTTAAAAAGCCGTTTATGATAAATAAATCTATGTTATGTAAGCTTTGTCTTTAGCAATGCACTGGTGATGTGATGCTACGGAAAGCATATTTAACAGCTTTGAGATGAGGATGCTGTTGAAAACAAATACTCTAAAGCGCAGTCTAAGCCCAGGAGCAGTAACGACCCAGGCAGCGCACACAATAATCACCCTGGGGCAATGAAGAGGGAGAGGACGAGGTAGAGAAATACTGAAGATGACAGCTTCACTCTCATGCTGTCTAAAACCTTAATGAACTTAGCTTCATCTGCCTGTCTGCATTGGCCATGCAAGTGGGATAAACGCTTACAGGACTTATTTGCCTTGGGCCATATGCATAAATGAAGAAAAAAAAATCCACATAAATAATATAAAATTACTTTCTGAAGTTGCAGCGTTGGCGACGGCTTGGAAGGCACGGTCTTCAGCGTAAACTGTCATTCACAAAGACGTCTCTGTGTTTGCATAATCTGTCCTCATATGGACCATTACTAACTCGTTTCTCACTCTAAATGAGAAGCACACATTTGGGGCTCTTTACATATGGAGAGCAAATTGGATTTCTATTGAAATGTGTTGTTGACATTGCAAACGATGAAAAGTCTCTCTCACGCTCTCTCTCTCTCTTTCTCATTTCTCTTGCACACGCTTTCTCACCAGCTGCTTATGCCCCAATCTGTCAAACGACAGCTAAAGCGCTTCCATAGCAGTGTGAGTAGTCTTTCTGATAATGTGCGCTGTGTGTTTGTGTTCAAGAATTGTGCATCAGCTGACCTCAACACTCACAAGTCCCTCAGCTCTCTCAATCACGCCACTATTCTGGCACCACGTTGCCCAGGTAACAGGGCAGATCGGTTTAGATGGATTGTTCAATAGGAGCAGTCATTGCAAAGTGCAACCTCTTCAGTCCTCTTCCTCAAAATAACTTCAATCATTTTTATCTTAAATGGAAATGATTGTTTGGATCGAATTACCGTACAGTAATTAAACTTTACCCCAAGTGAAGTGGAGAACCTGAGTGCCAGCAAGCCGACATCTGTCACTGTAATGTTTTAATCCAAACCTCTGCCCAATATATTTCTCCTTCCAAGGGGTTTAGCCGTTTTAGACATACAATTTCAGGACAAGAATGGATTTAAGAAGGTCAGGAGGCGACAAATAGTGAACTTTTGCTTGAAGACTCCCTACAAAGAGCTTACATCTGCTCATATGAGCCGCTCTTTGGTCTTTGATCTGGTTCTGGTCTAATTGCTGGAGTCTAAAGGGCTCTGTTCCGCTCATGTGTGCGAGAGAGACAGAGCTAATCGAGTCTTCAGAGCGCAGCCAATCCGGTACACAGCCCTGCTCAGGATCGTTCGCAGTTACAGGGTATATTTCAAGAACCCATCAGTTGGAGCGAAGATTTATATGCAAATAAATGTTCTTAGCAATAAATCCTGTCTGTGAAAGAAGGAGGAGTTTGTCAGGTGGTGACCAGCGATAAACATAATAATTAAAATACCACTTAAAATGTAAATAATTTTTTTTTGAAGTGAAACCAGACACATTTCTCCCTCAGGGTTTAGCATAGTTGAGCATGAGACGCGGGGAGATGCTTTAATGCTAGCATGAAAACCTACTCGAGGGTGCCAATACTTTAATAGTTTTCAACAAAAATACAAATAGTTGCATTTACGGCACTGGGTCATGTAAACAATACTATTATAGTATATACTAATGTTCCAGTGTACACAGTGCCGTCTGGTATTCATCTTAAATTTTACAACCATTAGTTCCGACCAATTATTTAGATTGGACAAGAGGCATTCCATGAGTGCTGATATAGACTATAACAGCACTGGGACGTTAACTAAATGTATCACTCAGCCCCACAGGTGTTCTAATAATCATTAAGCTATGAAAAAGCGCACTACCTGGTGGGATTCTACACAACACAAGCTATTTTTCTATTCAACCCCAGAGCAGAGACGATTCTACAGTGGAATAATTAAAGACATAAAGAGAAGCATGCAAGCTTTAAAGGACTGTCCCCATATATACAATCAAGACTGATACATTCACTCAGAAGAGTGAGTACACCTCTAATTTCAGCAAATAGTTTAGTATATAGGACACTACTACTGTATAGAAATGAAACTTGTACAGATTTTATGTTCTTTAAAAATAAGATACAGCCATCATTGTCGAAAAATAAGCTGGCAACAAAAGTGATAACAGCTGTACATCTTTAACCACGCAAAGTCACATGTCCTATTCATCAGGACCCAGTTCATGTGTTTGTCAGTGGCCAAGTATGTCTTCAGATCTGAGAACCAGTCTCCAGAACCCTTTTGAGCACCTGTGAGGGGTGTGGGGTGCCTTCAAGTGGAAGGTGGCGAAGACCGTATCACAGTTGTGCTGACATTCAATGCAACAGCACTTCCTCTCGTGTGATATTGCTTAATTAAATAATCATAATAATGCCTATTTAAGCAATCAGTGCTTTGGATTGTTTCTACTTGTAACTCCAAGTACAGTAGTCAGCTTGGATGGTAGCAAGAATGTTAACCAGGTTCACCATGTGTATGACACTGTACAGTATGTCTAACTGTGAAGTGGCAACAACGCTGACATGGTGCATGATATACCACTGAGTAGGAGAAAAAAGTATAATGATAAAGTATAACACATTGCAGTTGTGATATTATTGTATCTAATGATCCTGCCAGCTATCATTTAAATCAAAGGATTACACTATATTAATGCACTTATTGTAATGCATAGTTTCTATAGCAACAGCACATCAATGCTGGATGCTTTACATAATCTGGGCTTAATGAAGCCATTAAAAAAAAAAAAAGTTAACAAAGAAAAATATACCATTCTTGTTTATGGTGAGGCTTCCTATAAGTAGACACTTACACATTGTTAGTGCTTTGTAAAAGTTGAAGGTGCTTTTGTGTTGCTTATGTTCAGGCAAAAAGGGATATGTACTGTACTGTAGCTTGCAGTTTCTTGGTAACATGACCTGCTGCATTTGTGTGTGTGTGTGTGTGTGTGTGTGTGTGTGTGTGTGTGTGTGTGTGTGTGTGTGTGTGTGTGTATGTTATTGAATTCAAGAGGCTTCAATGGCTGTTTAAAGCAGCTATGATGAAAGTGAGAACCAGAAATACTTAAAATTGTTCTGGACATACTTCTATATTCATTTACAAAGCGGATTAATAAAAAAAATAATAAATCAGTGACAAGTTGCTGTGATATGAAAGAAGAAAAAACTGTTCTGGGTGATACTCTCATTCACACCACACTGCATGCGCTACTTACTGTACCTATATTCGCTCTCCTTTTTTTTATTATAATAACAGGCCCCATTGCGGTTTATTTCCAAAAATTTGAAATTGCATTGTCTGTAACACTTACCGCAAAATAAAGGCAATAAACAGTTAATCCGATAGGATCAGACTGAATACAAGTACCATATGGCGGACCGCTTTGGGTTGCTGTGTTTCAGATTCCTAAATATCCACTGTACCTGCATGCTGTGCTGTCACGACTCAGTGCACCAGCCTACTGCAATGACACCGCCATCAATCACATTAACATAAGAGCCACTGAATAGAAAAAAAGAGAAATCTCCAAGGTTTTGCGCCCATCAGCATTAATTGCATAATTATCCACTTCATTAAAACTGTAATATTATACCTGGAGTTCAAGGTGTTTGCACCAGATATTGAGGAAAGCTACTAACAAAACCCAATAGTGTATTAAGACTGTATAACAGCAGAAACCCCAGAGCCACACATTGTAAAGTAGAGTGCACATGCTGCTGGGACTCTAGCTCACCTTGCACAATGATGTGGACTGATGTGGTTCTGGGCTTGCTTTTGGTCTGAATGGCACACACGTAGAGTCCTTCATCACTCAGGTTTATGTTCTCGATCTTAATGGTGAACTCGTCACGGTTCAGGGTGACCAGGCTGACTCGGGGATCCACGGACCACTTATCCTCACCGGTGTACAGTATACTGGACCTGTTCAGCCAGGCTGTGTGCGTCACCACGTCACCTTGAGAACAACTGCATGACAGAGAGAGAGAGAGAGAATTACAATGGTATACTTTTGCATAGGAAAAAAGGATAGAGATAAATATGAATGTAAAAATTCCTAAACATGTAATGGATTGCATAAGCACTGGTGTCTTCTTTTTCACATGTGTCACGGTAAAAACATCTGTTCCCAATTCTTTCATTTAATCTACATAATACTCTTTAGCAATTAATTATTTTTAAAGTAAATCATACTTTTGTTAAGGTACATACTCAAACTCCAGTAACTGCATAATGAAGGTCAAAGAGCTATCAAAACCAACTCAAAGACAAGGTCAAAGTTCTGGAAAAGTATCAATGAGGGATTAGTTATAAAGGAAATCCTAAACATCCCACAGAGACCCATTTAATCCATCCATCGGTTTGCTATACTGACTATTCTGCACAGGGGGCATGGAGCTTATCCCATATACTGTATAGCTTATAACACAAAGCACATGGCAGGTTGCAGGCTGGACAGGGCACGAACACACATACAGTACATGCCTAATCATATGTACACTAGGGGCAATTTGGAAATGGCAATCAGCCTACCATGAATGTGTGAGGAAACTGGAGCACATGGAGAAAAACCCACCAAGCACTGGGCAAAGATGCAAACTCCACACACACACACACACACACACACACACACACACACACTGACTTGAGGTGAGTTTCAAAACCCCTTCCCTGCAGGTGTGAGGCAAAAGTGCTAACCACTATGCCAGCATGTCGCCCACATTAAATTCATTATGTAAAACATGGAAAGAAAACCATAACTCTGCTTAGAAGGCTGTCTGTGATAACACAAATGCATGATGTATGCACAAACCAGATAGAATTACATACTGTAAAGGTTTTAATAATAACAAAAATAATCACAACAAATTAATGAGATCACAACAAATTCATGAGGTTACTATTTTAAAAAAAGAAAGAAAAAAAAATAGAATTACAGCATGATTGAAAACATAACTGCCAGTCAAAAGTTTGGACACACCTTCTATTTCCACGGTCTTTATGCATTGTAATGCTGGAGGCTTTCAAAATAAGCAATGATCTTGATTACTGAACAGTCTATATTGAGATGTTTCTGCTGCTTATGCTCTGTAAAGTCTCCATACCAGCTCTAATCTGAGGTGCTTTTAATTGGTGATTTTTGAGGTTGGTAACTCTAAATTAACTTCTCTTCTGTAGCAGAGGTAATGTTTGCTCTCGCCGTCCTGGGATGATCTTAATGAGAGCCAATTTCATCACGGTGCTTCATGGGTTTTACAAATGCACTTGACAAAAGCTATTACAGAACAGCTGACCTACATGCCTTAAAATAAGGTTGTTGTTACTTAATTATATAATTCCATATATGTTCTTTTATAGTTTTGAAATCCCCAGTATTGCTAAAGAATGCTAGAAAATAAATCACTAAAAAGAAAATAAATGCTAGAAAATAAATCACAAAAAAACAACATTGAATTAGAATTAGAAGGTGTGTCCAACCTTTTGATTGGTATCGTTTATGCACAAGGTGGCACGGTGGTGTAGTGCTTAGCACTGTCGCCTTGCACCTCCAGGGTCCGGGTTCGATTCCCGTCTTTGTGTGCATGGAGTTTGCATGTTCTCCCCGTCAGGGGCGCCGCTAGCAATTTTGGGCCCTATGAAAAAATATGCGGTTGGGCCCCCCTACCACACCCATTCCGCACAAAACATACAAGCCAACCTCGCTATTCAAAGTTTTTGTCTATACTATAATAGTACTGACCTATTACAGTACTTTTGTCTCATTATTAGTGAAATAGTTATCTGCTATCTTACAGTAGTACTTAAAGTCGGCTAGCAAAGTGAGCCAATAAGATAATGCTGGCATATTTGCTACAAATTCAAGATCTATATCTGGACAAAAATTACATATTTCATTTTCAATGGTGAAAAACGTAACTAGGGCTGTAGCTATCGAATATTTTAGTAATCGAGTATTCTACCAAAAATTTAATTGAGTAATCAGATAAAATGTATTTTTGCTTAATTAAATAGAAATATAAAATATACTGCTCAAAAAAATAAAGGGAACACTTAGTCCTGGTTTGACTTGAACTTGCATACACATATGAGAGGCGTTCAAGTCAAACTGGGACTAAGTGTTCCCTTTATTTTTTTGAGCAGTATATATAAGAGAAAGATTAATTGGTTTTCTTTTTATCAAAAAATAAACACTGTCATTATTCACAATATAAGGAATATCTTAAAGTTGAGTGAGATTAATTAAATGCATTACAGTGCCATACATTCTTATTTTAAAGCCTTTCTCAGATGCAAAAACTAAAAAAAAAGGTATTTCAAATGACTTTAAGTATCAAAAAAACTAAGGCACACATTAAAATAAATAATTATATTAAAACACTAACTTAACTTTTAGAACTAAAGTTTCAAAATCTACAGCTCAGGCATAACATAAGCCTTTACTGACTTCTTATTGGAATGCTTTGGGATGACATTTAGGATGCAAAAATCCGCTTTAAAGCAATGTTTCCTGCTGCTGAAGACATTTTTCATTGATAAAAGTTTTCATCACTCCCATCCATTTTGCAGCCCGCAACAGAACGCTTCCTCAAATTACTCAGCTAACTGTCTGCGTCTCCTTCCGCGTTGTGCGTGACGTAAGCGCTTCGTCTGTGTTTACTGGCGGCTTGCATGCGGAAGCGCGCTGTGTCACGCCAAAGAAATAATTGCGCAAAAACATAATGCAAGCATTTAAAATTAATTCAAAAATAAAAGAAGCTTCAAGGCAGAAGATTTTGTTTGTCGTTTCTGATGACCGGACTTACGCTTCTTTGTTGAACTCGATGACATATCTGCTTTTACAGTTCAACACCTGTACTCAGCAGTGACACTCTTCACTAGGTAGGATGGGCTGAACCATCCAGTGCATCAGATGGGGTGTGATTTGACTGGAGATGCAGAAATAAGCCGTAATCTTTTTTTCATTTGTAACTCTTTTGTAGATACATTTCTAATTTCTTTTAGTTTACTGCTTGTAGTGTTATTACTAATAAAGCAGATCACTGGGGGCCCCTAAAGGCCGTGGGCCCTTAGAATCGTCCTAAACCCCTTAGCAACGCCTGCTCCCCATGCTTGGTGGGTTCCCTCCGGGTACTCCGGTTCCCTCCGACAGTCCAAAGATTGGCAGATTAGGCTAACTGGCGTTCTCAAATTGCCCGTAGTGTGTGAATGAGTGTGTATGTGTGTGCCCTGCAATGGATTGGCACCCTATCCAGGGTGTACCCTGTCTTGTGTCCTAAGTCTCCTGGGATAGGCTCCAAGCCCCCCGTGACCCTGCATACAGGATAAAGCGGTATAGATGAGTGAATGAGTGAGTGGTTATGCACATGGTCCTAAAATAATAACAAGCCGCAAGTGACATAGACAATAAACTGAACCAGTAGGAAAAACAATGAAAAATGAGCGGAGGAGAAAATGACACCAAAACAATAACAAAACCATGAAAAGAACTCGAGACAAATGATATGTAAGAGATGTAATTCGTGAAAGAATTGGTGAAAAAATCTTCAAACTACAAAGGAAAACAGAGAAATGTTATGGTTTTAAATAGTAAATATTAATACTATTTTCATTTCTGCCCTCACCTAATGGGCTAATTCAGTATGTGTCTTCCTATACAATATATTCCCAGTCGAGTCCATTTCAGTTCCACTACAATATGAAGGAAAATCACTCAGTGAGCAGAAGGAACAGAGACTCGACAACAACATGATTTATTTGCTCAATATGTCTGAATCTCTTCATTATGCAGGAAAGTACTGTACATCTGTGTATCCTGGACTGAATATGTGCACCACTGGGAAGGCCTCTAGTCCTTTTAGTATTCACCAGACAAATTCCAACATTGATATTAAGTTGAGCATAAGTTTACCTAAAACTGAACAAGTTTGCTCATTAGGCCATGAATCCAGCCTTACACTTATATAATCCCCTTAACTTTTTTTTTTCTTCCAGAGCTACTATTTTCACAGCAAATGCAGTGATATCAATAAAGATCAAATTAAGCATTTAATAAAAGTTCTTTCCCGGTTGGTCTCACACCATCAGATCTAGCTTGTACATTTTTTCGAGCATAGAGACAAGGATCAATTCGAGGCGATATGAAAGACGACTGTTTATCTGAACTATTTAACAACACAGACACCCGAGTACACAGAGATCGAAGCTCGAGCTCCTCCATATTTGTTCAAAGCGATGACCTCGAAAAAAAAAAAATTGGAATAATATTCAACATCCTCTCGCAGCTATATTTTATTGCAGACAATGCACTCAGTGCATATTATAGATACAGCAGCTAGGTGATATCACAGAGAATGAGATGCTAATTACTTACAGGCTCATGCTAAATGAGAATAGGCTGTGTCTAATTACAGCTATTCCTAACAGTTAACAGCACAGCCCAAAGCAGATCCTCCTGCTAAATGATAGAGCTATTAAAATCAAAAGCAATCATGCATTTAATTGATTACTTGCCTGATTAGCCATTCAATAGAAGGCAGGGACCACTTTCAATAGTGTTCGCCTGTGTGTGTATGTGTGTGTGTGTGTGTGTGTGTTTATCTTGCTAAGGATCATGATCTAGTATTTGGCGATGCCATCCAAATTTTTATAACACTCGCTTTATTCTCATTAAGGTACATTATCTCTAGGACAAACCATAAATCATCGTACTTCATGGTGGTTCAATGATAAGTAGAGCACTGAACTCTTTTAGTTTCCGCAGGGACGGCGATGAAAGAAGTGTGTCTCATTGTGGCTGTGCTTGGCAGGCAGCGATAGTCAAGGGCGTTTGTTATCTTGGGAGACGGGATTGCAGCAGCACTCACACAAGGGATAAAAAAAGAGAGGAGCTGAGATCATCTGAAAGATCAGATGTTTTCCAACAGTACTTTTTTTTTTCTTTCCCTAGTACAGTGTAGTTCACGCTCTTTGGAAATATTAAACACATTCTCTTGCCCTTGTTGTGATGTTTGGACATCAAGTCATTTCCTCTCCTGCTTAGAAATGCATGGGTAAACCGAGCATCCATCATGTCTCCTCGTCCAGTGTAACGAACGCGTCCCTCGGTAGATGTAAGTAGCAGGACGTTGTCAGCGGAAGGATTTGCGGCTCGTAATAACTAAACAAAGGCTGCCGCGAGGTTGCGGAACGGGACAAGGACCACTCAAAGGCAATGAGAGTTGCCTAATAAAAAATGCAAAGCGAGAACAACCGTTGCATCTGTAATTTGACTAAACACAGGATGAAATGCACTCACAAGAATCAAAGCGCAATGCTCATTTTTCATGTGGACACAGATAATATGTAAATAATAGATAAGCCTGTTCTGCTCTCTGTGCTTTGTTTAATGTGCAACAAAACATGGCTAATATTACTGTAGGCACAGCACAGTGTGTGTGAGTGTGTGTGTGTGCAGCTAAAGATTTATGCTCACTGCCCAAAACCCTTTATAAACTTTATACACTGCTGAACATACACTATAGGGTAATTTTTTATTTATTTATTTATTTATTTTTGCCAAGATCTTTGGTCTGAATTATGTATTATTGCTGTCTTGTGTGCTTATTCAATCATACCATGTTTATTAAGTGGTGGTAATGTAATCCAATATATTAGACTTTATTTTCAAAACTTTGCAACAAGCTCTAACCGGTATGAAGAAGGAGAAAGAAAAAAAATCCAGTTAACAAACGTAGTCAAAAACACCTTGTTAAAGAGAACTGCCAGACAAGTTTGAACTAACAGGACATCGATGGCAACTAACATAGGCTCTTATTACAACTTTGGTGATCACAAAATGGCGAGGTATGGGGACATTGAAGAACTGTGAGTTACCCGATTCACTACATAATTGGTGATGTTGAAGCTCTGCAACACGCCCTGTACATTTGGTGATTTAATTTAGAACAGGCGGACCACGGCCCGGATCCGGACTTTTTGAAATCTTCATTCCCACTAGTTTAGAATATCTATGAGAAATTCTAATAATAAATAATAAAAAGTCCACAAATTCATATAAACTCATTTATTTTTCCTCGTTAAAAATATATATTGTCTCGATGCTGTTTCTAATGGTGTGACTCAAAACTACGTCCCCCAGCCACCCAGAGGGGAGGGGTGTTAGCATCACCCCACATAGAGAGGGAGGGGAGGGGTGTCTCTGTTTCCAACCAGGGAAGGGTGAAGACTATCATGTGCTTCCTCTGAGACGTGTAACACTAGGTACCTAAATCTTTTCCATGAGCTGCTCATATAGTGCCTGAGTGGAGAAAAACGCTATCCGCCACTTCCGCTTGCGTGAGCTGACAGACACCCATGATTGGTCAACGTCACGATGATTGATGTGAGAGTGCAGGTACGCCACGCTACCAATGCAAATCTATCTACACTTTCATGAGAACGGCTATCTAATCGTATACTTCTCTGCTTCAAAAATCAGATAAAAAAATGTTCTCATCAATACATGACATGAAGCTTTTATAGAACCAGGGCAACGCCGTAGCTCTAACTGACATTGAAAATCCATCGTTTTTCCTTTTCTTTTTTTCCTTTTTATTTACCTTTAATGTTGTTGATGTTAAAATCATAGGCTCTCACAGGGAACGACTGGTCTAGTATCACCTGCTAAAGTGGACATTATTCTGTTGTAGGATGAAATAAAAGACCCACAGTGGCCCTTATGGTTGCTCTGACTGGGGATCGCTTCTTTTTGGAATCTCCCCAAAGTGGGTTTTGAATGTGTGTGCATTGCTTTACATGATAATCATAAGAATAATATGAAGTCATTGTCTGCGTTGAGAGCTGTTCTGATGTGAACCTACAGCATTACCTGAGCAAGTGTTGAAAGCATTCCAGCGCTGTACACTTGGACAGATGCAGCAAATCAGCATAACCCAATAAATACATATATAATGAAATAATTCTGCCTTATAGTGCCTTATCAGAGCAGACCAGACAGCAAGCCAATTTAATCCAAATGAAGTGTCTCCCCTTTCATCATGTTGGGAAGCATCTAAAAGGCACAGAGCAGGGAAACTAAGCATCCCGAATAAACAGCCTCAGCCCATTTTCTGCCATGACATGGTAACGTTCATGCATTATGAAAATATATTGCAGCGTTTCTCATCATGGGATGTGCTACTGCTCTCATCCTGGCATGGGCAAGAGGAGTTAATTTTTAATGCAGTGTCATCAGTGGCTGGTTCAAAGAAGGTTTAACAATTTCTTTTCTGAAGGAGGGAGGGTCGGTTCTGTGACAGATTGAGATTAAATTTGCATGCGCATGAATGATGAAGAAAGCGCGCTCTTCAAACACAATGCACGCCATTAGAAAACCGGCGCTATTTTTAAACGGGTTTATAATAAGTTAAACGCAATATTTTACACTGCTTCTTTTGTACTGTAGCGCAAGGAAACATCTGTGGTGCTTTTATGAAATGTCACGCAGGGCACGCGCGTGTTCAAAAGGATTCAGACCACTAGAATGAGTCAGTCGACCTAAAAATATCCAGCAAATCCTGTGGAAATATAAGAATGCATCAAAGTATGATTTAATAAATAAATAAAAATCTGTGAACACAATCCTTGCCTCGGTTGTGACATGGCCAAGAGACACCATTCATTATTAATCCGTCCTGGATGGAAGGATTGATTTGGCATCAAAGAGCAGCAGAGAAATAAATAGATGTAATATATAACTCCCAGCATAACCTTCACACAGCATGACTGTCAAAGCAAATGCGGCCATGAGAGCTTATCTTATAAATGTACTATGGAATGGATTGGAATGGGATGGAATTAAGGGGACGGAAGGGAGGAAGAGCGAGAGAGAGAGAGAGAGAGAGAGAGAGAGGAAGAAAGAAAGAAAGAAAAACAAACATTTCAGATTTTACAGTAAACTGAATATAGTCTCTTTTCAATGATAAGATTTCAAGATTCAAAGAACTTTATTAATGCCAGAGGGAAATTGCTTAAACCGGTCCAAATTAAAAATGAAGTCTTCAAAAATGCTTCCTTTTTTCTCTCTCAACGAGTATTATTTCATCATAGCCTAATCCTAAACATTTTCCCAACAGGCCTAACTTCATGGCCAGAACGCAGAAGAATATGACCTTTGATGTCTGCTAATGCCAGGTTTTTTTTAAGTTGGAAGACAGCAGGAAAATAGCTGCAGAAAGTATTTTCTCTGTGATAAAGGAAAAAAAAAACTTACACTGCAAAGTACAATAAGTACAATAGGCCAGAGGTTTACATAAACCAAGGCCAAAGCTATTAAAGATAAGCAATCTGATTTTATTTATTTATTTTATTTACTTCATTTATTTTATTTTTTACAGTTCCACACATAGATTTACCTTTTTTTCTGGCAAGTCGGTGTCTTTTTTCCTTCTCATCAGAGATAACTTCATTTAAATGTTTTACAAATTGATGCACTGACTTCCAAAAGCTTCTGACTTGCCATTTGTCATTAGGAGGAAGTTAATGGATGGCTTAAAAAAAAATCTATCATTTCGATACAGTACCAGTTTGCCCCTGATACCATAATGACGCCCAAGCACCTCCATGACCTCAGGACAAACAACAAACAAACAAACCGAAATAATCCTTGTGGATATTCAAAGGTCCAAGTCCTCCATAGAATCAATTTTCAAATGACTAAATAAACCGGAAGCATCTGTACAAACAACTTTATGCAAATATGGAGTGACCAGGGATAACCAAAGTTTATACTTAATGCTTCAGCTGAAACCCTAGACAGCAATAAAGGAACTGACAAATAACCTGAAGGCATCGGGTACTACATACATACATCCACCATTAACTAAATCCTACATCACCCTGACTTGAAAGGCGGTCATGCAAGAAAGAACACCGAAGTCTAAGACTGGATAAATGAGTCCCAGACTGAAGTTTGCGGATGATCACCAGCCCTCTGAAGCAATGTTCTCTGGTCAGATACAAACAAACAAACAAAAAGATCAACATTAAGTGTGGACCCAAAAATCTAAGGTTTTGAATGTGATGAATACCATTCCTCCTGTGAACCATGGATCATGTTATGTTGGCAAGGAGTCGCTGCACTTATATAAAAAAAGAAGAAATTAATATGTAATAACAACTGGGTTATCCAGTGGGATAATAATTCATATTGAAACAAAATATTTAAAGACGACTAAGCAAAAAGTCTACCAAGTGTTTGATTCAAGTTTAAGCAACTAAATATCAAACGATGTGCTATATTTATACCCTAGGCTTCCTATAAGCAAGGTAAGGTACCACATGTAAAAAAATGTCATTAACTATTATTTTCTTTCTAACCACTTACCTACTAAAGAGGTGCCTTAGCAAGAAAGTGAAAGATATCATATTCTGGTTTATTCAGAATAATCCATTATACAGTAAACCTATGCAAATACAGTGTTGTATTGAGCCACGCCTCATTTCTTTATCCATCCATCCATTAAGTATACGACTTAGTCCAAATCATGGTCAGGATGGTAGCAGAAGAAGAAGGGTTGCCCAGACACCCCTGTTTCCGGCAACTTCCTGCAGCTCATCGAGGATCCCTAACTGCCCCTAGTCCTGCTGAGAGATCCCTTTCCCTGGGTCCCCCCATTTCTTCATATTAAACTTAATTCAATAAAATTTTGGACAGGCTGTAAAGTGCGTACAGGTACAATTAAACAATTTGTTGTATACCTAACAACCCAGCAGCTACCTCATTTCCCTCTCGTCTTTTCCAACCACTCAGCATTCAGCATCAACAGAATATTAATCACTGTCCTGATCATCTGTCAATCATCTGCACCTGTTTCTCACTGGTTCAAATGAGTGCCAAAA